>JAQPZY010001662.1:3040000-3455000 GCA_029931535.1 Margaritifera margaritifera | reverse complement strand
GAGTTGTGACAATGCAAACATTTTTTAATAATTGTAATTTTACCAAATGGTGCAAGTAACTTTTTTGACCGTTTGAAAAGAAGATATCTAACCTCCCTAACTTTAGTAATATAATTTGCTTTCATCATTAAGTCTGTAAAAAAAAAGCCGGATCATCAGAATGTTACGAAAATATCCTCCACTGGTCACCTGACGTTTACTCAGAACCCTAAGCGACTGGTCATACACATTTTACTAAAATGATCCTCCAATGATCATAAAAAGTTTTGTTCAAAAACCCTATACCACTGGTCATACAAATTTTATTTAAAATGTCCTAAACTGGTCATTACAATTTTTATTCAATACCTTAGTCCACAGTCCATCGAAAGGTTACTAACAAAAACGCTCAGTTAATAAGATTCAAAACTGTTAACAACTAAGAAACCATATCCTTCTATTTATTTACATAACTTAACTACCTACAAACTGGGAATCTGGCTTAATAACTCCAGCTCATCCTGAAAAAAAGGCGCACACATATTAATCACGCGTAGCGTGGGAGGGGGTACGCCATCTCTATAATCCCTATTTTATTCTCTTCAAATTCTGTAAACATAAAGTATTGGTCAGTAAATATAGTCGTTATAAAAAAATGTACATAAATCAAACACGAACTTTGGATTTAAATAAAAACTAATGAGCAGCACACCTTACTTTGTCCTGCAAACCCATTTAACACATTCAGTTTAATGTATTATACACAAAAGGGACCTGTTTTTCATCTTTCTCAATGTCAACTGAAACCTCAGGAAATAAGTGTGAGTTTCATTTATGAAATCTTATGTCCAGCGATAAAAAAAAAACAAAAGATGTGGCGCCTGAGGCTTGAACACGTTAACATTTGTTTTAATCTCCAATATCAGGGTTGTTTTTTTAGTTCTGCCTATAAAACTCAAAATAATTTTCAATCTTCTTTTGAAATTTGGTTCTTAGGGTTTGTAATTATTCATATTAGCGTACGATTTGTGTGCTGAGATTTCTCACTAAGAAAACCATAAAGGTAAATTTCAGATGAAATATCATTATTTATCCATGGTTCATATTTCACCTTAATTCTTCTTTCCTTTATTGGAAGGTGTTTGTCAATTACGCTCATGAACAAGTTCTTCAAAAGAGCCCAAGGCTTATTTAAATTGATCCCAGTTTTAATACAGTACTAACTAGTACTGACAATATAGTTCAAACATTTGTTCTGATGAAACGTCTTTAAATTTTGTGTTTTAATTTTTATCATTTTAACAATGCTAGATTTGTATTGCCACCTGACAAAATGAATAATGTAAGCGTCACTTAGTCCATAAGGCAGATAATCAGCGTGATTATATATGTGACAATCTGACCAATCATATGCCTAACATGTTGGAGAATTGATTCATTGATTAAAGACAAATTCACGCGCAAAGCACACAATTTTAAGCTGATTAACAATAAAGTCCACAAGGAATATTGGATTATTACATCCGATAGGGAAAAGTTCTATGTTATTAAAAGGTTCAGACACCATTCCATGTCTGCCATTCTAAGGGGTAATCTTCCAGTTGCAAATGTATCGGAGATATTTATTCCATGAAAAGTTAAATGTTTTGAAGCAGAATGTGCATATTTTAAAAACATTCCATATTGGAAGCGTACAACCCAGAAAATACAATCCATAATATACGATGATAAATCGTACTTCTGTGACAATATCCTATTGTGATGAGGAAAGTCATATGACTATACATTCGTTTTGAGAAATATAAAGTTTGGGTGTCGCGGTTTGTATTGCCATCTGCTTTATCGGTATGAATAATATTCATATGTGGCTAGTACAGTTCTAGTTTTATAAAGCAGATCCCCAGGGTAAAGACGTCCTTCTTACATATATTGTTATTATTATTATTATTATTAGTAGTAGTAGTAGTATATTGCCGTTTGCTCCTTTTTCATGTTCTTCTTCCATCATTATAATCTTCATAATCGTCCTTCTTAGAGTAAGAAAGTTAAAACCACCTATACAGATTAAGCAGTTGGTAGAGGGCTTTTGAAAGCACTAGGCCTTTCGTTCAAAGCATTTTGAAGCTTTTGTCCATGTAAAGAAACACGGAGATCATGCACAACAATAATGTTCTCTGAATACACATTTTGTTCGAGGTTGCTCTTTCCTAGTTCTTTGCATTTGTCCCTCGTCCCGAGGCATATACATCGGACCGCGATGTAGCGACAGTCAGAGTCCAGGTTTGGAACCGGCAACGACCGCAGTGGGAAGAAGTTGCAAAACATGGCGTATTAATCAACAGTCTAGAAATAAAGGGAACAGTTCTGTCTCCAAGGTGGATGTCGCCCCTCAAAAGAGAAATTCGCATTCAGGCTGTCATTCCAAGAGAAAAAGGAAATATATTAAAGGCATGGCTTATGACTCTTGCAGTGAATGACTTATTGGAATGAAGAAAACTTTGAATAAGACCAGGAAATTGTATTTCCTTGTCGGACTTTAACAGCGGATGTATACTCATGGTACCAGTCATGCTAAACGAGCGCGTGAAGAAAGTCAACAAGGCAGAAGAAAAGAGTTATTATTCTAATTAGTTGCGTCAGGAATGGCGATGAAATGTATATCGGTTGAAACAGAAATTTCTACATCCTAGTGATCGATGACTATTTTGCAAAAGGCACTAAGGTATCTTATATGGGAAGCCAGAAAGTTATAGTGATCGCAAAGCTAACAGTACAAGAAGTTATCACTCGGTTGGGAGTCAAGGCAAATCCAATCAGCTCAGGGTCGATTCTTCAATAGTGAACTCCTGTTCAGATGTGTCGACTATTTGGAATCGTGAATGACGAGGACGGCATGGCCAAAAATAATCATTAGGACACTAGAGAGCATTCTATCTACGTTTGTCGAAGAATGACAGATACTGTTACGAACACTTTTCATATCCAGCAACAGCGTTGGGTTCAGCAATGTACGAAATCCCCGATTTCAATCTCAATAAAATAATGTTGGGAACGGAGGCTGATCAAGGTTATAACAATTTGCATTAATGAATTTATCTTTCGGAAGGACGACTAGAAGTTCCCCACGGTTTTGCCAAGAATTATTTAGAGTCCAGTAGAAGCACTACTAAGATAGTAGAGTCCGGTATGCAAGATTTCAAACTGGAGATCTCGTCTATCTGTTTTCCCGGGAAAAGAGAATGTGGATTCCTCCATAGCTAAAGACCTAGACCTAATATGAACAATTACAAAAGCTCTAAGAAGCAAAGTACTTTCCAAAAGAAGACAGCCAAACATTTTGATTTTTAGAGCCAGAACTCGAAAAACAAATCTGATATTATTTGGAAGGGATTAAACAAATGTTAACTTTACCAAAGTCACAGGCACCACATCTGTTCATTTTATCGATGAACATAAGATTCGGAGTGTTCTAAAATGTCAAACTCTTCGATTTCTTTATTGCATTGTGATAATATTTGAGGGTCATCGTCATCACATACAGATTTAATATATGTCATAAATGAAACTCATTTATTACCTGACCTTTTAGTTCACATGTGAAAGATGTAATTGCTAAACAACAAATGTAAATCATGGGGCTTGGAAGAATTTAAGTTCAACTTCTACGCAAACCGATGCGGATGACCTTTACCTTCCATTACATCAGTTAAGTTATAACTATTGTATCTACGGACTAATGGAAAAATAAGTAAAGTTATAAACTTTCTCTTCGGCTGGCTTTAGTAGACAAGTGTTAGTTTTACCATTTGTTGATACAAATTTAAGAAATACATATTGTTAATTCTTTTGCTAATTTATATATGTCAATGTGTCATTTGATCTCAGACTGTCGGTCTTATTTTGTACAAGCATATTAACTTGAGACAGCCCCAACGATTACATAAATGGATGGGCATAACACATGCTCAATGCTAAGCGGTTAAATAAGTGGGTGGGCATAACAAATTCCCAATGCTAAAGTACTACGTGATTCATTTCGTGACTCCCTTACGACGGTCGGCAATGTCAATTATAGTTTTGTTACCTAAACAGTACATAAACTGTATACCAAAGCACTTCAGACGATACACTAGAATGGGTCTCTTTTCATGTGGAATCCTAATTTTAGCCAGTTCTTTGGAAGGGTAATTTATCCAGTTCAAGGAAAGCAAAATGTGGTTTCTCAAGGGTCTATACTTCGACATTTCCTTGTTCACGTGTATATAACGAACGTATCCATTAAACTGAATAAATGTAAAATAGAATGTATGCAGATATAGCTTCATACGATATACTAGTAGCTGATAGAGATGTTACAGTTTTATAACCGATATTGAAAGAACACACAGTAAAAGCCATGCTTTAGCCAAGAGATAACAAATTGAAAATAAACGTAAAGAAGACACACCACATATTGGTTGAATTAGCACAATATTTATCAAAGCGCAATTATTCATGTAATGACACTGGATGTTAAATAACAGAATCTGCCAAGAAAGTAAAGTTTGTACGAGTTAGAATTGATTTGTACACAACATTATTATGATCAATTCCAATAAGGTCTAACTTTTTAAAAAGGCCAGACTTTTTATGTAAAATAAAATTATTCTATATGTTTGTAATACTATTTTCTTTTCACATTTTAAGTAATGTAGCACAATTAGAGGTAACCCCCGTCCCCCACAAAAAACCAAGTCACGTTTCTAAAGCTCATATTTAAACCTTAAGATAAATGTTTGGAATTATTGGAAACAATTGACACCAACCAAGTACATTTAGTTGACTGAAGTATATGTCTTTTAAGGATTATATTTGTTTTATAAAGCTTATGTCTAAACAATCTCATACAGGACTAATTAAAAGGTCGCAAATTCGGTATATAATTGTGATATTGATGACAAGAACCAACTAAAGAAACTCCACTGTAACTGCCAACAGCAACATAAAGAAAAGAAATATGTTTACAAAGTTATTCTTTTGTATTCATGCCTCCTGCTCAAGTCTTTTGGAATAAGTTAGATTTATAATTTAGAATCTGTCAGAGTTTTGACAGTGGTAAACAATAATGTACAAACATATACTAATTGTAACAGCATGTTATAAATGTTTTAAATTATATCTAAATTGTGATATATAATCTCAACATTTGCATTTTATGTTTTTATTTTTATATCAGTCTTTTGTAGAGTGTTGCAGTTTCGTTCGTGCGTGCTCGCGTGTGCCTATATATATGTATGTGTGCAAATAGAACAATGTGTATGGGTCTATTTGAACAGTTGTATAGTTTTACATGTATGTGTCTTTACGAGTGTATGCCTTTTCGAGAGTCGTGTTCATAGTTTGTTGTCAACCATGGTATAATTAAAACATATATATGTAGTTTGTATCATTTTTTTTTAAACATCAGTATTAATTACAAATAAATAATAAGAATTAATTTCATACTAATTGTGTCAACCTAAAGAAAGAAACCACGAAAGGAAGAAACGAAGAAAAGAAGGAATGTAAATGAGGACGATCATCAGGATGATAATATTGAGATAAATTCCAATGAAAATACCACCCTGTTTCTCCTTCTCCATTCTGTTATTATATGTGTATGGGTCTATTTGAACAGTTGTATAGCTTTACATGTATGTGTCTTTACGAGTGTATGCCTTTTCGAGAGTCATGTTCATAGTTTGTTGGCAACCATGGTATAAATAAAACCTATACATGTAGTTTGTATCAATTTGTTTAATCTGTCTTAATTACAACGAAATAATAAGAATTAATTTCATACTACTTGTATCAACCTAAAGAAAGAAACAAAAAAAGGAAGAAAGGAGGAAAACAAGGAAGAAAAATGAGGACGATCACCAGGATGATAATACTGCGATATATTCCAATGAAAATACACCCCTTTTTCTTCTTCTCTATTCCGTTCTTGTTGTTGTTGTTATTATTATTATTATTATTATTATTATTATATTGTATTTTGCTCCTTTTTTCATCTTATTCTTCCATCATTATCATCATCATCATCATAAATAGGAGCAGGATTTTGTTCATCTTCTGGAAATCTAGACATAACGAAATTACTTACCAGTGAGCTTTTTAGTCTATCCAAAATCAGTATAGTTTCTCTTGGTGAATAAAAAAATAAACCGCAAACTACTCGCACAATAAGACTGACACAATCGCTTCTCGTGACAGAGCGTAGGTTAGTCTTTGTCATAAAGTAAAAGATTTAATTATTTCCTGTAACTTAATGTATTGTTACGACCCTATGGCCTAAACATATGTAAAAGAAAGAAAGTGAAACCAACAAAATCAAGTAAAATTAACAAGCACTTTATTTATAGACCATTAAAGTGAAAAATCAAAAGACACTTACAATAACGTGAATTAATGTTCAAATAATCCGAAATGTCATAATTACAAGTCGAACAATAGCCTTTAATGTCCTGATGTACCACAAGTATTGATTGGCCTGATGTACCACAATGATGTAATCCGGAAATTTTTGAATGAATTAACATAATCCCAAAAAGTCCTAAAACATATGAGCACTTTAGTATTTCCAATGAATATTTTAAATAAATAATTCCTCGCAATAAATTATATCTGGTTACACAACTGTAACATCTGATTATTAAAATAGCTTCTTAACAGACCGATGTTTAGAACAAAACGTACAGAACCCGAATGATCTCTTGTTTAATAAGCCCATATATATATATATATATATATATATATATATATATATATATATATATATATATATATAGGTGTACTTGACAATTCTCACATCAGAATATGAGTAATTTTTATGGAAAGTTACTTTATGTAACTGATTTTTGTCACAACAAGACATGGAAATAACAGTACAGCTGCTAACAATACCGGCCTTGAACTCAAATGATATGTAAACGTGTTTACAAAATGACCAAAATCTGACAAAAGTATAATTTACAATCATGGACAGATATTATAAATTCAATATACGTAACAGTATGCGTTGCAAATCTAAGGATCAGTATTCGGCTTTTAAGTGTATGTATCTGTGTCTTCGACGAGACGCCAGTACAACATATTTCAAAAGTATTTAGCGAGAAGCCGATTTGTGTTTTGCCACTAACTTATGATAGTATTTATTAATGCATAATATAAAAAGTGCCGATAAGTTTAACTTTGTCATTTTCTTATTGTCTGTCTGTATTGTCATCTGTATTGTCTGTTTTATTTTTGCTGCTTCTTTCTCGTATTTTGATACGTGAAACCAAACGCTAAAACAATATGTACAACGAGAGAGAGAGAGAGAGAGATAGAGAGAAGTGGCATTAATAAGACAACATTCAAGGATCAGTTCAATAAGTTTAAACTTATCTGTTTGTATGTGCGTGTTCACATACACACCCATCAGAGAGATCTTGTTAAGTATAAACCGTTATGTGCTAGAATAACATAACTTAGTGAACATGGTTTCAATCAAAACAGAACGTGGACATAAGTAAACTTTATGTAGCGAATTTGTGGTCTGATTAGCATAAAAAAAATAGCTGAAATTAAATTTAAGCAAAATTCTAGTTGCAGTGTTTGCATTCAAAGGGAACAATATTGGTACTAACGAATCGGCAATTTTTTGCAGAGTCTACGTTGATATAGAAGTAAATCTTAGATAGTGTGGAAGTCAACATTTACAGTATTTGAGTGGAACTAAATCTACTTTTAACGCTATTCTTTATTGGTTTCGGAATCGCTTTGGACTGTTTTGTGAGCGACAATTAGGTGGTTTGAGAGTTTATCTTAGTTGGCTTTGAGAGTCACTCGTCGGCTCTTCCGTTGTCATATCACGATGTTTGGTGTTACTACAAGATTCTACAAGCTGATCTGAAGATCACTTTTCGCGAAAAGTATCTTTACACACCTTTCTTTTTTGGGGAGTAGTGACTCTTAGTACATCTAGGGAGTTATTCAAAACGAAAACGGCAGTCTTTGTATTATACAATTTTGAGGCATTGTTTGACGGTTATAAAGTCAATCCTTTGATTGCCTCAGAAAACATTCCCTATTTTGGGAGTTTAGTGTACTTTTAGATTCTTTTGGATACGTTCCTCACGAATCTTGGAAAGTGTAAGAGTTGGTCGAACATAAATAAGAGTCAGTTTCGTATTAATAGAGAGTCGCTCGAAGATGGTTTGACAGCCATAGAAAGATAGTTGTAAAGTTTGTCGATCAAACTTAAACTATATTACTACTGACTGTCAGTGGGCAGGGGGGAGACTAGAAATCCGTGCACTTTATTTACTTATTATTATTGTGATTTTTCGTGAGAAGTATTCAGCAGCTTAGATAGTTTGGATCATTTTTCTATGTGTTTGATAAGCAGAATGGAATTTAATAAGAAAGTATTTTGAAGAAAACAAAGTCTTTTTAAATATAAGCAATTACATTATTAATACTTTTCGCCGCTTGAACGCCTTTTAACAAACAAATGTCACTTGTTCCTGTTGTTTGTTAAAGAAAATGTTCACCTCATTTCATCACAAACGAGCTAACTGCAGTTTTCAAAGAAGTATTCTTGTGCAGAAAGTCTTAAAAGGCATCGAATCCCTCATTGTAACGTTTTGTTGGCTCTAAAATCTTCTAATTACCACTCATAAAACATCCTACAACGATTCCTAAGTCGTCTGAGACGGAACGTATTGCCCACGCGCTTATGTCCAGCGTCGCTTTTTCGCTTATTGTCCTCAAGTTTCACGTTCTGTCTGTAACTTTTGGTCAGCAATGTGTCGCTTATTGTGCTTTACTTAATTTGTACATTAATACATGAATCACCTATTGTCGACAAGATGTCGCTCTTTATATGAGATAAGACTACTTTCCACATTGCTTTTAATGATACAAGATATATGTGGTTCTTTTGTGCATCTTCAAATGTGGTTGGGCTAGGAAACACTGGTATACTACACAAGGTTTCTTCTTTAGTTGGATTGGTCTTGCAATTGCGTAGGTCTATACAAAATATTGATCAGAAATAATCTAGATATATTGGGGGGGGGGCGCAATTTACAGGGATGCTGGATGAATTATAAATCACCATATATATTTGTACAATTAAAATCATTTATTGGGCAATTTTATCAGCGGAACATACAGATATATGTACCTAATTCATTATAAAACATATTTCAGTTATAATTTTACAAAGACTCTAAAAGACGATATGCTTGGGCGGAAGCAACATTGTACAATATTGGCTGTGTTTACAGTTGGTTCAGTTGATTATATTGCCCATCACTACCTTTTTTTACAATCGTTTGACAAGCCTAAGTGCAGTGGAAGATGCATAGTTTTTGGATCGCCGATGTGACTCAATATAATTTAAATCAACATTAAGCCAATTATTAATTCTATGATAATTAACGAAGAGGAGTACATTTCTCCTAGTGTTTAAATGACTCACTTTTTTCGGTACATTGTGTTTCGCTTAGTGGCATGTTATGGATATGTTATATTTCAATTGTTCTGGCGAAATGATAATAACATTTGTCATTTACAAGCAAAATGGGGAAGTTAAACGCTAGTGTCCGGTTTTTCAATCAATATATTTGTAACTTGATTGTCTCGGAGAAGGTAATTTGTACAGCGGAAGAGGTCAATGAACAATGCATGCTTGCTTGAAGTCAATAATGAATGTTTTATTTAATTGACAAATTAAGGTAGACAGCCATTAATCTTAAGCTATTTATTTCCATTTCTCTTACGAGACCTTTATTCTCTCTCTCTCTCTCTCTCGCTCTCTCTCTCTCTCACACACACACACACACACACACAGACACACACACACAGCTTTGCAATATCCCGCCGCTCCATTTCTCAGGTTAAATTGATTGCAATTTCTTCATCATTTGTACCAAACAACTTAAATGTCATGCACGATTGTAGTTTGATTTTGTTGAATGGAATATTTACACTTTGCAATCTCAAACCTACATCTTGATATGATGAACATTGTCGATTCGATATATGAATCTTATAATACTGTACCATAGCAGTTTGTTATTTGTATTTGCAAACAAGGTACTGAAATAGCGTTCTATTTGCCTCATGTTCATGTTTATATTATGTTCTATTGCCATAATTGTCGTTGGACCTACTGTTAGAAGTAACATCTTCCATTGATAAATATTACCATTTCAAACACGCATTATTATAAGCATTCAAGCCATTTGTTAACACTGTATTTAATGCAATACATGTAGAGTAACATAATCGGTGGCCTTGTTAGATGACGAATAACAGATTATAATACTAATTTCATAGCGAATACAACAATTTAAATAAACCCTGTCCATGTCAAAAATAAATTAGAACATATATAGAGAGAGCACATAGAAACAATCATACTATATATTCTGTATTGGTAATGCTCATACTGTTGGGTTTTTTTTGTTTTTTTTTTATTATTTTTTGTTTTTTGTTTTTTTTTCTTCTGAGGGAGGAGTGGTATTCTCTTTTATAAGATCAACTGTCTGCTTGTACTCCACACGGGTACATTTATGACTACACAGGATTAATCGTCTGGTAGTGACCTTACTGACACATTTTTATATCACTGGTCTACAGATAAAAATTCTTCCGCAATAAATGTTGTAAATCTTTACTAATTCTGGGTCACTGAGAACGAAAATGATGCTTAAAATTGTTGATTGAGTCTAGTTTAAAAGATATTATACTGGGTCTGTATATACGACCCTTGACTTGGGAATGGCGGAGGTTAAGTCAGTTATAAAGGGAAGGGATTTCAAATTTAAACCAGAAATGACTAAAATACATCTTTGACTGGATCTATGAATAAATCTATGACTTGGTTTGGACAGTTACCTGCTTTTTAGGCAAAACAATGAATGATCCAATCTGAAGCTGGTATTGTGTCATACATGATATGAATTGCATCATGTTATTCCTAGAAGTCATGGATGATGCAATCATAAGTAAGCTTACATCACTCTGCTGAAGAAATTGCCCAATATCAGTTCTACAAATCATACAGTGTCGTGCACTCTTATTTGCCAGTGTTTGATTTTGCAAAGGGACACATTTCTGTTTAGCCAAAGCGAGCAGAGATGCCTCGTACTTGTGTGAACCATGCAGATAACTTCTGATATGTTTGCGGTGAAGTGACTTTTGCATCACAAAAGCGCAGTATAACCACTTTGGTTAAGAAAGCCTGTCACTTTTATTTTGGTTGCAAAATTGGAGATCAGGACAAGAGGTGGGCCCCACACATATGCTGCAACACTTGTGCAACAAATCTTCGCCAGTGGTTGAACAGGAAAAGGAAATCTATGCTTTTTGCAGTGCCAATGATTTGGAGAGAGCCAGCATATCATATCAGCAATTGTTACTTCTGCATGGTGAATCCAGTTGGGAAAGGTGTGTCAAAGAAGAATAAGTGGACTGTGCATTATCCAAACATTCCGTCATCTATACGCCCAGTACCCCACGGAGAAGGACTGCCGGTTACTGATGCACCAGAATCATTCTCACTTGAGTCAGACGAGGAAGAGCAAGAGGATGGAACTTCTAGTCCCGAACCATCAATGTCACATGACCCATATTTTCTCCCATCCTCCTCCTCTGAACCACACCTCAAAACATAAGGTGAACTGAATGACCTTGTCAGGAATTTGGAACTACCCAAGAGTAAGGCAGAGCTGTTGGGCTCCTGACTACAGCAGTGGAATCTCCTGGCATGTGATGTTAGGGTTTCCATGTTCCGTGACCGTCAAAAGGATCTTGTCCCATTCTTCTTCATGGAAGGTGATCTTGTAGCCTGCAACAACATCGATGGGGTGATGGCAGCCCTCAACATCGTTCATGATCCAGATGAGTGTAGACTGTTCATTGATTCATCGAAGACGGGAGTCTTAAATCTGTTTTGCTGCATAATGGCAGTGTTTTGCCATCAATTCGAGTTGGCCATGCAGTCCATATGAAGGAAACCTATGAAAACATGAAACAAATTCTGAGGTGCATAAACTATGACCAACATCAGTGGCAGCTTTGTGGCGATTTCAAGGTTCTTGCTCTCTTACTTGGTCTGCAGACTGGATACACAAAGTACTGCTGTTTTCTCTGCGAATGGGATAGTCGTGCGAGAGATTCCCACTACATCAAGAGAGATTGGCCACTCCGACAGTCATTGGAGCCTGGGATGAAAAGTGTTCAGCATCCACTACTTGTTGAATCAAGGAAGATGTTGTTACCACCCTTGCACATCAAGCTGGGTCTGATGAAGAACTTTGTCAAGGCCATGGACAAAACACAAGCAGCTTTCAACTACCTCCGTGGAAAATTTCCAACGTTAAGTGAAGCTAAGATAAAGGAAGGTGTCTTTGTTGGTCCTCAGATTTCTGAACTTCTTCGAGATGATGCATTTCACCGTGCCCTGCGTGGCAAGGAAAAGACGTCATGGAAAGCCTTCCAGTTAGTGGCAACACATTTTCTCGGAAACAACAAGGCAGACAACTACAGGGAGTTGGTGGAAAACCTCCTCAAGGCATACAAAAACCTTGGTTGCAACATATAACTAAAGATACATTTTTTTCACTCTCGTCTAGATTTTTTTCCACCGAACTGCGGAGCAGTGATCGACGAGCACGGCGAAAGATTTCAGCAGGACATAGCAACAATAGAGAAACGCTATCAGGGCAAATGGAGCCACTCAATCCTTGCAGACTATTGCTGGACAGTGACAAGAGATGCTCCATTTAATGAATACAAGAGACAAGCCAAGAAGCGCCGAGTAGACACTGAATAAGGACTAAACTATGTACTTATATAAACATAATAGTTTTTTGACTTTTGTTTCAATATATTGTTTATTTATATAACCCTTTTCCTGTTTTTTAAAGTGTTACATAAACAGGACAGGTGAAATATTATCATGTAAAGCAACCATAAACACATGAAAAGACCTAGGTTTACAATTTATGATTAAAACTCTACTATGTACACAATATACATAAACGTGAAAGGTAAAAACTTAAATATCTTGGAAACAGTATCCAATCCGTTGTTTGCATCTTCAAATGTGGTCGGACCAGGTAACACGGGTATACTGCAGAAGGTTTTTCCTTTATTTGGATTGGTCTTGAAGTTTCGTAGGTCTACACAAAATATTGATCAGAAATAATCTAGATATAATGGAGGGGGCGCATTTTACCGGATGCTGAATTAATTATAAATCAACATATACATGTATACAAATAAAGTCATTTGTTGCGCAATTTCATAAGCGGAACATACAGATATCTGTACATCGAAGCCGACAAAGTCCTCAAGAGATATGAATAAATGTACTTTAGTCTTGGAACACAAATATTACTACCATCGGGAAATGATATAGTGTTTCTAAAATGCACCAATCTTCAATATAAAACATATTTTAATTATAATTTTACAAAGACTCTAAAAGACGATATGTGTGGACCGAAGCGACATTGTACAATATTGGCTGTGTGCACAGTTGATTCAGTTGATTATTTTGCCCATACTGCTTTTATGTTTACAGTCTTTTGACTAACCTAAGAGATGTCGATGATGTTTAATGTTTGGAACGCCGATGTGACTCAGTATAATTGAAATCAACCTGAAACCAATTATTAATTCTGTGATAATATTCGAAGATCAAAGTACACTGTAGTTCTAAGAGGAGTATAATTCTCCTAGTTTTTAAATGACTCACTTCTTTCGGTACATTGTGTTTCGCTCAGTGGCATGTTATGGATATGTTATATTTCAATTTGTCATTTACAAGCAAAATGGGGAAGTTAAAAGCATAGCAATCCGGCTTCGCAATCAATATATTATTAACTTGATTGTCTCAGAGAGGGTAATTGGTACAGCGTAAAATGTCAATCAACAATGCATGCTTGCTTGAGGTCAATGATAAATGTTTTGCAGACAGCCATTACTCTTAAGCTATTTATTTCCATTTCTCTTCCGAGACCCCTCATTCATTCATTCTCTCTCTCTCTCTCTCTCTCTGGTTTTCTCTCTCTCTCTCTCTCTCTCTCTCTCTCTCTCTCTCTCTCTCTCTCTCTCTCTCTCTCTCTCTCTCTCTCTCTCTCTCTCACACACACACACACGCACACACAAGCGCGCGGGCAGCTTTGCAACATCCCGCCTCTCCATTTCTCAGGCTAAATTGATTGTAATTTCTTCTTCGTTTTTATCAAAGAACTTAAATTTCATGCATTATTCTAGTGATTCTAGTTTGATTTTGTTGAATGGAATATTTGTACCTTACAATCTCAAACCTACTACTGAAACAGTGTTCTATTTGCCTCATGTTTATGTTTATATTCTGATGTATTGCCATGAGGGTTGTTGGACCTACTGTTAGAAATAAAATCTTGCATCAATCATTATTACCATTTCGAACACGCATTATTATAAGCATTCAAGGCACTTGTTAACACCGTATTAAAAGCAACACATTTAGTTAAGTAGGCGTAGAAGCGGAATTGGCTTCTTCTTACTAGCATGTTGACTTTCGATCGTCTTCAGAAGGTCTCTCCTGATAGGCCTTTTTTAGAGTAACGCTATCGGTAGCCATGTTAGATGACGAATAAGAGATTTTACTAATGATTTTATAGCAAATACAATGACTAAAATAAAATCTGTCCCCTTGTACTCCACACGCGTAAATTTATGACTACACAGGATTAATCGTCTGCTAGTGACCTTATTGACAAAGGTTTGTATTGGAGGTTTCCATTCTATGTCAAAGTTTTATTTTGATTTCTTTATAATGTAATCAACACCATGCTAATAAAGCTAATTATTGAATCTAAATAGCTTCATAATACCCACTTTCATCATTTTCACGGAGTTTTTACCGCTTCCTTCTTGCCTTTAGTTTCATGAATGTCTGAATAATTGAAATACAGGTGAGAAGAATAGGAAAATGTGATTATGTATTACTGCTACGGTATTTCACCCATGATAAGATCAGGGGGACAGTCTGATAAAGTTGTAAAATAGGTAAGCAGTGAGTTAATATCCTTAGCAAATATTTGCCAACATTATTGCAAAAGAACGTTTGTGAATAAAGTAACGTGTAATTATTCTCACTTGAGTACAGTAACATAGGTAACTAGTCTCCATTTGATATAGTAATGTCTGTAATTTGTGTCACTCGAGACAGACAAGTCAAGACAAGACTATATTACTCTCAGGTTGTAAAGCTTACAACATATGAGGTATATAAGAAAAAGAACATGAATATAGCGTGTGATATCATAACATAGTGCTTAACGGGGATTACAAAATTCGGAAAACACAATCTAAGAACCTGCAAATATGTTTCAAGAGTCTTGTGTTACCTGTATTCATTAAGTGATTATATTTAGAAACGTTAGTCCTGGAAATGTAAATTTGAGGTATAATTTGTTTGTCTTTCGTCATAGATATAATAACACGACAGAAGATCGTAATATTCGTCACCCATTTCTTGCGACTGACAGAATGTACAATATCTTTCGTTATATGAAACATTAGCCCATCTACCAGTTTTAACAGGAAAGCTATGTTTAATATATATATATATATATATATATATATATATATATATATATATATATATAGCAATCAGAAAGAGATCTTTTCTAAATCCTAACTATTAATGAAAGATAAAGTATGAATTCACGGCTGCAAGGTTCCATGGCGTTTGAATACATGTCAACTTCAGGTGTTGTTTAGTCCTTCTAGATCCAGACATGGTGGATCATTTCGCAATGATTTATCTGTTATCTTTGTGTTAGAATATGTTTTGGACTGTCTACTTACTTCCTTTGGATACGTCTACAACCACGTGTATATATTTGATACTTTTTGCATCGTTGCATATGATAAAATATATTTTAGAAAAACTCAGGTGTAAGTCAATGACATAGCACTTTTAACCATGTGATCTAGATATGCATTTAAACAGGCTTACTAAATTTAATTTGCAGTTTTTATGCAAGTATGCTAACAAGGTCTTCGCAAATATCCATGTTTAAAACATGCGAAAGACAAAACTGGAATAGGTAAACAGATTCTGCATAATTGTGCAGAAGATATTTTTACTGAAAAAGGTCCAAATCCCAAAAGTGAAAATATATATTCATTGCAGATAAAAGGGAATCCTCTGAAGGGTTTTCAAAAATATATTTAGGTAAATACAGTTAATGAAGCCGTTCAAAAGCTGTACATTCGCAAATAGAGTGGCATTCCGTTTCAATATCACTTTTACAGAACAGACATATTTTTGTGTGGTATGGAGTGTGATCGTGTCTACCCATACTGACCCTAGCATTCAGATAACGGCATCTAAACTTGCAAAATAAGCTGAGGTATACTGGGTTTTCTATTATATCTAGATATGGTGATTGGCTAAAGTCTAACTTAATTAGTTTGTAGAATTTTAATCTATCCAGTTCAATAATTTCTCCATTCCAGGTTTGTATGCCAGTATCAATACATCTTTGCTTGAACGATTTCATAAACATTAGTTCATCTCTTACACCTTGGTTGTACGAAGTCTCCCCAAAACCATAAGAATTGAGTATATATTTGATTTAATGCGTCCATATCTTACAACCCGATGATTACGACCTATAAAGTTGCATATTAAAACAAATTCTTAGAATTATACTCTGGACATTTTGAGTATTTGCAACCTGTATATTATTGGTTTCATAATGTAGGCTGATTTAAGACTGTTTATCAATTCACCCATAGCAAAATTGTTTGCAGCAGATTTTGTGAGTTTCAATACATATTTACAGTAGTTTGTATGTACTCTCTCAATGTGAAAGGCATTACTAAAGCCCCAAATGTCAGTTCCATAGGGTAAAATAGGCAGTATCTTAGTATCAAAACTTTTAAATATTATGTCTACTGATAATTTTCCAAACCTAAGCACCTTGGATGCTTGTTTAGACAGGACTGTTCTGCATGTATGCCAAACACCACGTGAAGAGAATACAAACCCTAGACATTTATAATACGAATCCACTTTTAATTTTTGATTCCCAAAATACCATTTTTCGTGCTTCCGTAGGTACCCTCCTTTGCGAAAACAACATTTATTTTGTCCAAATTAACCTTTAATCCCCATTCATCACAATAAAATTTAAGTCGATTAAGTAAGAGCTGCATCTCAAGTGGTGTTTCAGAAAATATAACTAAATCATCGTCATATAGCAAACCAAACAGTTTTAACATGCATCTGTCAGTCCGTTTGTGGTCATAACACAATCCTTAATATCCAAATATATTGTTTTAAGCATATTTACCATTTTACTGCTCATTTTTAACTTTTGAAATTTATGCCACAAAGCGTCTGTATTTAGTCTAGTTTTATTCTGATTGGAAGATAGAAAAGACGTCCTGGCTGAATTATGTTACACGCATTCTCATGAAGTGTTTGTGCTTGTTAAGAAAAGATTTTTTTTCTGGCGGTGTGTACAATTGCGAAGAGTTGGAGTGTTACATACACTATACCCACAAACATGCTTATATACTATTGCACAAGACGGGTATGTGGTTGAAGTTTTAGTTTTTTATGGAAGACTGAGTTCTTTTTATCAAGTTACATTTTTTGTAACATAAAAAACAAAGCAAAAACAAATTACATTTTTAAAAAAATAGTTCATATTCAACACACGTAATTCAGCCCCAAAACATCGGACTTAAACTGAACAAATTCTGTCTTAAATTGAACAATGTAGCCAAAAATAACGCTGGCTATCGGCAGTAATATTTGGTACTTTGTATCTTCAATCTGGTGCACACTTATGTCAGATGGAAGAAAAGGTCAAGTCCTTGTATGCTAGCAGAATGGTACAAAATTTGTAACAACTTAAGAAACACAAATTAAATCACAAATGAATTACTGCATTTGTCTGGGAGAGTCGAAACAAATGTCCACTCCGAGCATTGAGGAAGCTTAAGTCAGTCAGCTTGCAAAATCTAGCTACTGGCATATCGTAAATTTGTAAGAAAATTGAATGAATAAAAAAATGTGTTTGAGACTGGATTGATCTTTTGCAAAACCCAACGATAAGGCAGTGAGAAGCATATTTTTTGTAAGAACATTACATCTGCTCTGGGAAAACAGAAAGATTATATGCATCGACGCAAGTCAATAATGTGCAATTTAACAAGGATCGGCATTCCTATAGTGTGTGTGTATGGTTGTGTGTGTGTGTGTGTGTGTGTGTGTGTGTGTGTGTGTGTGTGACACTAGTGTATGTATGTTCTTCATAATCAACGCCGTCTTGGATTCCTGTTAGAACACGTACTGATTTGTTTTGGACGTGATTCCCCTAGAAATGATGGCACAAAATGTACCTTTGTGATGCATTTGTGATATTTCATCGTAATTTTTATTCATGGGAATCTATTAAAAAACGTGTCTCTATGTCTTTATTTTTTAAAAGTACGAATAAGATATTTGCACATACATGCACACATTTTAAAATATCTATCGTTCTCTTTCTCCCTCTGTGTGTAACATTAGGGTAAACCGAGGTTAGTTCAAATAAGAGGTCAGTCCATGGGAGAATTATAGAGGGTCTAAGAGGTTTCATTTTATTTATAAGGAACAATGGGGGAATAGGGAAAGCACTTTTATTTATAAATGTTTTAAATTCTATTTTTGAACCCAATACTTTTGCATCCTACCCTGTATTTTTCACTATTATAAGTAGATGTTGGTCGCTTCAAAAGGTGCGACTATAGACATTTTTAATATTACATTTCCCATTATAGATCATAGAGAACCACAGATGTAAAACCTAAGGCGTAACATTCATTCCAGTTAGATACCAGACAACCCTACCATCTTGAATTCCCGTTATAAGTCAGAGAGCCCCACCATGTTAAATTTCCGTAGAGATGATGGGGGAAAAAAAAGAGTTTCCTGATATTATTTTGAAATTCGTTGTAATTGCTGTTCACGGGAATATATATATACATATATATATATATATATATATATATATATATATATATAGAGAGAGAGAGAGAGAGAGAGAGAGAGAGAGAGAGAGAAAGAGAGAGAGAGAGAGAGATAAAGAGAGAGACAGAGAGAGAAAGAGAGACAGAGACAGACAGACAGACTGATATAGCGTAAGTGTCTCTATATCTTGATTTTTTTGAGGGGTTGGTTACTGGTTTTTTTAAAAGTACGATAAGATATAAACAAATACATACATACAAATTATAATCTCTCTCATCTCTCTGTCTCTGTCTTTCTCTGTGTTAACTTTAATATTGTATTACCTGTGTGGGCTTATGCCTTACTCATCAAGGTAAGGACATACACAAACATTCTGAGGAAATGATGTAACTAGTGAAATTTCATGTTACAAATTATTGTTAAGTAAGAATATTGGTTTGTGTTCTATTTCTGTAGCCAAGTGCGTAGAGCACCAGACTCGTAATTCAAAGGTAGCGGGTTTCAGGCCCTTCTAGGTCTTAGCTCCAATTTCCTCGGCGTGATATAGTCAAGTATTGTATTAATAGTGTTGTTAAAACCAACCAACCATCATTTATTCTTCTCTCCATTCTGTTCCATGTCTATAGAAAGCCACTCTTTTTCCTTTCCTTTCACTTCCTGTGTGCTAGTATTGCTTGAATTGTAGGCATTATGAGGGTGGTAATGAAATAGCAGTTTTGTTTACAAAGGTGATGGCAGGAAAATTATAGAGGGGAAAGTGCTTTTACTTTGATTATAAATTGACCTAAACCACATTTTATACCCTTCGTTTGCATCTTACCCTATGTGGAGAGTAAACGAGTGGCCGTAGGTAATTAGCAGCTTGGCGAAGACAAAGTTCGTGACCACTGTCATTTTATTGGCAGCTATCGTGGTGCAGCTCTTAAATAGTGCAATTTAAATTAAGAAGTCCCGAATTTATCCCAGTAGTATTTCATAACATGCTTGGCTATGCATTCCATCTCAATGTAAAGCACTTTGGAATGCATTCCAAATAACCTGCGTTTTATTGACAGCTTCCTGTTTTTGAACTTGTCAAAAACAAAAAGATGTTCAAGTACACCGCAGAAGAATTTGATGGCGACAAACTTGGTCTTGTCAAACGCAAATGAATATATCCTTATGAGTACGTGTCATCGTGGGAACAATTTGATGAAACTTGTCTGCCACAGCAAGAAAGCTTTTACAGCAATCTGACCGTGACAATTGTTTCATATGCTGTTTGGAATAAATTTGACTAGTATCATGATCTTTACCTAAAGACTGATGTGCTGTTGCTTACTGATGTATTTGAGAATTTTACAGATCTCTGCTTGTCTTATTACAAATTAGATCCTGACTGGTATTATTCTTGTCCTGGTTTTCTTTGGATGCGGCACTCAAAATGACTGGAATTCAGCTCGAGCTTCTTACAGATATTGACATGCTTAACTTCATTAAAAAAGGTATCAGAGGCGTAATTTCAGTGATCACGGATATACACTCTGTAGCAAATAAAAAGTATCTGCCTGGATTCGATCCAGAAAAGAGTCAAAATATATTACTTCCTTATGGAAATAATATTTATGGCTATGACATGTCACAGAAGCTTCCTGTTGGTGATTTCAGGTGGATGACACCAGAACATTTTACAGAAAAATTATTACGCAGCGATAATGACATTGACTACGTTAAACTAGCTGTTGGCAATGTTAAAGTACCAATGGCAAAAACTTGCAGCAGTGCCTCGACTTAGAATTAAATCTGATTCAAGTACACAGAGTTTTAAGTTTTAAGCAAGAGGCCTTGCTAAAACCCTACAGTGATTTTAATACGACAAAGAGAATCGCAACAAAAAATAAGTTCGATAACGAATTTTTCAAGCTTAAATACAATTCGTATTTTGGCAAAACAATCGCGAACGTCAGACGTAGAGTCCAATTTGAAATTGTCAATGATGTCAAACACCGCGACAAGTTAGTGGCCGACCCAGCTTTTGTAAGTATGAAAATATTTGATGACAGCTTAGCAGCGATCCATAGAAAGAAAACGCGAGTAAAACTTAACAAACCTTTTTATTGTCTGTTTTGCCGTACGTGAGCTTTCTAAATATCATATGTATCATTTTTGCTATGGTGTAACCTAAAAGAAAGCTGGCGACAAAGCCAAGCTGCCACGCACAGACACGGACTCTCAATGTTATGAAATCAAAGCTGATGATTTTCATGAATACATGTTGGCGTTAAAAGAGCATTTTGATTTTTCTGATTACCCTCAGGATGATGACAGGATAAAAAAAATGTTATGATAATACAAATATAAAACCTGATGGCAAATTCCAAGAAAAGCACGCTGGTGAAATTCAGGAAGTCATCGCACTATGTGTTAAAATGTACTTGCTTGAGTTGCTTAACGATTCAGAAAAATGAGTCAAAGGCGTGAAAAGTGCGTTGTCACAAATGTTATCTCACGTGATGATTATTTTTCGGCGCTAGCTGGTGAAAAACAGTATATTGCTATGAGCACGATCAGGTCAGAGAACCATATCATGCCTACTGTTATGCTAAATTAAATTGGACTATCTGGATATGACGACAAGAGATTTATAGTTGATGATGGCATCAGTACCACGGCGCACAGTCACTTTAGGAACAAACCAAAAGACATTTAAGAGATTGTGCCTGACATGACATCGTCAGATATATTTGCTGAGCTAGGGCTGACTTGAGCAAAATAAATTAATGACAACATCAAATATATACAACTATTTACAAAATTATGCAAAGTTAAAGGTAAGCCTGGCATTGTGGACCCTTGAAAAAGATGTTTTATTTATACCCTTGCAGCGATAATAAATGGAACTTGTGTTTATGACAAGCGCTTTGACTGATTTGTGCATTGACGGAAAATTTTCTTGCTCTTGCGTTCTCAAATGTATTGCCTTGACTGGCCGTGCTAATCCCACATTTCTGGCGCCACCAGCTCCTATTTTACAGTCCACGCTCTGAGTGATTACTTCAAGGTTACTTAACCTATTGTCGGTTTAATTCCAGTTAAGATGATCTACCACTAAGCCATCTGGAAGTATACCTCGTTGGCTGTCGTAAATAAAGCGGTGTAATAAAATCATTTTGTGTTTTATATCCTTACCTGAGACAAATACTAGATGGTAGCCGAAACTGCTTTCGTATATCTTATTTACTTTTAAGCTTCTGATATGTCTAGCTTCTCCAAGCTCATTGACCTCATTACTATCGTATATTGGATGCTAATTCCAGGCCATTATATATAATAAATATGATCTCTAATTGTTAGTTCAAGCGAAAAACAAAAAAACAAAACCAAAAAAAAAATAACAACAAACAAAATACATAAAGATCAACAAATAAACATTATGTGACTTCAGAAGAAGGTGAAAGAGAACCAGCAATCGAGAATTGGAGAGCAGGACTAATTTCTTGTGCAGTTGCAGCAAAACAAAATAGAGCGGCGGTTTGTTCCAACATATATCTGAGCCTTAAACAAAAATCTAAATATTTCCTGTTCTTTTTGTTTCCATATTGGTCTTACTGACCTCGCCTTTTTTTGTGATTGCAATTACGTCGCCTTTCAAATTATTTACTTGTCGTGTGGTTTCTTCTAGATTAGCAATTCTATTGTCGGATATATCGCCATTCAAATAGTCAACGACAAAATCTTTTGGCATAATGCCGTGAAAACATTCGAATATAAATCTGTGAGCGCTTAATACTTTCTGCAATTTATCCTTGCTTGATACTGCAATGAGAATAAAGGCGTTATTATTCTGATTTTTAGAAAGAATCTTTCGACGCAAAACATATCTGACGTCGACTTTCTCATTTGCCTCATACAAGTTGTGGACACGATGATCTCTACAGGCCATTATATATAAGTAAATGTAACACTCTGATTCGACATTCATTTTGATTGAAGACAAAAATTATTGCCCACAGAGGATATAATTATGTAAACAAACAGCCTCCAAATTGGTAGACCATTCTCTAAAACACGTCAACTGTGGTCATATGCGCGCGAAACAAAAGACCTGTCCCGGACCGGATGCTAGCCTGCTGAATGTTACTTCCTCAGCAGTTAAGGAATATATCGCATTACCACTGCACCCGGTCGCATGTGTGAACGGCTTCGAAGGACTCAACCTTTAAACTTGATCGCAAAAATTGCGTACATCTGATAAACTGATGCTGTAGTGTTGATAAGATTGCAATAGGAAGGTTAGACTTTTTCATTTAGGCCGAACACCCCATGAGTTTTCAATTGAAGTATCCAGTATAGTTCCTTACGTGTGCGTTCTATATCGGTCCAACCCAGGTTATAATCAATTGGTAACATCTCTAGTGACTCGACTGCATGACCACTCGAGTCGTAGTGGTTGGCGAGTTTCGCGTTTACTGTGTTGTGAATGTGGCTCTTGTGGTTATTCATTCGTTTTCTGAAATCAACGGTTTCGCCAACAAATTGAGTTCCACGGATCTTGCATGTTAGAAGATGTTATTAGTTCTACATCCTAACATCTGATTGATAGTGTAGCTAACTCCTGTCGTCGAACGTCTGAACGATTTGGTCTCGGGCATATGTTTGCAAATTATGCAACGCTTGTTTTTGCAGCAATATGTGCCTGAATATGTGGTCTTGTTTAAAGTCACTTTTGCATTATTTAAACAAGGGAATTTTGTTTGAATACAGAGTGAGGATACTCTAAGCAATTGGCGATTATTTTTATTTGAACAACTTAATTAAGATAATTTTTCCAATATAATGCAGCATGTCTGTATTATTTTATCATTGCCTTATTTCAAGGGAACTGTTTTCCCATAGTTTTGTTTGCACTATGCTCCACCAGAAAACACTGCAGAACATTTCTCAAAAGAGAAGGTAATAATAATTTGTACATCACATAACATGTGGCGTCATATAATGTTGGCAAGTGGCAATAGAACCCGCTGGAACAGGTATAATTTCCGCAGTCAGGTACAGCATCCCGTTATCAAGAGGAAATGCATACTGTCTTAAAATAAAAAAAATGACTCTGTATTTTAAAAATAGTAAATTTTGTGAAAGAAACGTTCGTCCCTTTACCTCTTGTATCTAAGTGAAGGTTACTCCTCGATTTTAGAACTCAACACTGAGATGATGACTATATTAAGGATAATTGAAACGAAGGTTCCAAAGAGAGTTTTCCCTAAGAATGTCGCAGTTGTCTTTAGGTACATGTGAACTCTTTGAATGAAATTCAGCTTCAAAACACGAAATAAATCTCGTGATATGGATATTCTGCATACTTGTTATATGACTGTGTCGACGCAATCAGAATTTTACTTATTCCTCTGCTACACGAGTACCAAGAAAATCTGCGATCATAAATTATTTATATGGGCCTCGAACCCTTTGCAGAATTTTACGGTTTAGGTATAATAAGAGATAAATTCGTGTAACATAATTTAATGCAATTGTTTGCTGAGAGTACATATTACATATTTTAGGCAACGTCAGTTCACTGGTATAAATTGAAGTCAAACCGTCACTAATTGGATCACAAAAATATTTCAAAAACCTCTCATAAATAAACCAAAAAGTTAAACAAAAGTCGTGTTGGCAATCCTTCGAGCATGAATAATTTTATTGACAGATGTTAAAAAAGAACAATTGTTTGTGGGTAACATTTATACGTTTTCAGTCTGCGTTGAAGGGTAGAAATTGGAGCAGTTATGGTACATATTTCTCTACCCATATTTAATATTTTGCCATTGATTCAAATGTTGAGTTACTGGTTCCATACTTGAACAATGTCGAATTGCAGAATATAACACCTTTTTTTTGGCGAGATATTTAATTCAATACGAAATTAGTAAATTACTTGAATGCCTGGACTTTAATGAGTTTAGACTCTTCAGCTGTTCAGAAACGTACATAGCCGCTGCAGCGATTCCAAATACTCCGAATACCTATGCAACAGAGGTGGCAGAAGAGGAGCACCGCACACGCCAATTCCAAGAAAATGATGCCGGCGGCAGATATGAACAGAACGGTGTTGCAAGTCTTGCAATCCTCATCGTCAGGATTACACTGGGGGTTAGAATACTTCTGCTAGTTTGAGAACAGATCGTTGCTACCTTCAAATTAATTTAAAGATCTACAATTATTGAGAATTTTAGGTATATTTTGTAATTAAATCTATATAATATTAAGCCCTCCAAGCTATTTTAATAAAATGGTATATTTGCTTAAATAAAATTTGAATTGAGCATACTAGTTCTATTATATCTGTTTCAATGTCAAACATAGCATAGAATTAAGTTAAAACTAGATAATATTAATGTTGACAACCGCATAGACTGAAATTAAAACGGGACAATATCCGTACATTTTGGTTGTAGCGTACATCACTCGTGTTGATGTAGGTAGATAGAGTATAAAGGTGACATTTGAAAATGAAGAGTAATCGCGGAGTTAGCAATAGAACTAAGATTAAAAGAAATCTTCATATGAATCGGTTTAGAAAAGAATGTCTCCCCACCCGCACACTCCCTCCTAAAAAGTATGTTTCAGATATGATGCTTTGCCGAGTGTTTGAGGCAAAAGTCCGATCCAACCGGTGGTTTTTTCTATCCCAAAGCGTCATGTCTGACGCAGAATTATGCCCCTTGGGTAGAAGTTTCCTATCCAGCATCGATACATAACAAAGGTTAATATTTTCATATTTCTGAGCGAAATATTTAGCCGATATCAAAATTATATATTGTGAATACTGATACAACATTAAAACATCAAAACGCCCATTACAATGTTCTGACGTTAAGAGAGAGTGTAACAATCTAGATTTACACTGAAACATTTAGTAGAAACTTTAAATAAACGTTTAAACACATACCAACATTAAAATATCGGCGATCTACATCGAGATAATGTCAATACACAGCGTCCGAATTGTGTACTGAGATAGTTTTCGCAATGATGCAAACATAGAACAGGTAAAAATATAAAGACCACTCTTTTCACTGATATTAAACGGGATAGACACAAATAATAACAAATTGCACGATTTAGCTTTGATTGAGAGTTGATTTTCGTTTCATATATTATAATGAAAAGATGAATTTTCTTTACAAAAAAATCAAAAACTACATCTAAGACTTTCTTGACTAAAAACCTGATTACAGATTACGTACCTGTTGCTAAGTGCATCAATACTGAACGTGTTCTTTAGAGGACACCAACTTCAACTAGTGTACGTTTTACTGTATGATTGAAATGTGTTGCATTATACATTATAACCAAAATTGCTCAGAACACTGTCAATTATTACGTCGATTTTTTTTAATTTGACGCGTTGTTGAACCGTAATAATAGTCACATGACAATATATTCATCACGTGATAGTCACATGACAAATCAACGGACGCTCGAATCACACGAACAAAACTAACACTTCAAATGAGTGAAGTTGCTTCTCATTGGTTCCTTGATATTGATTGAACAGCCGATTATCTGCTGATGTAGATAGGTAATTCCAACTAGCAACAGGAGGTAGATTTGTGTATTTCACGTGGATTTACAAGTTTTAAGATAACGGATTTGATGCGGAAATATGCTGTATAGATCACCAAAGGGCCCCTTTAATTGACCGTAACTGAAGAACCGAGAGAGCAATACGGATAAGTGCCTAAATTTTGTCGTGCACTGATGTGTTGCGGTCTGCAATAATTTCAATGTTTTATTAATAGTTGATATAATATACCAACCACCCATCAACACCAATGAAGATTTGGGGGCTAATTTATCAGACTAGGGTAAGAGTGGAGCTGTGCACGCTTACCAAAGAGAACAATTTTCTATGTTAAAAGTTATTAGTAATGCCCTAGAACCACTATTGATAAATGAACCAGATGGAACGGATGTGAAACCCATACAGCCTCCTGTTGGCATGACAGCTGTTCAATTACTCTTTTTCTGGGCTAAATTCCTATTCAAGTTTGAAAATGATGATTTTGACGACGAAGCGTTGTAGATATTTGTTGTTTTGCTGTTTTAAAGTTGCATCAGTATTCACTATATGCCATTTGATTTCGAGCCTCAGTCTAAGGTAATGGACGTGAGAAATACTCCTTCAATCATGCACCAGTGTTGGATAGGATAATTATATCGTCATTACCAGAATGTTCCTATCTCATACTGATGCATATGAAGGATTCTCTTGTTTGTCATATCTTGTATCAGTTCAGTTGGTGATTTTCCAGGATGAACGCCCGTGCGGAAATAGTTTTTCTCAGATTTCTATGTGTTTGTGAACTGCAACGTATTTATGTACTGAAACGAGCAACGGCTAAGATTAGTGTCGATCAAACAAAATGTTTGACTGAGATCGACCTTGCTTCATGTTCACCTTCTTTAATCCGATTTTGAGTTTTAAAAATCCGTTGCTGTAATTGTTAGTTTCTTTAAAGCGCATATTCTCAGTATCATTGCAGAAGGGTAAATACATTCTAGATCAATCTTGAATAGAGGGCTATTTCATTACCTCTTGCCTGCCTCGATTATTCTTATGGATAAGAATGGACTTTTTCTTTTTTTTTACCTGTTCACATTTGCACCATTGCGGAAACTATCAGTAGTGCACAATGTGGACTCTGTTTATTGCCATTAACCTAGTTGTCTCGACCACTGTTCCTTGAAATCTGATATGTTTTTCATCGTCATTTAATTTATACACTAGTTCAGTGTAAACCTAATGTTTTACTCTGTTTTAAGGTGAGGAATTTTCAATGGATGTGTTGCTGCTTTGAACATCAATATTTAAAATACTCCATTTTGACTTTGATCCTCATGTTTATTTCAGGAATGTGAGATAAATTATCTTTCAATATGCATTGGTGATGGATGGAAAAATCCAGCCTCGGAATCACGTGGAATCGTCCTATGTTACACTAATGGATATGAAGGCTTCTATTATTCTCAAATTTCTATATGTGTATGATTGTGTTTTCCAGTGTGAAACACCGGCGCAGGATAGCTCTATCCTAACTCACACGTGAACTTTATCTTGACTCGTGGACTATTTCGACCGTCTACTGCAAATATAGTCCACACAAAGTAGCAAGTACTTCCCACATTCCATCATCACGTGAACATTATTACACAATAATCAAGATAAACATGAATTGGAACACATTTACCTACTAAAGCGATCAGTGGTTGAAGTTATGTGTCCCGCAAACAGGCCGCTTCGCGCTGATCAACCTAGATATGTGTACGGCATCTTTTTAGTGCAAATTCGATTCAAAAGAGCCGTTGTTGCAATTGCTAATTTTTGTAAGTTCTTATTCTCATTATTATTCAGGAAGGGTAAATCAGTTCTAGATCAAAACTGAATCGAAGACTATTTCGTTATTTTTGTCTGCGTTGATTAATTTTATGGATAAGAATGGACTTTATTTTTGGACTTGTTCATATTTGTACCATTGCGCAAGCTATGTGCAGTACACAATCCGGACGCTGTGTATTGCCATTACCATGGCCGTTTAAACCACTGTTTTTTTAAAGCTAAACTGTGATAAAATGTCATTTAAGGATCAAACTAAATGTTTCAGTGTAAACCTAACCTTTTATGCTCTATCTTAAGGTAATTAAGTTTTCAATGGATGTTTTGCTGTCTGAAACTTACATAATTAATCACAATCCGCCATTTGGACTTCGACTCTTATTTATCTTTCAGTAATGTGAGAAAAAAATCCTTCATTATGCTTCTGTGTTGGATAGGAAAATTGCACCATCGGGATTAAAATATTGTGTCAGACACTCGGCAAAGCCTCGTGTCTGACACAACACTCTAACCCTCGGGTGGAATTTTCCTATCCTACACCGATATATATGAAGGATTCTATTATTCTTTCGTCACATGTGACTATAATTCTACTTAACATGACGTCACTTTAGCGCTTTCAGTGTTTAATCGCTATTCTAGATATAATTTCTTTATGACACCAACAACTACGGGCATTATGTTGACTGCTATTTTTCACATCGGTTTTAATTGTAGAGCTGAAGCTATCTGTATTTTAACCACATTTCTGAGTTTGCACTAAACAATTTATATCCCGGAAATGTAAGTGAAATAATCAACCTTGTGTGTTTAAGTGGGATAAATCACAAATTCGGACTCCTAATTTGTGGTAAAGAGCAAGTCCTAATTGTGTTCCTGTCACGAATGATGATAACATGGGTGGGATTTGCTACCCCACATCAATTACACCTGATAAACATTCATAGCTTTCATGTGCAGTCGGCTGTTTGCTACTAATACTCGTATGATTCTATTAGTACCAAACAGCGGTGCGTTTTTGGTGGCACTGACAAACATGTTTATTCGGACTGAGATTCTGTAATCAAAAATATGTTTGCTAGTAAAATTAGCTTTAGCAGCGGCAGCATATACTGAAGAGTGTGTGTGTGTGTGTGTGTGTGTGTGTGTGTGTCTGTTTGTCAGTATAAGATTATAGTCATATAAGTAGACCTGATAAATACATATAAACGTTTATCAATTAATTTTACATTTCGTTATAAATATTGTATCTTTCTCCCTGTTTGTAATGTCGAAATTAAGACAGGAGCATTTTGTAATGTCACAATAACCTACTAGGAAAGAGTGATAAAAAATATAAACGGGCACCAATTACATTCAAATGACATACAATATCGGATTAAGAATATGTAGTTTATTTCAAAGCGTTCAAATTGACCGAACTTAATGATGTGATAAAGAAATTATAACCGTGTGAAATGCATTACAATTCCGTGGGTTGAATCGAGCGTATGACTGGATCGTATCCGCGAACGTATTTTATTACAGAAACGATACGGGATTGTATGGGTTATAAAGGTTCAGGAAAAATGAAATATCATGGCAGTAAAAACATACCCCCCCCACACACACACACACACAGTCCCCCCCCCCCCAAAAAGCAACAGGATACATTCATCCAACCGAATGTTAAAAAACAAACACATTTATTTAATTTAACTCAAGTATGAATCTTCTGTTCAATTAATTTTAATTTGTTTGTTAGTTTTCCTTATGGAAGTAGACTGAGTAATGTAACATTATAGTCATAAGCATTAATAACAATCGGGCCAAATTCTTGCTGAAGAAAGATTAAATCCATAAGTTTGATCTCTATGTACTGTTGTTTGTCTTTGTTGTTTTTTTTATTATTTGTTTTTTGTTTGGTTTTTGTTGTTGCTTTTTTTTGGTTTGTTTTTGGGGGGCGGGGGGACTAGGAGGGGGAAGAGTGTGGGGTTGGGTTTTGTTATTGTTGTTGTTCTTAAACACTGTTAGACAATCTATGTGGTATTAAAATCGCGTTATATTATTGATTTTAAAATATTGATTCCTATCATATCCGTATCCTATTTTTATTTTTTCTAACTCACAATTGTGCTATTTTAATAAAAACGTATTGTTTTGCAATTGTATGGTTTATAAATTTGTTTTCATTGGATGATATCGCACCAAATCCAAGCTGAGGACGCTTTAGCACTAAATGTCGACACTTGGCCTCTTGTTTTTGGAGGCTGTACGATAGCCCTAAGGTCCATGATTTTAAAACATTTAATAGGATTCGAGATCGCTCAACCTGGACTTTTTCGATATGAATGAAACGTTAAAGTAACACGAACTACCAAACAACACAGCAGCTATGTTCTTCAACCATTTCGTAGTACATCCAGGGTATAAAGACGACATGAGTTTATATATATATATATATTTGTCTGCTAAAAACTAAATAAACCGGTAAGTGGAGCCTCATTAATTATGCTAGCCAAATCCTGTATTCGTATATCCCGCAGAGTCTTGATATTTTCGCATGGGCAATACACACTGCCCAGCATCCTCTTCATACCGCGGAAGTGCTAAGAAGTCTTAGTAGTGCATTCAGTTTTAACTTTTTCATCGAGTTGGAAACTTCCATATATAAGTGTTCTGGAGTCCTATAAAATGTTGTAACGCCATGAACATTAACGCTAGGACTTCCATATATAAGTGTTCTGGAATCCTATAAAATGTTGTAACGCCATGAACCTTAACGCTAGGACTTCCATATATAAGTGTTCTGGAATCCTATAAAATGTTGTAACGCCATGAACCTTAACGCTAGGACTTCCATATATAAGTGTTCTGGAGTCCTATAAAATGTTGTAACGCCATGAACCTTAACGCTAAAGTTCGTAGATCGACGTTTTGCGTTTGTGCGTACTCAGATACACCAAATCCGAGTGGTCGTCTTTTACAAGGGAGTTAACTTTTTATGAACCTTCAAACACGACTATATTGAACGTGTAGACGCATACGAGTTTCATCAGCTTGTCATCCGACTTCAATCACGCAATGCGAACAATAGATTCTTGTCAAAGGTTGGATGAAACTATTTATCATATACGTAAAGCCTAAATTCTCTGAACATTTTCTGTTTTTTTTTACAATAACCATTATTTCTCGTAATTTAACAAGGAGAATTACTGTAAATTATTCGGTAGTCAACTATATCGCTAACATGACGACTGTTAAAGTTACGCATTTTTTTATTGTGATCTGCTCCAAATGTGGCAGGTGCTTACTGAAAGTTCTTCTGCATCAATCAAAACACCACATCGTTTAGCTTCACAATGGGCGAGCTTTGATGTTCCAGCTATTATGACGTTATGGTTCATTCATATTTTGTACGTTTACGGTTGGCGGAGTATATTCATTTGCTCACTGTGTAAACAATCTAAGCAGATATTTTTAGTTTCTCAGCAGTATATCACAGAGACACAAATTTGTGTTCCTGATGATCCATAAAAAACAGAATAATACATGCTATCACGGCTATTGTGCTAAATAATTCGTTCGTGTCAAGGATCAAGTAACTCACTCGTTCGCTGCGTTCACTCAGGAATTCCGTGATCTTAGATGCTTGTAAATTATTCAACATAATCGCTATGCAAATATGCATTATGCTGCAAGATGGAATAAGCTAAATAGCACAAATGATGCAAAGGTAAAATTCTTACCTATTATTAGCCACACTAAACCGAACACGATAAGAAACCCACAGGAAACCGTGCAACATTCACACTCATCCTCTTTAGTTGCTGGTAACCAAAGGACACCAATGATTACAGAGGTGCACCCGCTGACAATCAGGAAATTCGCTATGAAGTAAGCGATTTTACAGTCGCGAACGTAGCCGGCACCTATAAATCGTGTAAACATCAAGTTACTAGAGTCTGTACTAATGCGCCACTCACTACACACCAAGCTAAAGTAGGAATACACACGCACACACTACACACACACAGACACACAGACACACACACACACATATATATATATATATATATATATATATATATATATATATATATATATACACACACGGCAAATAACACTCTTTTCAGATTGCACGCGATCATTAAGATCGTGTTCGTGAGGAAAAATCGTATATTTTAAAAAAGAAAAAATGATTTTGCAATGACCAATTGAAAAACCACAATAAAAATAAAATAAATTATGTGCATTTTTTACATTTGATTTTTTTTTTTTTACAGAAGAACGGATGTTGTGATCATGCTTTTCACCTACTGTGAACACTCAAACCCAGCGGCTTGAGTCAAAAATAAGACTTCAAACGGGAAATTTCCGGCGTATAGAAAACAAGAAATTTATTAGGTAGCAAAATCACATTTTCCTGCCATTAATTCACTTGCCAAAAGCTATAATATCAACTTTAAATAGTTCCGTAAAACAAAGTCAAATATTAAACATTATTTATTTTTGTTTTATTTTATTTGTTTCATTAGTCACAGCACAATTGTGTTATGGAATAAACTTTTACTACTTTTAAGCAAAACACTGTATTCAAGATGAAATTTAATGGGACAGTTTTCAACAATCCTTTAGATGACACAAAATTTGTTATTTGCTGACCTACTTGCTTACACTATCAATTAAATTCCTTTCTTGTGTAGTTTCTGTATATATATATATATATATATATATATATATATATATATATATATATATATATATATATATATATATATATATATATATATATATATAGCTAAACGTCTTGTACATTCTGGAACGTAAATACATTTTTGAATTGTGTTCTTGTCTTGTTTCTGTTATCGTCGAGTGTATCTTTGTGCTCTTGAGAAAGTAATTGGTAGATTCCGAAAGCGCTTGGGCTGGGTTCACAACACAGGGAATACATGATGTGAATGAAGATCACATCACAATCAATGGGCAAGAAATCAGATATGTGCTCGATCCTGTCGAAGGTACGAAACTCCGCTTCTGGATGGAGAGTAGATGTTTTAAAAATGCAGAACAAAACCATGCCGAATCGTCTTTTCTACTCACGTCTGTCAACATTTCAATGATTTATATACTCATCCACCAATTTCTCCAAACTAGGAAAGTGCGATTCCACTCATAAATATTCTTGGTGCAAAACTTCTTATCGCCGGCGCATTTTTAGCTAAATCAAGTAAAATATATCTCCTTTGTAACGGTCAGATGACCGAAGGTGCTGCTTACTTCAAAATGTGTGTCCTTCGCTCTCCTAAAATGTACAATCCACTACCCGCTGTATGGGAACAGGCTAATCTACAGACAGTTTTTCTTTATGGGCAAACTATAAGTTTGGTTGAAATAACCATTTTGTAACTGACCTTGAAAAATCTTAACCTTTTTTTGTCATGGTGATTACCTTTCCGTTTGTAGGAATATTATTAATTTCAGAGATGTAGTATATAAAAGAATGTTGTTTAAAAATATGTCAATTTAAATCTTTTGATGTTTATTGTAAAATAAAAACGCTATATCAAATAATTAGGATATAATTCGCATCATATATGTGGTCTTGAGAGTGTGCGTGTATACTATATATATATATATATATATATATATATATATATATATATATATATATATATATATTGTGTTATTTTTGTTAGGATAAGTTGGATGGGGGGATTTTCATGGTGTTCAAATTGTTTTGTGGCAAGGCTGCGGCTCATTTTTTGCGGAATTTGAAATGGTTCTCCAATATTTTTGTAAGGAAACAATAAACTTTATGTGAAAAATAAAAGCATATTAAGCAAATTTAAACACAGCATATTGGTAGATAATTTAAAAATTACTTTTGAACTTGGGCTGTTTTTAAAGATTATGAATTTCAAAGAAGCACACCAAGAGAAAAAAAAAACATGTAGAATGTTACTTTCCAAAATATGCATCACCATATTTAAGTAGGAAATGAAAATAAGAGATACAACCATTTCCAAACTTATTTCAGCTTGTAAGAGATCAATTGTTGTTTCCTATATCCTGTCTTTGTCACATTGATCCAAGTATAAACAACCTTCAGATTATAATAGCTATAACTATTATAAAAATCTCTTGTCATTCGCTGTATAGCGTTCTGAAGTGTTATTAGCCACAAAATTCAAACCAACGAGATTGTCGAAATATTTCACGAAGATAAATTATTTAATATTGTATATTACAAACTGTAACATTCTGAAATTGCATCTTTTCTCTAAAGCCGTTACAGTGCCCAAAATAATGCATATGCTAGACTGTAATAGAAAGCTTGCTTGGTCCTTAAATATACCATTAGGGTTTGTCTGTATTGAATACTTTGTGATATTGCTGTAAATTACGATAACAGTACTGAGGATATATGCTGACGCTCGAGGAGAAATTCACTCTATTAGGGCTTGCTGTTGTTTCGCATTGGATTTACAGGGCTTCTGATAACAGTTTCTAAATGTGACACAATATTTGATGTATTTAGTGTATAGTCAAATTAAAACTTGCAACCAGGACCAGATCTTTGTAGTAACTGCATTTGTGACTGAACATCGCAAATTGAAGTTTTACAATGCCACTTATATTGAAAGTTTCGTTGATTTTTCAGTCGTAAAGAAGTTGTGATATGTAAATTTGTAACTGCTAGCTTATAAAGAATGCCTATAGGGTTGACATTACGTCTCTAAGTCTCAGACAACTAAAACAACGGTGTATTGATATTGAGGTTCTGGCATTGTAACAACTATATATGAATGTCTTTAATGTCATGCATAGCTTTTGGGTTGCTATTTTGCTATTCAGATAGCGTCTCCTGTGTCATATCTTACAAAATGGTTCCGTGATGATGTATGTTATTTCATTATTTTTTTTTACTGTCACTAAACTTACGTAGTACAAGGAAAAGACATGATAGAAAAGAAAATTTGGGTAAGTCTCTTATAAACTCATATAGGTTTTCAAATTTTGCTTTCATATTAATCTACACAAAGACTGTCTTTACTTATATATTTAGTTGCATGCTTAGTTGCAATGTAAGTTTCTTATTAATCACTTTAGTTAAAATTCTTATTTTATTTCCTGTTTAAACATGGTTCCACATAATTCAGAAAGGTACGTTGAGTATTTCTCTTAAATGGGATGTAAAATCGGTAAACCTTGATCTAGCGCCTTGTTATGTTCTTCAATATATGAGACATGACATTTAGACACACAAAATCTTATATTTGTATATATTGATGAACCATAACAAATCAGCCAAAGAACAGTACACACCACACGTAAAAACCATCGCTACGACATGAAAAACATATATTAAAAAAGTATATGATCACTGTATAACGATTCATTTTGATTTCGATAGCGGTCGTGTTATTTATTCTTACTATACTATTTCCTGCATGTTTATATCTTCTTCATGAGACTTAAAAATGGAAACTTTGGGAAGATATGTTCACTTATTTCCCTAATAATCATACTCTATCTACATTATACTTTTTGAAAAGCAAAATGTAATACTTACGGAATCTCCGTTCTAACCACTTTTGAGATCTTCATTAAATACGATATTGTTGTAAATAGACATAAACCAGATTGTGGTAGTTTTAACTCCTGCCCCACAGAAAAATCCCAGCGTTGCCCACAACAAAGGCCTGGAGATTAGCTTGTCTCTCCGTGCTGTGATACCCTACAGATTTTAGTGATAGCAATCAATCGCTTAATTTATTTAGCTGCGTGATTTTCGCACAGCTTTCTCGTCTTAAGTCGATGCCAAGCGTATGACAAAAACATGTACCTATCTTATCTATCGAATTGGCTTTCTTCCAAGGGTACCCAGTCTTATCATTCTTGAATACCTTTAAATTACTTCTGATAAAATGTCAGGGTTGTTTCCCTTTGGAATGTCTCTTCATATGTAATTAATAACCAATTCAACGAGCATGGAACACATTAGATCGTGTTTGATCATTAATCAGTAGTTAATTTGTACTAACATAACTTATCCTGATGCAATTATCAATTTTACCACAAATATCCCTCTAAGATCAAAGAAATACATTTGGTCTAAAATGATTCTTACCTATCGCTATTTGTATTATGCCAATAATCAGCAGAATACATGACAGTCCACAATTCCACCCAGAAGCTGAGAAGGTAAAACAAAAAACGTCATGTGTGATTAAGTGTAAAAGTGTACTCTAATGTTACCAAATACACACCTAAGTTTACACTTTTACATAGGTAACAATAGAGTATTGTTTTCATATGCGGTCAATGCGTCTGTATCCAATACATATTACTGAAAACTCAAAATTCATGTAGTTCTCTCTCATAAAGATATGAATGAATACTTACATACCATGGCTACCATTTGTGTGTTTATTTATTTATTTTAATGAAATCCATTGCTAATCCAAACCTTGCATTCTAGATTTAGCTGTCAAGTTTTTTAAATTTGCACCGGATAAACGTTTGGTCCCTTTATTAGGTGCAAATTACAAAGTTGTCTCCTCGTATGTGACTTCGCCTTTTCAACATCAAAGCAATTCATATGATGTGAAAGTATTGAACATAAAACAGCAAACAAAATACAGTTATTCACAATACAGATCCCTATTTTCCTCAAACACAAAGCCTTAGAAAGCAGTAGATTAGGATTGTCTTTGCACCACGCGTGACTGCTTCACGGTCGATTTTATTCACCAATATCGGTATGAATTTAAACAAATTACCTTTATCTTTCACAGAGAAAACTTAAAGCTGTTAATGAGAGGGTTGTGTACTCAAAATATTTAGATCAATAATACAGGTTTATGTAATGAATTTACTTACTCTCTGCATCAGCCTTGCCGGACCCCATCTTAACATGAATTAAGAAGGTGACTTTCTATCTGAAAAAGTTTAAATAAAATATAAAAACTAAAATTATTTCTTATTTGATCACAAAACGGTTAATAATTGCTCACAAAAGACCACAGGCGTATATACAATCAGCACTATTGCACGTCATCTGTCGATCTTTTTATAGAAGTAATAGGGGATCCTGTAGGAGGAAAAAAAATGACCGATAGGGTAAAGAGAAAATTTAACATTACGGAAACCATCTTGAAAGTATGACCCTTTGCTTACAAGGGGAATTAAATATTATTATATATCCTTAACATTAGTATGACACTTTGGTGACACGTGGGACGGTAATTGTAAACATATCCATTGGTTAAACATGAGTGGACGGTACACCGACATATGGAGAAATGGGAATTAACATTACGGCCGCCATTTGACAGTGTAGCATTGTTTCGCTCTCTTTTTCCACCATTTGCCTGTCAATAAATCATTCTGTCGCAGAACAATGTTGTGTTGTAACAACCTTAAAGTACAAGGAAACCTTAGCTAGGCGCAAAGACTGATCTTGTTTGACACTGTATCAAAGTCTTGTCTCTCTTCTCCAACGGCACATTAGCAAAGATTCACTCAGTGTATTAAATCTAGGGCGACACACGCAAACACAGTATTACAAAGTGAAACAAAAACTGCTTGGCTCCATACAGCATTGACATTGGATACTTTGCAGCACACTCTCTGCGAAGGTTTGTCGAGGCGACATTAGGTAGCAGTTCAGTCAACGTATCACATCTAGGGCTAGAAGAACAAAACAGCATTACAAAGGGAACCAAACTGATATTGGATATTTTGCAACACACCTTCTGTCACAGGCAATCCCACCCTGTTCATTCTATGGACATTCTTCCCATACCATTCCTCTTGTCGGCATACAGGTCCCTGCCATACTGGCGGTCGTAATGTTAATTCCAATTGTCGGCATAAAGACCCATTTATCGGCGTACCGCCCTCCAACTCATGTTTAACCAATATATATATATATATATATATATATATATATATATATATATATATATATATATATATATATATATATATATATATATAACCTATGGACAAATTTTGAATTTCTATTGTCAGCATAGGATCATATTTTCTAGATGGCGGCCGTGATGTTAATTTCCTCTTGATCATATCAGTCAGTTTTGACCCTGTGGTATCCCCCATTAGTACTATCTATCTACCTTTTTTCCGACCTACCAACCTACCTAGCTGTTTCTCCGTGATTTTGTGTATGCCTGTTTTATGTGAATACATGTATTGTCTAAACATATAGATATATATATCGGAAGATAGATAGATATGTGTGTATTTATCAGTCTCTGTCTATATGTATATGTACTTGTATTGATAGATAGATAGATAGATAGATAACATCTACTGCTTGGGAGCTGTAATGAAATTAAACAATTTTTTACGTTGGTATCTGAAAACGAAATATAAACAATAATATTTCATTTCTGGAAGGCCTGCATTAAATCGATGCATTTGCTTTGAACAAAATGAAAACTATTTTACGCTTACTCTCAAACCAGAATTTTGAATGCACAGCCTGGCCCAAACACTAAGAACTGCTTTTACTTCTAAAAGATATATGAACGCTGTTTCTTTTTTTTCTTCTATTTATTAACAGCAATTGTGCATATATTTAACAAATTTTTAAACACTTAATCAAACACTAAAACTGTAAGCAAGAGAGAAAGAGAAAGCAATGATTCCATAAGAAAATCGGAAATTTAATGAGTTATTACTCAATTCTACCTGTAGTTCAGTAACCGTCTGACTCGTAAATTTTTCCAATACTATTTCTGAGATATTGGTAGCTTGCACGCAACTTTATATCAATATATTTTCTGTGTGAGAGAGCACTTGGGTGGCACAATTGTTTATCGGGACATACTTGTTTATAGGAACAGAAGTATTTATAGCGTCAAACGGGAATGTATGTTATTGTCAATATACACATAGACACAGACAAATACGAAACACATAAACACCAATGGCAATTATTGAATAATAACTTTTTTCTAAGAGATGTGGGTGGCCCTTAAAAGGTCCGTTTGTTTTCTTCTTTTACTTCTTTCTCTCGGATCACCATTTCTTCGGGGAGACAATGAGGCTGAACTTCTTCTTAGGTGGATCAGGGATCCAATCTGGATAACCGATATTTCTAAAGTTGTCCTGAATCTTCATCAATGTTCTCGTTCAGGCGCAGGAAGTCCCTTTCTCTCATCTCCTGCTCCTTCACCATTTACTCCTCGCCCCAAGCCTTCTTGATCTTAAAATTAAACATTCTTCCATCACTTTCTCACAAGTCCCGTAGCTGTGTTAAGGGCAGTCTCTTCCCTTCTCATACTACTTAAGGGTGGGTAAGACCAACAGGCTTACTGTACCTTTTCTAGGAAGTACTCCACTCTTCCATCAAATCAAAGGCTTCCTTTAATGTCAACACTCGACAAGGTGGAATTACAGAGGCTGTCTTCAATTTCATGGCTTCCTCCTCCATGACTTCTTTGACAAGATTCATTGCTGTTTTCCGGGCGGTCACTTGCATTCTCACAGTGTGTAGGGTGGCCGTGTAACGCCAATAAACCTCCTCCTTTTCTAGCTGGTACTCAACCCCTACAATCCCCAATATCAGGTTTCCAATAAATTATACACAGTTGTCATTCTTGTCTTCTTTTCAGTTGACAACGGGTTGTCAGACTGATGACAATGATTTGCATTTACAACGCGTGCGGCCATTCGGCCATGTACGTTGGGTTAAAATTGAACAAGTGCACAGGACACTATTTGCTCAATTGTACACACCGTGTACTATTTAATTAATCCCAAATGAGTGCAAGCACACAATCACGGATTTATTCGTCAAACGAGTTACCGGGCTACAAACCCGTTTGACGCATTAATGTGTGCACCACACACGTTTTAATTGTATGCCTGGTGTGGCAAGGGCTCGGCAAGGGAGGCGAGAAGCGGAACGGAAGTAATGAAAAGCAACGAACGTACATGGTCAAATCCTGCCCAGTTAGCTAAGTCAAGCTGTCCCTAATAACTAGTTATGTGTTAGCCACATGTTGTAATTGCGATCAAGCTAGACAGTTTTCAAAATTGTCCTAGTCTTTATCGCTGACCTTTTAGAATTTAGCGTACATAGTGTACATTATTTTTCCGAACAATAATTTCATACCAGGTCAATGTGACGCATTAACTTGTGTGTCCTTAATTTGGCAATTTCAAGTATTATTTTTGGAACAGTGAACTAATGGATCATATCAGTAAATTAAAAATAGTTGTTATCAAAATAGGTTTTCAAGCCAAAGTGAAAACCTTTAGGCATTTATTAATTTATTTTCTTTTCGGCAAACTGTGTTTTCTGGTTGGATGGTCTTCTTCCACACACTGTTTCACCGTTCTCGTCTCCTGGTATTTCGAGTTCGGGAACTGGCGCAGGTTGTGGATCTCCGTCAGGTTTGTGTTTTTTTTTTTTTTCTACCTCCACCAGACTGGCCACATATTATTTGGCCTAGGCCTCTCTGTAATAAGTATGCATTACATGGGCATACAATTTCCACTCCTTTCTTACTGGCTTTCCCCGTATGCGCATCAGCCGCCAGGTAATGTCTCGTAATGCGTCAACGAAGTGACTTGATTTACTTTTATCTCTGAGTGTCATTTCGAAGCCCATGTCAATTAGACGTTGTATATCAGGGTCTTTTTCTCCTCCTCTACTTCCTCCTCCTCTATCTTCTTTTCCTCTTCATCCTTGTCGGTGGCATGGGGCATGGGTAGATTCGGGTTTGGTGTCGGCAACGTTGATGGGTTCCTGTACAGCTTCAGAGTGTGTAGCCCGATTCCGCGTGAAGGGCTCAGTCTGCCGAAGAGTGGGGGTGGGGTAGAAGTTCCGATCATCTCGTCGATAAGGTTACTGGATTCGGGTGTCCGCATGCGGCCTGTTCATTCTGGCAAGGCACGTTTTGGGTTTTATGATAAATAGTTTCTTATATTGTTTATGTGTGACATTTGAACACTGGGTAAGTTAGTTTTATAATCGTACAGTGTAGTCATTTGCAAAGACATGGGGTGCTTTAGAAAACAGGATATAAAGAGGCGATTTAATGCATCTGGATGTCTATATGGGACACCAATTCAAATATTGACATATTAACATGGCAAAGTTGTTGTCCAATAAATTATATAAAACTCAGCATGCCATTTATGTTTATATGTCACTTTATGTTAATTACATACAGTGTCACGTGCCCAACAACGATTTATACGGGTCTGGTCTGGTTGGGCTTGCTATTGTTGTCTTCTGCATAAACCAGGTACCTTCTACAGCACCTATGCTGTCATAGTGTGGTCATTTCAGTGGTAAGAAGCCATAGTAACAGCAGAAATTAACAGACCTTGGATAGGTCACCGTTGTACTCCAACTCGTTCTGGATCCTGGAATGAAACCTATAAGCACAGATATGTAAAGTCGGTGCGTTATCGCTATACCATTCAGACCTGACAACGTTGTCATTTACATTAAAGTCAGAGGCTCCTGTCATTTACAAATGAATGTAATTTTGTTAAGTGCCAAAGAGTAAACAGCTGCCTCCTCTACATCCTCAACATCCAATTGCCAGAGAGCATCCGTAACACCGACATGTGGAAAACCACCGGCCAACTACCTATTCACCAAGAAATCTCCAAAACGAAATGGGGGCGGATCGGGCACACACTAGAAAGCCATCAAACAATATCACTAGCAGGCCCAAGAATGCAGCCCCCAAGTTAAGAGAGAGGTTGGCAGACCAAGGACTGGAGAGGAAGAGATCAAAGCTCCCATGAATGTGGAGAGGCAAAAGAAGACCAGAGAGTGACACTGGACACAATGTCCAAATGACATTTTTCTTATAAATTTCTTTTAATGTTTAGTAAATGTATGTATGAAAATAAGATGGCAATTGCAATAGTTTCCAAATTGTGAACTGGGGCTATGTCCCAGGGAAAGACTAGGATACAGATAAACTGCAAATGCCAATTTGAGTCACATATTTAACTTGGTATTACCATGGTCACTAACTGTATACGTAGCTTGAAAGTAGTCATCTCAATTATTTACATAGTGGGACTTATGGTGAAAGTCCCCACAGGTAGGATTTAAGATTATCAAAGACCCTGAAGCTTCTTGTTCCTGACATATTTTTCGTGTATTTTTTTCACAATAAAAATGTGTGATACCTCGTCACAATCCAGTCCCTTTTCGTTTCCCTAAGTATTTCAGTGTCAGTTAATGTCATATAACGTCATATTCATCCCATATATTCTATGTGTTTTGATGACGGGTTTCACGAAAGGAACATAGAGGGAAAATATCAGACCCCACTCTAAGAAAGTGGTTAGAGATTTAAGCTCAAGACTCAGTCGTTAGTACATTCTGGATTTTGATCCAGAAGAGTTAACCTGATAGATATATATATAAAGATAGAAGTATAGAAAGACATATCAACAGAGAATATGAAAATATTTCAGACTGTTCATTTTGGGAATCATCAAAATGTATTGTCTCGTTATTATTATTAACAAGATGCATGTACAATTGTGTCATTGTGTTCATCATAAAATGCTGCTAGTGGCCAGTATAGGCCTCCCTACCTTTTTTTTAGGAACAACTGTGAGTGTTGTTCAGTAAAAAATGTATTTTATTTGCAAACAGTGTGCGCAGAAAGACAGGTTATGTTCAATTTCTCAAAGTTTTATTGTAAAAAATCTTTTCCTTGAAACTAAGTCGATAATTCATAAATGTCAGTAACATTTCTTTTTCAGTGCATACAGACTTCATGTTGCTGTACACCACATAAAAGTCGGTGGACAGAAAGGTACGGGAATTTTTTAGTACAATTTTGTTTTTCACACACTCACTGCTAAGTGTTAGAGGATAGTGAATTGGAGGAAATGGGACATCAATATTACCATAATTTTTAACCATTTCTTCAGAATACCATTCCCCATCCATTTATACTGAATTATGCATTACCAACTGCCCTTAAACTTCGCTCTGCTTCTTCAATTATAGCATCGTATATATTTACAACTATACTTCTGTATAACCTCCCTCCGCTCGAAAAAAGTTGAACCCCACTTTTTTCTATGGAATGTCCACACAATAAAAACCTTTTCCAGCGGAAACTTCCCTTTCCTTTTTGGAGAGAAACATACAATAATGGTAGTCGCTAAATATACCCCAGGGAATTTTAGAGATTACCTGTATAGTACTTTCTTTCTCAATAAACAAACTTTATAATCGACTAAAGGAGAAGTTTCCCCAGAAAAACGGTTTATTTCGGTGATAATTCCATAGAAATAAATGAAGCTCTGTATTTTTTTTTTTTTTTTTTTTTGGGGGGGTGGGGTGGGGTGGAAGGATATAATACTAATAATGTCTAGATTTGTTTGCACTAAATGTCATATTTCAAAATGCGGGGTAAAGTACCATATTAAATAAGGGCCATTCTGCCCCTCTCCAATTTTCATCGTATGATTTATTTTATTCGGTTTGATTTAATTTCTGACATAACGTTGTGCTTATCTGCTGGTTGCCATAGAAACTGAGTATTAAGAAGATATGAAACAAGATATGCACATTTTTCATCTTTTCTATATCTGTCACATTTATACTGTCTATCCATAACTATTCACTAAACTTAAAATGCCAGTATGTATTTTGACTATTTTTCTGGTTTGAAGTTGCATAAAAAAAGGTTTTAATTTGTTAAAAAATGCTAAGAAATAAACCCGAGTAACCCATGATGAATAAATCTAACTTATAAGTCAACATGAAACTGGTTTAAGTTCCGTTGATTAAATAAGACAGTCACTGATAACATGACAAATTGTGTGCGTTTTAAACATTGTTTAACATTGTTGGCTGATATGATTGATAATGGACATTATCTAGAGTCTTCTGAAATCTCTTATTTGCCTAAAATATTGGTGTTCGTCCCTTTGTTGTTGGAAATGATGTTCTTTTACAGTATATTCCTTAATTTCGTGGCAGCACACACACACACACACACACACACACACACACTGTCTAACATAAGACCTAAACCACCAAACAATTTAAAACTGGGTAGAGTCACGTGCATTTATTTTGTCTTACCTGTCCAAAATTTATCTACACCTGCCTAGTTTATTAGCGGGTATCTTAAGCATACGTTTTTATTGATTTTATAAGTCGCGTTCCCTTGTTCTCGAAGCAATGTCGTCTCGCACTGAAAATCTATGTGCACCATAAATAGTGTATACTCTTATAAAGGTGCTAGCACAAGAAGAAAAGAAAATAAAGCTTACCTTAGGTATTCTTTCTATATTTGAAATGAAATAAGCACAAGTACCCCGATACATGATGTTTCACAAAGCCCAGACATGCCTGACATGTGACAAAGTAATGCGACAGTTCAAACGGATATAAATTCTTGACTTGAGAACCAAAATACGTCACTTTAGTGATAAATACCATACATTAATGATTCATTTGTAATCTTGCACGTTCAGATAGTGTGGTTTCCAGGAAGAAGGTGCACTTGAGATCTCATCATAACTAAACAGGTTTAAACTTTCATTCTAATGTGCAGACTGCAAAACACTACGAATATCCAATCCCACTCCCATTTCATGGTGTCGACGCTAGTAAAAGATTTTTAATTATGTGGACGAAGCTATAAAACTTTTCCAGGATAAAAAAATCTTAATCTTCATGTTCAACAGCATGATTACACCTTCAAACTTAAAACCCTTGCAAAATGAGGTGCTGAATAGCACTTATCACCTGTGTTTTATTTCGATCGATCGATCGAGACAGAGAGTCATTTAGTGAACATGAAGGATTAGGCTTCTCCGACTAGATGGGAATGAAATTCACTTATGATGTACCATAACAAATATTGTTGCATTTTTCAGGGTTGTTCGAAAGTTGAAATACCGATAATTAATAAGCAGACATATTTTATCCAAACAGAGTTAAATGTAATTTATTCATGCATCTACACGTAAATATTATAACAGGTGCTGCGGGTTCAATTTAGCGTGTGTCGACTTTATATATATATATATATATATATATATATATATATATATATATATATATTCTATACAAGGGCGTCATGAAAGGTAAAGGATTAGCGTTGTAATAAAGATGGGGTTGTTTTTGTTATTGCTGCTTTTAAACGCACTTTTAACACATTACTGGCTATATTATGCCGGGGAAATGGGAGCTAAATGCCTTTCCCAAGTACACACCAAGGCTTCGATATAGCTAATAATTTGCTAAGAACGCAGTGAAAAAAAAAAGTTGATTACTATTATCTAATATTTGTCAAATTTTAAAGGTCTGTAAAATAAACAAGAAAAAGAAAATATCCTACCAAATATCGAACCTGGTTCTACCGTGTGGCTGTCAAACGCGTTACCAAAGTTTAGGTTCAAACGAATATATTTGCTTACACTGTCTAGTTTGAAGTTGACGTGTACTTCTATTTCAGGATCCCTTTTTTAAACTGGCGATTGTAATATTTTTCGATAAATTTTAAATTTTGTTTTAATAGTTTTGTAGAAACCGAAATAGCGTATGTGTATACTTTTTATATTATATTTGAAAACAATCCTTTTCTAGTGTACTCCACGTAAGTACCGTGCAGTGCAGGACCATTTTTTAACGTTAATACTGTTAAAGCTTGAAGACAGATCGACTTCATTAAATTTTCCTTAATGTATTTTGGCTTTGACCTTACTCTATGGATAATAGAAAGCCGTAATTTCGTGTGTGTGTGTGTGTGTGTGTCTGTGTGTGAAGAAATGCAATACAGTAGAGTCAACAATATGTTATTAAATTTACCCACATGATGGGTTTCCTCATAACATAACTGAATATAAAACGTTAAATCTCTTTGTTATACTTCATTTGTATGCAACAATAATCTACATATGTTCCTATTAGTTATGGTATCCGCTATGTGATAAACTGGCAATGATCAGGCACGTTAAACAACAAAAAAAAAAGCTGCGTAGTCTAGATGCCGCTCAGTTTCTGCTTACTTTGTTCCAAATTACCGCTAGCACAACTCCCAAAAATTGAGCCATATGCATACTGTAAACTAAAGTTTTGAAAGGATAAGGATGTAACAAAGAAATGAATAAGATTGGTCCATATATATTTTTGTTTTTTCATCCGAATATTTTTGGTAAGGATAGAATAAAATGCGGTGGAAACTACAGTTCTATTCATATACGTGTAGTGAAGACTGAGGTACAACCAGTGCGACAGCAATAAAATGCTAACGTTAAGCTGACCGTAAAACTCGGAAATTGGTAGTTCTTAGGTATCAACGCAACATTGATCCACGATGATACTTTGAAAACAAGCTTGCTTATAAGAAATACAGTCTGATGAAATTTCTTTTGCGTAACAAGACTGCGCTCATATCTAATTTGGATTATGAAATTGTCAAATGCAGTATTTATTCTACAAGTTATAACACCAGCCCATGTTCAAATGTGGTTTTTCAGCATTAAATAGCAATCTGTAAACATAATGAATGCAGAAGAGTTTCATTTGTATCTTTATTAACACAATTATATACAAATATTTACTTTTTCATAAACACGGCGACTGAAAACAGTCATTGTTCAATATTTGAATAGTCGCTAAATATACCTCGGGGGAAATGTCGTGGTTGCATTTATAGTCCATGAAAGGGGAAGTTTCTTTGGAAAAGAATTCCAAAATATACACATTGCAGGACAACCCCTTAAATCCCAAATTGCAAGGAGCAGCTAATGCATCCCAAACGATGACGTGTACAGCATGGAAATAAAAACAGTTAACGAGATATAAAAGCAAAACCATACGCCGAATTTCCTTTCTCTGACCCTTTCAGTTGAAGTTAGAGCGATTTTGCGTAGTCTTTTTTCGTGCACATGCAAAGTAATATACATATATATATGTATACAGCGTATTTAATAGATGTAAATAGAAACACATATACGACTGAAAAAAAGCAACAACAAAAAAAGCACGTTAACAATTACCTCATTTTGACCTGACGGTGCGGGAAGACAGTATTACTTAAAACTCTATAGATTGTGTTCCATAATCTGGCCACCCTATGTGTCTGCCTGTCCTTATTAATTACAAAAACCTTTATACAGTGGATACGATGACCTGTCACCCCATTTGTATTCCTATTCTTATTACTTCGTTCCAGTTAATAGAAGCGTATGTTCATCATTGAATGAATAAGCCCCCCCCCACCCCCCCCCACCCCTCGACAATCTGGTGAAATTTAACGATATTGCTTCTCTCTCTCTCTCTCTCTCTCTCTCTCTCTCTCTCTCTCTCTCTCTCTCTCTCTCTCTCTCTTCAACTTTAATGCAAACTCGATACAAATTCGTTTGACGGACATCAAGTATCGAGAGAGAACACTACTCTTGTGTGCAAAGTAAGCTAATTAATAATAATAATAATAATAATAATAATAACTGTATAGACTATACAAATAATTTCATTATGGTTTAATAATTTTAAATGGTATATGCTGGATGACACATTTGACATCTGAGAGGTAGTATAAGGATGATTTTTCCATTTGCAATGTTGTTGAATAATTCAACATTACATTTTTATGTCAAGCTCTGTTTCTCCCTTGCTCCTTACACTGAAGCACCCAAACTTTTGTCGACAATACATACTTGGATGATCACTCTGGAGAAGCTTCACTTTCCAAAACATGTATGGTAAACACTATGTCAGGAGAGAATAGGCGTTCCATGGAACCCCTGTTACATATTAAGGACTAAAATAAATTCTCTGATCGCTTGTTCTCCTTGAATTCAGTTAGGACAAATGACTTGAATGTTTTTCATGTCCAGTACACATTTTTTTTTTTGCCCTATGTCTTTATCATCACGTTTCAAAGTGTACTCGCCAATCAGATATGCAGACGGAAGAAAGCTACTTGCCTTGCACCACAATGTGCAAAAAAGTATCACCCCTTGAGTTCCAATTTTTTTTTTTTTTTTTTTTTTTGGGGGGGGGGGGTTGGTTTATAAAATTACAAGGGAGATTATGATACCCGTTCTATCTGCCTGTCCACATCACAAAATACTGGGCTGAAAATCATGAAAGTTTTATTTTATATTGACCCTATAGTGACCATATGTGAGATTTAAATCATTACTGGCTCCCCCACCTGTGGTCCCTGGGAGGGCGTCAAAGTTAAAATGTACACAAAATTTGGTTTTAATTACATTTTCAGATATTTTCTGATCATAAATGCATATATCGAATCAACTCAGAGTGTATGAGTAAATGTGAAAGACTATGCACACAGTTTTTAAAATTAAGTCTTATATATACCGAACAGCATGGGTTATCTTTGCGATATTTTATGGCTAAATAATATATAACTTCTTTTAGGCTTAAACCCTGTGTATCAGTTTCACAGGCTCTCATTTCATCATCTCTTGGATGACTGTTAGTTGAAACCAGCAAATATTTTAATGGGATATTTTAGAAACTAAGATTTCTTTCGGAATTATTTGATTTAAGCTTGAAGAGCATAAAACCCTGAAATTCACTCTAATATTCCAGCTTTTAAAACTGATTCAAAAGAACTTTCAGCACAGAAAATTCAGCACTTTACCTTAGTGATATATTCTTATCTACTGTTGTTACAAACGGATGTATACATGGATGTACGCGATTTATTTAGTCATGACTTTCAGAAACGTATGCTAATCAATTATCAATGCAGCTATACACGCGTTGCACACTATTTATTAGGATTATGTATAGCATTGACTGCGCGTGTCAAATGAAATGTCCAATAATGCCTACCACTTGATGACTATAGCGCGTTTGAGAGAGAGAGAGAGAGAGAGAGAGAGAGAGAGAGAGAGAGAGAGAGAGAGAGTAGATTCCTTAAAAGCACGCGAGAGAAAATAACTCTGGATCAATACACTCGCGCCTATGTGGGAAATATCATGAGTCCTCGTGTATGTACATATATATTGATTGCTACTGCTAAACTAGTATTACTTTTTGACGTACATCTTGTTTGCATGAGCAGGGCAATCACATCTGGCGTCACTGTGATCAGGCAGAGTATTTTAAATACTCAGACAGGCAACTACTCGATGCGGCAGAGCGAAATCTTAGAGCCATTCGGAATCTATAGTAAATATTTTGCAAACCTAATAATAAATTGATATTTTGTGGATGATTAATGACATATTTCAATTGATCAGAGATACATTGATTTCTCAATCATAGTATAATATTTACAAAAGGTTTAGACACATGTATGAATGTATGATTAGACTTACTGTCATTCTTATATATAAGGTAATTTATTAATAATTAAACGCTTGTAGATAAGCCATTTAAGACGGAGTATGCTTATCTGCTTATTATCTAATTGTGAATGATATTATGTGTTTGTATAAATGAATGTTTGTTTTTTTTTTGTTGTTTTTTTTTTTTTTTTTTTTTTTGGGGGGGGGGGTATTAAATACCCGGGCTTTATTGACCAGGCATGCGCCCTCACTTTTCGTGCTTTGCCGACGGAGACAACACAGTATTTTAAGTCAGATGCACTCTATTGATTTTCAAAGGAGAAACACCATTACATACATGCATTTGCGTAGCCATGACTGTCATTTGTCTTCACTCGCATGTCAAGATGTCAGATCGACATGATAAGTGTCGTAGGATTAAACTATCCTTACAGGATAACATTAGCCTGATCAAAGAGTATACATGTGTACAAAACCTACATCGAACAAACTAGGAAAAGAATTTGGCATAGGAACATCATGAATTATACAGATTATTTAAACATTATGGGTCATCATGTATAATTCTAATTTACGTATTGTAAATTTATACAAGTATCTCGTTCCTTAAATGTTTTTTGAGACAAGGACTGTATTTTTATGTGGAGCAATTATATTTATTCATGTGTCCGGGTGTGATTTTCGAAGGAACGTACGTTGTCGAGCACATTTTTGATTAAATGTTAAAAAGCCAGCTTTATTAATTCGTGCACTCTTACACACACATAAAAAGATGTTCTCTCATAACTAATATCTCTCTCTCTCTCTCTCTCTCTCTCTCTCTCTCTCTCTCTCTCTCTCTCTCTCTCTCTCTCTCTCTCTCTCTCATTTCACATATGTGCTTATAAAAAGACACGTTTTTACATCTGCGAATCCCACAGTAAACAGAAAACCTCTCAAAACCAAAAACCAAATATGCTACCAAGGGTTTTCGGTGTGTGTGAGGGTCAATGTGTGTTTGTATATATATATATATATATATATATATATATATATATATATATATATATATATAGTGCAGAGTGTAATTTCTCTTTGGATCGCTTACAATTTATTTTTTCGTTTCCTGTCTTGTGGGTATTTGTTTGTGGATATACACAATATCTGCTGTGCCTTTTAGGCGATCATTTTTTGCTATTTGCTAACATACAATGATTGAACCCATTTATAAATCTAAATTGAAAATACTTGAGCGCAAGGATCAGTATTGCCTTTCTTGTGGGAGTTGTTGAAAGGATAAATCCAACAAGTTCTCTTTACATAACAGTGGTCTGAATAAACCAAAACGTATTCGGTACATATATGCAGCAGTGAGTATAGCCTGTGCTGTATTTCGGTGTCAACAAAATACAAGAATAATTTTACTCTCAGGGGTCAGTTTTGCCTGCCTTGCACAGACTGAAAATACATGATGACAATATTCTACCTATGAAAAGTAAAATATAAAACAAAACATATTGAAGTCCTTATAGCCTGTTCCGTATTTGTAAATGAATAAACAAAAGTATCGTATCCTTGGAAATGCAAGGGTCCGCTTGCCTTGCCCTGGCTGAAAGTGATCGCAAGTCATGTTATATTTAGTGTCAACGAGTAGTACATAAGTACGGATAGCCGATTAAATGTTTATTTTTTATTTTTTTTATTTTCAATCGAACTATCTGCTCATGCAGTAATAATCAACATTGGGGAGGGGGAAGGGGGATGACCTGTGTTTTCATCTTATGGCCTATTTTGACAGCACCTAAGTAGTAGAATAGCATGGTTCTAATTATATGCAATACAGTGCGGAGTTTCCTTATTGTGTATTTAAAATTATGTGCGTTGTCAGTGGCGGCGCGAGGGTTCGAGGGCAATGTTCTTTAGTGGCGCCCCTACTTTGCCACAGAGAACAGTTTTTTATGTCAGTTGCCACCCTCCTACCTCTCCCCATCTAAACCCGGTTTACAGCTGCCAAAAAAAAAAGCTAATGACGGCGCCCCCCCCCCCCTCGCCTGGCGGCAATTAACCCCCCTTAAACCGTCCTCCCTCGCACAGTCACTGTGCATTGTTCACATTAAATTTTAGTATATTGCCGTTTGAATAAATAACCCATCGCACATTACTGTGTCAGGCAGTTAAGAAATTCCCTACTAGATGAAAGGATGATGTTTCGGCGTTCGTTTGTAGTATTGCATAGTAAGATATTGTCGAACGTAAATGCAGATTCTTCATTTATACCTGAGACAGTTAAGAATGTGTTCGTGAAAGTTGTGAGATTCGAGTACTGTTCTCTGCAAAACGTGATATGGTGAACAATGATCGTCTGGTGCGGTATATTTCACCTTGGAATGGCGCAGCCTATACCAAACGTTGTCCTAAGCGATGGTAGTTACTTAATGTGGATAGCAGTAAGAGTCAGAAATATTATTAAAAGCTCATATAACCTAATTACAGCTGATAACTGAATTTGATTCTAATTATTGTTATTTTCTGAACGATGTGATGACCGTCTTAATATGGATTTTTCGCTTTCTTATAGATTTATTCCTTTTTTCTTCATTCCCTGGTTTACAATCTTAGTTACCTGTTCATATAAGTGAATGCTATAATGAAATATCAATATCAGTGTTCCCTCCAAAGCTAAACTACGCCGAAAAATATTGGCCACGATGAAAAGTCAGACTTTTTGATTTACATAACCCAGCTCTCCTCCGGGATTCTGTTTAGGTATGATCGTAAGGCACCACGCAGTTTGGTCTGGTAACTATCGAAGGGTCAACTGCACCAGTAAATCTCATAAAATTACTGTATATGCTTTCAGGAAAGGCAAGCAATGTTATTATATAAAATATAAATTGCTCTTTAAATTGGCAACATTAGCCTTAAAAAATAAGTCTTGTGGTGTGACTAGCTGCTTAAAAGATGTCTTGAAACAATTAAAATGTAATGGCCAATAAATCGTGTATTAGGATTTTGAATGTGTAACGCTGGAACTGACTGCACTCTATAGTGATCATTATTGACCTGGGGAGAACTAATTATTTTGTCATCTGCTCATCAAATCTCATAGAAGACAAATAATGCAACACTTCGGCTGTGATTTCCTTGATTAGGTACCAGCTCCAATATGAATTATATTTATAAATTTCCTTCGAAAATATACTGTCTTAACCCAATTCGTCCATACGTCCCTCCATGAACAGGCCTGAAATCCCTCCAGCGTCATAATTTTTATTCTATTTATAAAACACCTTATGTTGCTTCAGTCCACATAAAGAAATCAAGTGTGCACCAAAGTTGCATTTCCTATAATTATGGCACTTCATTAGCATCAAATGGACAGCATATCACCACGTGAACACTTGAACATTCATCGCATTTTTTTAAATTGTTTGATTGCATCCAAATCGATATAAAACTTCAACCACTCATAGATTAAAAGGAATTCGATATTCAATAAATTTTCACCACGTTTTGCGAGTTATGGCCCATATTTGTCTAATAATGAGCATTCGAACGGCGTGTTAGCAATCAGGCATTCTAATGTTGTTTAACATTTACTATGACGATTCATTTATAGGATGTACGATCAGTGCGATTAACCACATCTTTTTGTTTATTTTATACAAAGACATTACCCTTCAAAGACCTAAAATACATCAATAAATTGTGAATACTTAACTAATTACATTATTAATAATTCCAACCAAATTTATTGTGAATTTGCAATTTAACAAGATCTTGGATAAATTGCTTGATTAAGCACAATTGTGACATATTTTGCTGAGTTGCTGCCCGTGATTGACTTATCATACCTACGTGATGCAAGCATTTAAAATATTAATGTAGGGAGGCAAAGGCCATATACATAAATTGATATGAAATAAAGATTGAATGTTAGGTTAACTTTCAGATGAAGATACAGATAAAGCTATGCTGCTGTCAATTTCATATCAATGATAGTAAAAAAATCACTCTATCTCGTAAATGCTTAGTCAAATGTAAAATATCCCTGTATCCTGGTAGTTTCTACTTCGAGTGTATGATTTATTTATTAATGTATTTATTTTGTTTGTTTTGTTTGGTTGTGACATTGTCTCCTGGTGCCACCCAACTTTGTTGTACTGTATTATCTTTTTATTTTAATTATATCTGAGTTAATGGGATAATTCAAATTCGATCATCCGAATTCCTGCTTATTTTGAAGTTAAAATTTGTTTGTTTGTTTTTTTTTTCGTTCTTGATTTGTGCCATCAGAAAGACATATTTTGAGGAGACACTTATCTCCTATTATCGCATGACCTGTATAGATCTAAGACTTATCACACCAAGCCAAACATTGTGGGTTTCAGTTTTGTTTCCTGTTTGAATACATTGTATTCAACTATTAAGTCGGTATCGTGAATCTGACAAAGTGCAGAAACTTGCGGGCAGAACGACACGTAAACCGAATGCTGGCTATTGAGATAACGAGGCAGGATGTCGCCTCATGGAGCATGAAACTTTTACACACATTCCTATTATAAATTTACGTTCATGTCAAGATGCATATAAGGTAACAAAAGTGAGTTTACGTCTTCATGTGTGAATAATTATTAAAAGAAATTAAAACGACAGAAATAAATTCCTTAAATTAAATTACTAACATTTAAACACCTTTATTAACCGAACAGAATAGAAACTGCGAGGACTATGAGTCAGTAACGTTCAGTCAACCGACAATCCAAGTCAAAAGAAAAATCTGATTTATCTACGCTGGACTCGTTCTTAAAATTTGACTGTAGCCTACACAGGTTATGTTACCAATTCCAAATAGTGCCATCACGACAGTCAGGATGAGTGCCAGGATGCTGCATCAGCATAGAGAGAAGGGGGGGGGGGGCAGACGGATGAAGACCAGTTGAGACTAAGAACTTTCCATCTGGAAGAATGCAAATCTGACTTGATTTACACCAATCTGGTACCCAGATTAGCTCCATGATACCGCAATGTGCAAGGGTTCCATTTTCTCCCATAAATGGCTAGGGGATACTGGTTCTTGATTGTAGAAATGTGTTATATTTTCCACGAAATGCTATTGTCTTGTATATTTTGATTAGAAATGTTAATGATTGCATTTGCATATTTTAAAAATACGAACTGACTATTACTTTTTAGGAACCGACCATTTAATTTTCGTAGGTGAGGTTAAAAATAAATGTTGGCTCTCAAATAGCTTGGCAAAATCATTCTTGTTCTAATTTATAGCAAACAAAAAACCCTATTATATTCATTATATTAGTTGAAAAAATAAATGATCTTGAGAAAACAAAATATCCCAGCTCGAAAGAAAATCCCAATCCTCTTCATCCTCACCCGGCAAAAATGAAATGGTCGCTACCTTATATTCATTGCAGCGTAAAGTCGCAACAAATTGCCTGCTCCACCTTTGTGAATCCATATAATCGCAAATAAGTTGAGATTTACTTTCTCGAACGCAGTATTCGCGAAATGTAAATTTGCATACATACACTATTTGTTGTAACTATTGCACGTGTTCTGTTTTGTGTGCGAAATTAAGTAAAATCAACAAGCAATTTATTTCTAGACAATTAAAGTGAATATTCAAAAGACACTTACAATATCGTGAATAAAAGTTCAGATAATCCTAAGTGTCCTAATCGCAAGTCCAAAAATACAGAATGTTCCAAATGAATTCAAATAGCCTTTAATGTCATGTTGTGCCAGTAGTCTTGAATGTCTTGATATTCCTAAATGATGTAATCCAGAATATCTTTCAATGAATTCACAAAAATCCCAAAGACATGTATCAATCTAAAAAGAGAATGACCACTTTAGTAATCCAATGAATATTTTTAAATAAATAATTTCTCTTTCTGAATTTGCCCTGATTTTCACAACACAGCTGATTACTAAAATAGATTCCTTTATAGACTGATCCTTATAATACGAAATTTAGTACAGGAATAAAATATTGTTTACCAAACTTCCAATATATAAACACAGGACACCTGACAGAATATTCTAGAAAACAGATGCTATTTGACAAAAGACATTAAAAAGAACATTCTCATTGCGAATAAAACCGGTTTCAAACTCAAATACTATGTAAACAAGATGTTTACAGCTTATTACTAAATGACAAAGTTATATATGTAGGACAAATGTTAAAAATATAAACATTATACATGACATTGTGTCTGTGTTCGTCTTCTTAGGTCATATCTCTGAAACATTTAAAATCAGTGCCAAAAACACAAGAGATCGTGCTGTATGTTGCCATATATAATACAAATTATCTAGACCTATATAAACATTGGTGGGAATAAAAAAAATAAACCTATTGGTCTGCACCGTTGCTGGGGAACTGAAAACGATGCGGGGATACGATTTATTTGCGGCTTATGTGATTTCTATAGGTCAGATTTGAGCCTTTTTAAACGTTCTAGATTCTTCATAAGATTTGATTTGCTTCTAATTTGCTATTATTTTCATTGGTTTCTTTATATCGTTTTGTATGTTTTCCAATAAAGCATACATGATTTATTTTGCTATAAGAATCATTTTTGAATGCTTGACTTTTTAGTATTTAAAGTTGAACATATTTTTCATTTAATTTGATTCCACGTTTGTTCCAATATTGTCTCGTTTATTTCATTATCTCAATTGAATCACTATTAATTGTTCCGCGATAAACAGAGAAATTTAAATTTGCAAGGTGGCTAGTAGTGTACTGGGGGTACTGAGGTACAAAGGGGGCACTTGGGGTACAAACGGGAGTTTAACATGGAGGGGGTACTTGGGGTACAAACGGGAGTTTAACATGGAGGGGGCACTCTGGGTACGTACGGGAGTTTAACATTACGGGGGTGGGGAAAGGGAGGGAGGGAAATAGAATTAATCTTTCTTGAAAAAGGGTGGTCCTAATACGTCATCTACTATCCAAACACCCCATACTACACTATCCAACACGCCGTGTGTAGTGACCTTCTGCCTAGTGGCTATATCTATATAGCTTAGAGTTATATATAAAGCATTACCTATACCTCAGATCATGTTGGAGGTGTCAGTAAATTTGCATATATTGTACCTATGTTATAAATAGCTTTGATCAAGGGAACTAACTTATAATAACACTAAAATGGACGTGACTAAATGTTGTATTAAACTTCGGGAACCGTCACGGACTTTAGCGTTGACTAGAAAAAATCCGGAACATTAGATTATAATGGCCTAGACTAAAAGTAACACTAAACTTCCGAAATTGTACCGGACGTTAGCGGAGACTGAAAATAATCCCGAAAAAAAAAAATGGAAAAAATTGGCTGACTAAAAGTAACACTAAACTTCCGAAATTGTACCGGACGTTAGCGGAGACTGAAAATAATCCGGAAAAAAAAATAGAAATTTTTTTTTGATTTTTTAAATTTTGTTTATATCAAAACACACACCACACTATCTACATTTTTTTTATTTTTTTATTTTTGGGAATGGGAAATTTTAAAAAAAAAAACAAATCAAAACACACAAACACACTATCTACATTATTTTTGGGAAGGGGAAATTTTAAAAAAAAACAAATCAAAACACACAAACACACTATCTACATTTTTTTGGGGAAGGGGAAATTTTTTAAAAAACAAATCAAAACACACAAACACACTATCTACATTTTTTTTGGGAAGGGGAAATTTTTTAAAAAACAAATCAAAACACACAAACACACTATCTACATTTTTTTTGGGAAGGGGAAATTTTTTAAAAAACAAATCAAAACACACAAACACACTATCTACATTTTTTTTGGGAAGGGGAAATTTAAAAAAAAAAACAAATCAAAACACACAAACACACTATCTACATTTTTTTGGGGAAGGGGAAATTTTTTAAAAAACAAATCAAAACACACAAACACACTATCTACATTTTTTTTGGGAAGGGGAAATTTTTTAAAAAACAAATCAAAACACACAAACACACTATCTACATTTTTTTTGGGAAGGGGAAATTTTTTAAAAAACAAATCAAAACACACAAACACACTATCTACATTTTTTTTTTTTTTTTGGTTTGGTGGGTAAAAAACAAACCACACAACACCATTCAGATATATACATCAATAATAATAATTATATTTTATTCAATGTATATACATTATGTTACTCGTGGTAATAAAACAATTTCATATAAGTCCAATACAGTTCAATACACTTCCATATATACCTTTTCATTCTCTTATTGTCCTGACACTTCAGGAAGATTCTTGTCTACAATTCTCTCATAACTTTCTTCTGGACTCTCATTGATAAACTCCAACTTAATAAAATGTCCATTATCATCTCGAATCCACCGCTCTTTTTTACAAATCTTGTAAACTTTACTATGATCTAATCCAAAACACCTTGCCACATCATGAATGGAATCCATCCGACTATATAATCCTGAATTCAAGTCAGTTAATTTCACAGGTCTCACAAATCCTCCAATGACTTGACTCTTCTTCTCTGGCTCTTCCCATCTAGCTTGAAATCTTTTCTGGAACTTCTTCGAAAAGACCGACTTACAAATTCCAGTACAGCAAAAGTGGATACTTCCTGTAACACAATCAAAATATTCAGCAGCCTTTTCCATACTTTCAAATCTTCTTTCCTCTGTCTCACCAACAAACTGGCACAACACACTTCTATTACTTCCAAAATTAACTCTCCTTTTTTCTTTATCATTCTTCACATGTTTATGCAAACATGTTCGTTCACTAGCAGTCATCACTTGAAGATTTTCTATTCTATCATCATCAAGTACATCATTGAGATGTACCACTTCACTCTGTCTTGGTAGATCCACTCCATTCACCGCTTCAAAGACAAATCTCCCTCGATTTGTATGTTTTTTCCTCTTTCCTTCCTTACCAGTAACCTTAATCTTTATCAATCCAAATGAATTCAAATTTCCTTTGACTTTCCTTCCATACTTCATATGATAGACATTACCAAGTATGTCAGCAGCATAATTATCATACACCTTATGAACATACTTATTCAGTTCAATTCCAGTATCTTGACTTTTATCTCGAGCGCAGTACTTTTCCATCTTCACAGTTTGAAAGTTCAATCACGACTAGTGATTCTGAGGGTAAGAAGGTCTATATATATATAGGTTCCCTGGGTGAAACTCAATCAGCTTCAAAGTAAACTTCAAGATGAAAAGATCACGCCGAAGCCATGAGAAACCAGAAGAAGAAGAAGAAGAAGAAACAAAGAGGCCACGACGACGAAGACATTCCGTACCGCCTGAAACACCGCTAGATGAACTACTAGCTCAAGTCCATGCTAGTGACTTCGAAGAGGAGATGAGTGAACCTGAAACCCAAACTTCTAACCCACCCAAAACAAAATCCACTACCAGAACCCCAGGCCAAGAAATACAACCTAGTACTTTGGCTCCTCCTGAAAATTATTATTGGATTCTAGAGACTCAAAAAATAACTTCTCGAAAATTTAAAACTACAGCTTACACTCACACGGTTCACTTTAAAGACTTCAAGTCCAAAGTACCTCCCGAGAAAGCGGCGGGGTTCATTAGCGATTTGTGGGATTCTGTCTTAATGAACTTGAAACGACAATGTGGAGCCAAAGAAGACGATCGATTGAGACTGGCCATTCATCATGACAATTTGAAGAGTCCTGTTTGGATTGAGTTCAGCACCCCGGCAGAATTAACGCCAGACAAAGTCATGTCCAAAATAGAACATGTGCAACAATCGAACGACAAGTTTACCATCACCGATGGAAAGGCCACACTTTACTTGACTCACGTTTCCCCTCCTTGAGGAAGTGGACGAAGTAGGAAACCGTTACTGGTGGACGATATTCAAAGTACCAAACGCAGTGTCGTCCAAATCGACAATACTCAAGACCATATGTGCTTTGCTCGGGCTATTGTGGTGGGGCGAACATATGCCAACAAGAACGAGAGCAAAGAATGGAAAAGAGCCTGGAATAACATTCGACAGTCGGACAGAACCAAACAACGAAACAAAGCAGAACTCCTGTTGCAACAAGCAGGCATCCCTAACCAGCCAAGTGGTTAACTTTGAGGTTTTGAAAAAATGCTTTGCTGTCTGGACAAGTGGAAGACTTTCGAGTGCACACGTTAGAACCTCACAAGATCGTACGGTTACCTAATCATCAAATTGTCACTCGTCCTTTACAAAAAGTGTACCAAATCGTGTACCAGAAGCGAGTGAGACTTCCAGACCACACCACTTTACATTACTGACACGCCGATCTGCAGTATAAAAAAGGGCACCCCTTCCAAACCTAACCATTCATTGTGACTTTCAACGTTGACCGAGCAAGAAGAAGAAAAAAAGATTAATTTTGTCATCCTCCCACCAAAGATGAATAAGAATACTCATGCCACCCACCCACCGAGGGAGAAATCTAGTGGTGTGAACTCCAAGTACCATTACGACTTGGAGTGTGATGCAGTGCCATGCGACGAGACGGATTCCGTAAGCGTTGACAGCATCGATTCATACGATCAGACGGATGCCGTACGCTTGGACATCGTCGATGCAGCACGTGTACCTCACCGTCCCTCTAGAGATGCAGGACGACCTTTCTTCTTTATTAGGAAGAATGCTAAACGTACCTGTGAATGTCATAAAGAATTGACGATACCTGTGTCTCTGCCTGGTTATTCCAAGTATGATAATCGACTCGAGACGTTCAAAGACAAGTGGCCTAAATTTCTACTACAATCCACTACTGACAAAGCTTTAGCCAGATCTGGATTTATCTACTTGGGAGAAGGAGATAAAGTTCAATGTTTCAGTTGCGGTGTGAGACTTCACCAATCGGAGCCTACCGACTCAGCTTACATTGAACATGCCAGATGGTCTCCGCACTGTCAGTTCTTACCTTTAGTGGCCTCAGAAGAGTACGGGTACGATGAGCCAGATGCCAAGAAGAAGTAAAAAAACATGTCGGAGGATACTTTACAAGAATACATTTGTGGTTTACCTTTGGAGCTGCGAGAACGCATTTACCAGTATTTTGTCCCTAGTTTTAGAAGATCGCATTTGTGACTTGCCTTCGAAGTTGCGAGTACGCATTTACAAAGAGTTGGTCCAGATCCAAGTGAAACCCAAACTCAAAGTCATTCCTCGATTTGCACACTAACGTGACTTTCACCGTATCAGAAATCTGATTTTGAAGAAAAACTATCACCAGTATCGTGAAGAATACAAAAGAGAGTTACTTCTTTCCAAATCGGAAACTTTACCCAAGTACATTGCTGGCATGCCTTTGAAGTTACGAAAACGGATTTACCAAGAGTTTGTCAAAATCCAAGTGAAACGTAAACTCAAAGTCATTTCTCGATTTTTACACTATACCCTCTTTCAAGGGTGTCTTTCATGACTAGGACACGAAACTATTTTTGTACATTGACGTGTTTATATGACAGTTTGATGGTTTTAGTGGTAGTCTTCATTGTGTACGTGTTCATTTTAATTGCATATTTTCTCACTAATTCACTTCTTCGTGTTCGTGTAAAGTTGTAAAAAATATGTTTTTGTTGGTTGGTTGGTTGTTTTTTTTTTTAAAAAATAAAAAAATAAACGTGTATGAAAATGTATAAAATGTCTTGGGTCTTTGTCTTCTTCTCAAAAATCTTCTTACCTCAGACATGGCTACATTATCTTCTTATTCTACCTCGTCTACCTCTTCTGCTTCTGTCGCCAAAGTGATTGACGAAAAGTTAGATCGTCAAAGTTGGAATGCTTTGTATCTGCGCCATCCATTTAACATGTTGATTGCTGGACCGAGTGGTTCAGGGAAAACCGAATTTGTCACACGATTGATCGAACACAAAGCTGATTTGTTTGATCGTCCACCTCAACGTATCGTGTGGTGTTACAAAGAGTGGCAACCGTCTTACACGTTATTGAAAGAAAGTCAAGGAGAAACCATTTCATTTGTGGATGGTATTCCTCACGAAGACGATGGAATCGTGTCTGACGTGAGTCAAACTCATTTAGTTATTTTTGATGACATGTTAGGAGAAGACGAAGAAGAAATTAAACTTTGGTTTACACGAAAAGGACACCATCGTAATGCTAGTATTGTCTACATTACTCAAAATTTATTTCAGCAAAGTAAAGCCCATCGAACCATTAGTTTGAATGCTCATTACGTGGTCTTGTTTAAAAGCCCCAGAGACAAATCTCAAGTACAAGTGTTAGCCAAACAGTTAGGGGCTCCTTGGCTCAATTATGCGTACGACGATGCCACTCAAACCCCTCACGAGTATTTACTCATCGACTTAAAACCGACCACTCCTGACTATTTGAGATTTCGTGCCCAATTGTTTCACCCTTGGGGTGAAGAAGGTGGTCCTGTCATTTACACGTCCCCTTCAACCCATTTTTGAAAAAAACTATAAAAACAACCTACAGCGTCATTTTTGTCTCACACTCTTTTTGAGAGAAGAAGATGACTTCCTTTCAATCTCATCCTTCGGCTAAATTGATTCGTGCCTTGTATGGCATCAGTCGTGAAAAAAATGCACAAGTCCGTGCTCATTTGTTAGAAGCGAGTCTGAAAGAAGTGTTACGATGGTTTACTTTGACAGCACGTCAATTACTGCAAGGCATCATTCACATCCCTCATCAAACTCAACGTTTTTTTCAAAGACATAAAGGAGCATTGTCACAACTGGCTGATCCTAGAATCGATTCACGGACTAAAAAACAAATCATTTTAACTCCTGGTGGAAGTGGTTCTTTAGGAGGGGTCATGATTCGTTCCCTTTTGAAATGGGATCCTAATGATGCCAAAGCCAAAAAACCCAAAGCACCCAAAAAGAAGAAAAGTCCAAAGAAAAAGAAAACCACCCACCAGAAAAAGAAAAGTTCTACCAAGAAGAAGAAAACACCTACCACTAGCACCGGCCGCAAGAGAGGTACTGCGGCCAGGACGCAAACGTACACCCGCAAGACACCACGACAAACAACCGTGACGAGGTCTCCTTCTCCTTCGTCCCCATCATCTTTGTCTTCTTCACCACCCTTCACGATGATGCCTGCCAAACCGGACTTAAGACAAGTGTTTCCTAATTTGATGCAAAAATGGAAACCTATTTCGAAAGTCACCCCTTCGGGACCCTCGACGACAGCGGCTGATCTGGCTATGGCAGCGGCCGCCAACAAAGTACCATCCCCTAAAACCAAAGTCCAGGAAAGAACTGGTATCTTACAAAGTTTAGTAGATTTATCCAAACAAGAATTGAGTCGATTTAGTCCCTTGAAAACACCTCAACGTCAAGTGAGACCTGTCGTGAAGTTGGTACGTCGTGCAGACAATCAGTGGAGACGTGTTCCAGTATAAAATAGAAGGGTACCCTGCTAAAAGACTTCAGACTTGTTTTCTACCGACTAAAAAAGATGGCTCCCAAACGTGCACACAACCACCACCACCACCACCAAAAAAAGAAGAAAACCAGTAAAAAAGAACGACTTCTTCCCCCTCGTCTAGCCAAACATTGGGATGTCTTGTCTGTCCTGAACAAAGCCAAACCTCCCATGCGAAAACAACTCATTCAATCAGCTCCTAAAGAAATCATCGATACCGTGTGTGAATGTTGTTTGAACGTGTTTAAAGGAACGGTACCTTTGTCTAAGATACAGAAACAAAAATTAGGGAAACATCGGAACGTTCTTCGTCAAATGGTGAAAAAGAAAATACCTCTTCAACAAAAGAAACAAATGTTGGTACAACGAGGTGGATTTCTACCTATGTTGATAGGACCATTGTTAAAAATAGCCGCTCCTTTGTTAGGAACGATTGCTGGACCACTTTTAGGAGGGGTCATGCGATAACCCCTCCCCAAAAAAAGAAGATAAAAAGGACCACCCTTCTCTGAAAAGACCACAACTTTTTGGTACCTTTGGATGAAATGGAAGGACGAAAACTGACTTTAGTACCTTACAAACGATGGATGGAATTTCATCGTTGGAACGAACAACGGATACCTCATTTACCACCCAATCCTAATCTTAACGAAATGTCTCAGTTACAACAAGAAATACAATCCCTGATGGAACGAAACAATGTGTCCGAAACAGAAAAATCCCAACGGTACGGTCAACTTTTACAACGTCTACAACTCTTTCGTCAAAAAGCAGTCGACGAAACAGCTTCACCCACTTTGAGAGATTTTAAGGCTCTGATGAAAAGCGAACCTAAAGTCACCACTAAAACAGAGACCGGTACAGGGATGACCGTCTAAGAAGAAGAAGAAGAAGAAGAAGAGTTTTTACTAACTCCACCTCTTAAAAAATTAAAAAAGTTAGCCACACCGGATTGGATAAAAAAGAAAAGGTCTACCCCTTTACCCTCAGAAAAGAAAAAGGAAGAAGTGAAGAAAGAAGTCAAAACAGAACCGATGACCCCTGTTCAAACTACCTTTACCCCAGTAGCACGTCGGATACGTAAACAACAACAATCCAAAAAGATACCACACGAAGAAAAGAGTATTGGAACTTGGTTAACTTATTCTTGAGGAAATCATCATCATCATCATCATGGAGAAACTGTTAGCCACCATTTATTACAATCCTGGCCATGCTGCTGGTTACGGAGGAGTTCAAAAATTATATCGAGCTGCTAAAAGTCAATTGAAAAGTGTACGTTTGCCCGAAGTACGACGATGGTTACAAGAACAATCGACGTACACGTTACACAAACCCATTCGACGTAAATTTTCTAGAAGTACCACTCAAGTGGAAGGGATCGATCATCAATGGCAAGCCGATTTAGCTGACGTCTCTCATTTAGCCACTTACAATGGTGGTCACAAATATTTGTTTTGTGTCATCGACGTGTTTTCCAAATTTGCTTGGGTCGTACCTTTGACTTCTAAAAGCAGTACCGAATTGGTACGAGCCTTAAAATTGGTCTTGAAACAAAGTGGACGCCAACCTTTACGATGGCAAACGGACAAAGGTACCGAATTTCTAAACAAAGCTTTTCAGAAAGAATTGAAACAAAGACACATTCATTTTTTTACTACCGAAAATCCTGAAACCAAAGCCAGTATTGTGGAACGTTTTCAAAGAACTTTGAAAGAACGTATGTGGAAATATTTTACACATCAACATACTCTCAAGTACATCGACGTGTTACCTCGTTTGGTCAAAGCGTACAATCAATCGTACCATCGTAGCATCGGATGTGCCCCCGAAGAGGTCAGCCCTGAAAACGAAGTGACCGTGTTTGATAAATTATTTGGTTCACCACCCCAGAAGAAAAAAAAAAGAAAAAGAAAAACCTTGTTGGAGTTAAAGACGGGAGATTGGGTTCGCATCGGAAAAACCAAACGTACTTTTGACAAAGGTTATTTACCTAACTGGACCACCGAATTGTTTCGTGTCACTACCCCCGTCCGTGGACGTGATCCTCCCGTCTATAAATTGGAAGACATGCACGGTGAAGTTCTCAAAGGAACATTTTACTTGCCTGAGTTACAACGAGTGACTAAAAAAGAAGACGCCTTGTACGACATCGAAAGCATTCTCGAACAAAGAACACGCAAAGTAGGTAAACGTCGAGTAGAAGAAGTCAAAGTACGTTGGAAAGGATATCCTCCTAGTTTTGATTCTTGGATTGCAGCTTCTCAAGTCGTCGACTATAAAAAGAAAAAGAAGTAAACTCACAACATGCCATTCAACACAGTTTCCACCCAGACGACTTCAACGACTCCTTCACAGAGTTCTTCTCTTCAAGAATTACAAAAACAACCCCTTTGGGTGTGGTGCGGAGAACGTGTGCCTAAAAATCAAATCGTCTTTTTCTGCCAAATCTTTGTAGTGTATTGTGTCATCGGAGCAGCTATTGCTAATTTGAGTTTACAACAAGGAGACAAACAATTGTGGACCATTTTACTGAGCAGTTGCATCGGTTATCTTTTACCCAGTCCCTCTTTGAAATTTACGACGACAGACAACAGCAGCCATAGCAACAACCACGCTAGTTCGAACAACGCCAGTTCACCTTCTTCTTCGTCCAGTCACCACCACAATACCAATTCTCTTTTGGAACCTTTTGAACATCATTCTTCTTCTGTCCACTTGAGTGACTCCTCGGACACCAGAACCACCTTAGAACTATGAATGACCAATTTTATTTAACTTTACCCAGTGACAGTTCCATGGATGTGTTTCCCAACAACAAATTATGTTGTTTCACGGCCAAATTACCTCAGGCCTTCCAATTGGATCACGACGCTCATTGGGAAGTGGCTTTGGTAGAAATCATTCATCCTACGCAAATCAAGAATGTGTCTGGAAATCAAACCATAGCAATCTATAACGAAAAAGTGCAAAAAGAGTTGGACGCTCATGATCCTGAAATTGGGAAAAAAATGAGTTCAAAAACTGACAATACTCCCTACTCGACCTATCGCATGAGAATTCCTGAAGGGTATTATTTTAGCGCTCAACATTTGGTGGAGACGATTGCGGCCGTCTTCGAAGCCCAATTTGGCAAAGCCTTGGAAAAAAACCAAAAATGGGTAGAGATCAAATACCATCCTGTGGCACGCCGTATCTGGATACAATTTTTGAAAGGGCATGAGGGAAAGCCATTCGACGAGAAAGAAGACAAACACTTACCCGCGCACGAAAGAAAATTCATGACCATCGGTTTTTCTGCTGGGTTGTTTGAAATTTTGGGTGGAAATAAAAAGTATCATGGTGAACGAACAATCCACACCAACACAGATTTCGGAGAGGCTTTTCGCACCCCTATCGAATTGAACGTTGGACTGAATTTAATGTTTGTGTACTCCGATGTGGTGGAGTACAACGTGGTGGGTCACACAGCTGCTCCCTTACTGAGAGTCATTCCTTTCAAAGTGGATACTGCTGCTGGTGCGTACGAAGAAGGTGGAAACACGTTTCACGTTCACCGTGAATTTGTACATCCTCATTATCTTCCAGTCAGTAAATCGTATTTTGACAGTGTCAACATTAGTATAAAAGGAGATTTGGGACAAGATGTGCCATTCATTGACAAAGGAAAAGTCACGGTGAAACTACATTTTCGAAAAAAACAAGTTCTCTAACGAATTGTAACTAACCTCCCAAACAAAAAAAAATGTATCCAGTGTACCAAGGAGTGGCTCGACAACGAGGACATGGTTTAGGAGATATGTTAAAATCGGCTTTTCGGACGGTAGCTCCTATTTTGAAACCGATGGTGACTCGAGGATTTCATGCCTTAAAAGATGCCGCTTTGACACAAGGAAAAGAATTTTTGCAAAATGTCCTCATCGACAAACAAAATCCTAAAGAAGCTTTTATGAGAGCAGGCAAAAATGTGTTGATGACGACTGGTAAAGATCTTTTAGGCCTCCAAGAAAATCCTATAAATACGCTTCACGCTTCAGACCCTGGCATTACTTCACAGCAGCAAGGACAAGGTAGAAAGAGACGACAACAACGTCTAAATCCTTTCAAAGTTCATAAAAAACACACGGCAGTTCCAAAAAGAATAAGAAAAGAAGAAGAACTGGTAGAGAATTAGACGTGTTTGATTATTAATAACTGTGAAAATGATGCACCGAGATTCTTGCGAATGTACCAAGTCAGAACTGGATATGTTTTCTATGCCTCCCACCATGATGACGATGCAAGAATCCCAATGGGTGGAATTTCATCCTGTATCGTCTTTGACGGAATCAGCTCCTATCGAATCTGAAATCAAAGGACAAACCGAAGATTACATCGATCTGAATAACAGTTACTTGTACCTGAAACTTCAAGTACAAAACAATGACAACACCCTTCCTGGGGAAGCTGTCCGAGTGGCACCCGTCAATAATTTCATGCATTCCTTGTTCAGCGGAGTAGATTTGTACTTGAATAACAAACTGGTCAGCAGCAGTTTGGATACTTACCCTTACCGTGCTTATTTGGAAAATCTCTTGACGTATGGAAAAGAACCCAAGAACACTCATCTGGATGCTTCGGTGGTCTGGAAACCTGACACCTCGGAAAAGTTCAACGACACAGAGCTGTCAGTACCGGCGAAGACTTCTGCTAATGATGGTGATCCTATAATTCCAGCAGTCCCTCACAATGTGGGATTCAACGACCGTCGAAAGAAAATCAGACGAAGTTTAGAACTGATGGATCGTTTGCATTTGGACATGTGGTTGCAAGACAAGTATTTGTTGAACGGAGTAGATGTACGCCTGAGACTTAATCGCAGTAGTGCCGCCTTCCATTTGATGGCTCATGCTAACGAGTGGAAAACCAAAATCCAAGAAGCCAAACTTTACGTGCGACGTGTAGAAGTCTTACCAAAAGTAGCCAATGACATCAGTCAATCCTTGAGCAGAACCACTGCTAAGTATCCTGTGCGACGAGTGGAAGTGAAAACCTTTACCATAGCCGCTGGACTCCGATCCAAAGTCGAAGATCACATCTTCCAAGGACAGCTCCCCAAACGTTTGCTGATTGGCATCGTCAGTAATGCAGCCCTCAACGGAGTCCACGATCAGAATCCGTTCGAGTTTAAACACTACAACGTCTCCAAGATAGAAGTCAGTCGAGATGGCAAGACCTTGTGTACCAGACCTTTTGAACCTAACTTTAGCGACGGCCATAAAAATTACTTGCGATCTTACCTGAGCCTGTTTGAAGCCACAGGCCAGTTAGGGCGCGACACCAGCCACGGCATTTCGTACGAGGATTATGCAGGAGGGTATGCTTTGTGGGGATTTGATTTCACTCCGGACCAAGGCAGCGATGAAGGACATTTTCACCCTATAAAATCAGGCCCACTTCGTGTGGAACTTCAGTTTGCAGATCCTCTACCCGACACAGTCAACGTCGTCTTGTATGCAGAATTTGATAATACTCTAGAAATCAACAGTTTGAGAGAAGTGATTCTAGACTATTAGAAGAAGAAAAAAAAGATGCAACACGTAGAAGAAGAACCTATGGAAATAGATGAGGAATTTTGTGAGAAGTCACAAACTACCACAAATGATGATGATGACGAAGTCATTCATTCAGAACCTAAAACCGAGTTTACTGGATTTATTTCTCGATGGCCAGAACACGAGTGAGACTACAAGGATCAGATTCTATGGTGTGTGGACAATATTGTGTTCATTATCTTCATCAACGCAGTCTTGGATATTCCTTAGAACATTTACTGACTTATTTTGATAGTGACTATGTTCGAAATGATGCTAAAGTACAACAATGGTTTTGTCAACGTTATGGTTATCTCTTGTCTTTAGCTCACCATCGTAGTGTACATCAAAATGATGTAGATGTAGAAAGTTTCACATTTACTTTACCTTCGCAACGTTGTCAACCTTGTAAATATGTTCCTGTTTGAAAATTTCTGGTTGAATGGTTAGTATTTTTATGCTAGAATAGTTATTGTTGAATAAACAATTTTGTTGATTGTTGAAAAAAATATGGTGTTGTGTGGTTTTTTATTGAATTTGAAATAATAATGATTATGTTCTATCTCTCTCTTTCTATCGATCTGAAGTCACCCCCCTCTATCTATTATCTCACTGTCGATCTGAACCCTATTTTTAGGTCAGCGCAATGGATGGTGTGGTGTATGTATTGGATAAAAAAAAAAAATTAAAATAAGAAATGGGTGTGTGGAGTATGGTTGTAAAGAGTGTGTTTGTTTTTTTTGTTTTTTTTAAATAAAAAATAAAAAAAGGATTTGTAAAAAAGGAAGTGGATTCGAGATGATAATGGACATTTTATTAAGTTGGAGTTTATCAATGAGAGTCCAGAAGAAAGTTATGAGAGAATTGTAGACAAGAATCTTCCTGAAGTGTCAGAACAATAAGAGAATGAAAAGGTATATATGGAAGTGTATTGAACTGTATTGGACTTATATGAAATTGTTTTATTACCACGAGTAACATAATGTATATACATTGAATAAAATATAATTATTATTATTGATGTATATATCTGAATGGTGTTGTGTGGTTTGTTTTTTACCCACCAAACCAAAAAAAAAAAACACTTTCCCTCTCTTTCTATCGATCTAAAATTGGAAGGAAAGAAATAGACTACAGCACCAACAGCAGCAGCAGCAAAGACAACAACAACAACAACAACAACAACAACTTTTGCAGTCCATCAAATAAATTTTTTTTTTTTTTAAAATGGATTGTATATTTGTGGTGTGTGTTTTGATATAAAAAAAATTTAAAAAGTAAAAAAAAAATGGTTGTGTTTTGATTTGTTTTTTAAAAAATTTCCCCTTCCCAAAAAAAATGTAGATGGTGTGTTTGTGTGTTTTGATTTGTTTTTTTTTTTTAATTTCCCCATCCCAAAAAAAAAAAAAAATGTAGATAGTGTGTTTGTGTGTTTTGATTTGTTTTTTAAAAAATTTCCCCTTCCCAAAAAAAATGTAGATAGTGTGTTTGTGTGTTTTGATTTGTTTTTTTTTTTAAATTTCCCCTTCCCCAAAAAAAAAAAAATGTAGATAGTGTGTTTGTGTGTTTTGATTTGTTTTTTAAAAAATTTCCCCTTCCCAAAAAAAATGTAGATAGTGTGTTTGTGTGTTTTGATTTGTTTTTTAAAAAATTTCCCCTTCCCAAAAAAAATGTAGATAGTGTGTTTGTGTGTTTTGATTTGTTTTTTTTTTAAATTTCCCCTTCCCAAAAAAAAAAAAAAATGTAGATAGTGTGTTTGTGTGTTTTGATTTGTTTTTTAAAAAATTTCCCCTTCCCAAAAAAAATGTAGATAGTGTGTTTGTGTGTTTTGATTTGTTTTTTTTTTAAATTTCCCCTTCCCAAAACAAATGTAGATAGTGTGTTTGTGTGTTTTGATTTGTTTTTTTTTTTTAATTTCCCCTTCCCAAAAAAAAAAAAAAAAAAAATGTAGATAGTGTGGTGTGTGTTTTGATATAAACAAAATTTAAAAAATCAAAAAAAAAATTTCTATTTTTTTTCCGGATTATTTTCAGTCTCCGCTAACGTCCGGTACAATTTCGGAAGTTTAGTGTTGCTTTTAGTCAGCCAATTTTTTCCATTTTTTTTTTCGGGATTATTTTCAGTCTCCGCTAACGTCCGGTACAATTTCGGAAGTTTAGTGTTACTTTTAGTCTAGGCCATTATAATCTAATGTTCCGGATTTTTTCTAGTCAACGCTAAAGTCCGTGACGGTTCCCGAAGTTTAATACAACATTTAGTCACGTCCATTTTAGTGTTATTATAAGTTAGTTCCCTTTGATCAAAGCTATTTATAACATAGGTACAATATATGCAAATTTACTGACACCTCCAACATGATCTGAGGTATAGGTAATGCTTTATATATAACTCTAAGCTATATAGATATAGCCACTAGGCAGAAGGTCACTACACACGGCGTGTTGGATAGTGTAGTATGGGGTGTTTGGATAGTAGATGACGTATTAGGACCACCCTTTTTCAAGAAAGATTAATTCTATTTCCCTCCCTCCCTTTCCCCACCCCCGTAATGTTAAACTCCCGTACGTACCCAGAGTGCCCCCTCCATGTTAAACTCCCGTTTGTATCCCAAGTACCCCCTCCATGTTAAACTCCCGTTTGTACCCCAAGTGCCCCCTTTGTACCTCAGTACCCCCAGTACACTACTGTGGCTGATCAAAAAGAAATGTACGCTAATGCTGATGAAAGCGATTTGATAGATTCACTTCGTTAAAGAAACTTGCCCTATTTTAACCCACTTCGGCATCCCTCCGCTACCATCACATTTAAAGCAACCGAAATGTACGTCGCCGGCTTTTGAAAACTCACTCATTTTATTGTGCCAGGATTTAATTCCGTTAAGAAAAAGATATCATCGTAAGTATAGTCTGACAGAAGCAATTATGTGAGTTATTCTTGAGCTGGCAGTCAGATATTAACCCGTCCCTGTCATGAATATCAGGGTCCAAGCTCCACTTGCACTAGTGACTTAATAGTGACTTGATATCTGTTATTTACGAGATTCTACTCACTTCGACCAACTGTTGGAGAGTCGGTTATATATATCCGGGTCCAATCCGGGATCCTGAATCAGGTAGGGGGCATCAAGATCTTAAACAGATCACAAATCATGTAACGACCTATCTTCCGATGTGTACACAGCCGAAGAGTTGCACGAAGGAAAAGGTTATGAGACATCCGAACCCGTTCATACTAGCGACCGGGTGCAAACAGAAAGGTCAAATAATTTTTTTGAGGCAAACATAACTGCATAAACATCTTCTGTTGCAATTTCATAACATAGCGAATCCGTATCCGTACAAAATGCGTTTTATCCATCAGATTTGGATATCAATTTTGAACTTTGAAATTGCCAACGCCAAGTTTTTCTTTGAGCGATAGAATATAAGGACTTAGCATAGAATCATCCGCTGTTATGTTTTCTGATGCTAGAGTATATTCATTATGCAAGTTATGTAAGCTATCATGATAGGCAAGATCAACTTCTAAATACTACCCAGTGTCATCGTCACTCTGCAACAATTTTTCTGTAACAGTTTCTGGATTCAGTCATGAGAAATCACACACATGTAACTTTTGCGACATAGCCCAGTCATGAAGATTATGAACGCGTCGTTTTGACTCCTGCGCAGAATTATACTTATTGCTGGCCACATAATGTCTATTTGTAATGACAAAGATTCCGCCACGAATACCTTATTCGACAAAATTAAACATGTCAATGTAAGCAACTACAACTTTACCTTATACAACCTAAGCGCGCCATCCCACGACAGGCCAGGACTTGAATAGCACCATCCAGAATCCAGTTTGTAATAAAACATGCAGATATTGCGAACGTTTTTAAATACCTCTGTAATCAACCATACATACGTTTTTAGATACAAGTTGTGGTACTCACCCATATTTTTAATGTCAAAAGCAGACCAGACATTGCAGGCGTGGTCATAGTCAGCATCGCAAGCATCAGAATCATTAAGTTGACTGTAGATGATTCTTTCTGTGGAAGACTTGATTCTGGAAATTTATTCCACGACATGTTGTCATACAGGTAAATTCCTTTGCGAATCACCAAATTAGGTTGGTCACAAGGAAATACTTCTGCTGTATATTTGAATGCTTTTGTATTTTTGACAAGCTCATCCAATGAAGCATTTAAAAATTGGAAACTGAAAATAAAGCGCAGTTGGCTAAGCGAATATGAGATATAGCGCTCCATGTTATTGGGTAAGACAGTTATTTTTAGACAACTTTCAAAATGCTTTACGATGAGAAGCGAATCATAACCGCGAAGATTATTCAACACCACTGAAATACATTTTGGCGTTTTCAAATAAAGATTGCACTGGTCATGAGAAGCGCCGCGATACTTTTCAGTACAATGACAATGATCACGTACTCTGCCAGTACCAAGTGGCTGTTCACATATCTAACACAGCTCAGATTTCAAACAGTTTTCTCTATCTTCTGGAGTATAAATTATTTTTGCTGAAACAGTGTTGCTTTCATAATCTACTTCGCCAAGCAAACGTTTTATGAAATGTTCAGTCAGCACCGCGATGCAATTTGATTGGCTTACTTAGAGTATCATTAATGCAGACCAGTTTGTATGAGTAACCGCAAGGAAAATGCTCTTGGTACTTTTTGGTAAAAGAAGAATTTGGATTATTGTTTGCGCCGTCAATTGGAACAGTGAGTGCTTCAAAATCAGCATAAATAAAAAACGGAACTTTTGTCATGTGGCAGAAATGATTTAATGCTAAGATATTATTATTTTTATCTGGCATGATAGCTCGAACGAGATTTATGCAGTCTTGGCCATGCTCATCAAGCAAGTCCTCAAGTGTAAAACCATGAAGACATCTTCCGCAGTAAAATATTCTGTGTTGGTGATTGATGTACTGTCCATACATCAATCCTGAAAAACCTTTGATCCAACAGTAGTGGCCATCTTTGGTATCTTTCGGAATGTAGAGCCAATGAACTTCTCTTTTGCTAGTAACTGAAGAAATATGCTGTGGATACATTTTGCCGGCATCCATGCCAAATACATTGACTGAAATATTGTTTAAGTTTTCAAACGTTGGCAAGTCATTGATCTGAACAGGAAAATTGATCCTAGTAAAATTTAATGTATTCTGATATGTGGTGTAATTGCTAAATCCATTTGGATTCATGCTTACAGGATACAGCGCAGATAACACAGGCCACATAAACACCTGTTGTTCTTATTTTTTACGTGGACGTAACTTTGCCTGCTTTAATTTTTTTCTGGAAGTTCAAAATACGACCTTCCACGTAATTAATTGTACTTAGAAGTATTAGCAATGCATTCTGAACCACCAAGCATAACCCAAGCAGAACCCTCATTTTGAAAAGTATCAATACTATTTTGAAGAGATTCGAAAATGTTTTGATGTCAAAATGCTGATGAAATGCGCAAACTTGTTTGGATATAAAATGTGATTCAGTTTCAGTGTTATCGGTTTGTTTTAAAAACAATACGCTAATACCAATAGAAATTGTTATGCCACTTTGCAAATGCAGCTCACTGGACAGAATGTGTTTTATGCTTGGCTCTGCTAACGTAACAAAAACATCGAACGGTATCAACTCGTCATTTTCATGGCAACCGTCTTGTCATAGCCAGCAAAAGTCCGTCTTTTTTCTGCAAAACTTATGTTTGTGCTCATTATATATAAGGTTATTTATTTCTCTAATTGTTTGTTTCTAGCATCGCCGAAAGGGTATTGCGCTTGATACAAGACATGCTGTGACGCATTAGCAAATCATTATTGTAGCAGATATTAATTCAAACAGCATCACTTAGCATGCACCGCTGCTCTTCCGTAAGCAACAATTGGCACTTAGGATTTCTTGGCAGCTTTGTCACAGTAAGATTCAAATGAAAGCTGTCATGAGGATTTCTGTACAATGTCACGATGGCATCAAGCAACATTTCTAGATTTTCAAGTAAACATCTGTAATATAAACGGTTGTATCTGACATAATATATACAGTGATATGACAAAAATGTATGACTTTGATGAAAACAAATATGCCATTGTCCGCAATTATGATGAAAACGAAGTTGCCATTGTCTGCGAGTATGATGAATACAATCGAGTCGATAATGCGCACATGCATTGCAATATGAGACCGCAAAAATATACCATAAAATATCACATCAGAAACAAGATGGCGCGATTTAAGCTGTTGTACGAAGAAATATCGCAATTTAACAAGATCTTTAATAGATTTATTACGCTAAGTCTTTCAGGAAGACATACATTAATCAAGTTCGATTACGTCTTTAAGAACGTTTTGTGTTCATAGCTATGCCAGACAAAGCAGCTATGTGCAAACTAGTTACCAGCAAAAAAATATTGGCAGAGTACGAAAAAAGTATTTATCAGTACTTGCCGGCAGATAAAACTGGCGTCAAATTTAGGACAGCAGACAAGAAAGTTGCTTGTTTAGACAGCAGACAACTTTGTGGCAGACAAATCTTGTTCATAAAAGGATCCAGAGATACGTTCGCCATTAATCTCTATGAATCGGTACGTTACAGAAATTGTTTCAACATATCTGTTACTGTAAATACTTCTTTGGTCCAGTTTGCTGTATGACCTTTTTCAAACATATTTATTAGTCTAGAAACCTGACCCGGTCACTCTTATTAAAATTTTGTCTTAAAAATAATTAGTTTGCAACATTATTTTGATTTAGCTTGTCGCTAGTCTGTGTTGGCGTCATTCCAATGCTTCTGTGTTTTGTATTGTTGTGATTATCTTCCAGTGATTGCAACACATTTACATATTTATTCGTTTTATTTTTTGTAGTGTTTCCACATCGCAATTTTTAGCCTTCGATTAAATATTTCAACGACAACTGCTTTGCCTTCATTAAACGTAGAATATTTATGAATTTTATTTTGTCGAGCCAGTCCTCAATTGTGTTATTGTAAGATTCCCAGGAGTTGTCTATCCAACGATTTGCAGGTTTGCGTGATCTTGTAGCCATTTCGAAAGCGACTCTGATAGCGGTTCCGGTTTTATTTTTAGTGGCAAGATCCATGCATACCTACTAAAGGCATCAATGATATTTAGCAAACACTTAACGCCATTGTTATTTCTGGAATATTCTTTTAGGTCTGTCAGACCAGCAGACCATGTGTCATCAACACCATTAGCAATCACTCTTCGTCTTGGAAAATGTTTTCTTACCAGCTTATGTAACTCATCTGCAAATTATGTCGTCATTGCCAATTGGTATTCAACCAGTTGTTTTGGTCTGGGAAACTTTGGTTCCTACTTCAAGCTTATATTTGAGTCCAATAGCGCCTCTGACAACAAATCTGTCGACGCGGCTAACTTATCAGGCATAATTTTTTCACAACGGTTTTACTTCTGGATGATCTCTGTAGCATATGTCATGCCGCATTGCCGTGGCATCTATTTGGTTATAGGGTTGTTGACCAGGAAGCGGTTGATCATTCGCATCCAGTTGTTTATCCAGAGGATTCCACAGACCAGTATACTTATGTCTAGGCAGAGTCAAGCCGCCTTTTGGTTTTGGAAGTTTTCCAATCAGTGAATGAAGATCAAAAGTGCCGCCATATATTTTACGATGCTTACAAACAGAACAATATCCAATAATTGTATTGCCTTGAATACAAATATTGTCATCGCAGGAATGCATATATAACAAGTAAACATATACGTATGTGTCAAGGTTGTTTTCTGCAGACATTAGCACAACCACCAGAAATTACCTTAACAAACCTGGATTTTTCTTTTGTTGTTGCTGTAAACGGCGGACATTGTTTTTATGACAGAATGTCTGTTTTTAGTTTGAGACGAAGTATCGTCAAGACTGTCAGTATTCCTTCTGCATGGTAAGCACCACAAAGCTATCATTATATCTGGCATTAGATGAAACACACTTGGAAATCATTTCCTGTTGATTAGGCTTACTTAAAACTAACTTGTCATTGTCTAGAGTTGGCAGTGGATTAAATTCCAGTAAGATATCGAATGCGGATTTTTCTTAGCATCGTGATCTGATAAAATAAATACAATAAATACCACAAGCTGAACTATTCGTATGCTGAATTTGTGTAGAGTCAAAATTAAAAGTTCGCCTAACACTAGAAATATATTTGTTGATGGTATCTCACGGAGACAGACCAAACGAATCAAAATAATCGGTGGGGCTATTATCTGGCCTGTTGACGATGCCAACCCAATGTGTTACACAATTTTTAAAATAATGATCGATCTTTACAACGCAGCATTCATTACTGTTCCCCCCCCCCCTTTTTTTTTTTTTTTGGTGTTGCATCCTATCTTTGAAAAAGCGCCGCAAAATGATTTTATGTCTTTAAGTGCTTTCTAAATTTCAAAATTGCTTAGCGGCGCTGTGTTTTGGGATATTGCAATCCTCGCGCTCTCTTGTTTTTTACCTCCTATGCCGCGTCTGAAAAGCTTGCCAAGAAGTCCAGGCAACATCGTGCCAACGCTATCGGCAGCTAGCAGTGGTATACATGGTAAGATTCCGCCTTGTTTTTTAAGTTGTGCTGCAGACAAATCAAGTACAACACCTTTTCCTGGTGAACCTTTGTTTTTTCACTTTGTCATGTTATCGTTTTTTTAGCATGAGCTTATCGCTACCAGAAAATAACTGTTTTGCTAATAGTCTCATTGACAATAGGCAACCTCTGGATGCGGCCAGCGCAAATTATGTACGTTTAACTTCAGAGAGAGATAAACTCTTCTTAATACTACATGTCTATGTAGAGTGTTTAGATAAAACTGTTTCTGCAAGCAAACACATTTTAAGCAAAGACATTTTGGTTTTGCGTCTCAGTTCTCTGCCGCTTGTTACCATATCGGTAGAGCCAGATATTGCTCCAGAGGCTGCTACCAGTCCTAACAATCCAAGTATTAGCAATATCTTTGGCGCCAACGCTGCAAGATGTGGCAGAATTGCTGGTAAAGCGACACCCATGCGAGATATTTGCTTGACTGATAAGTTTAGGGTTAATCCAGTATTTTAACATTTTTCTGTATTAAAATCTGCATACTTTTTTTTTCTTTTTCATTAGCGTAAGAACATGTTGTCCTTGATGCAGTTGGTTACTTCCAAGTTTAATGGACACGCCCACGTTTTTCTTATGGGCAGCTGCAATTGCTGTTGTAACGACGTCAACACAACTTTAACTCATTTTTATGGTATATTTCAACAATTATGTGAAATCAGTTTCTGATGAACAATCACTGCCATCTTGCCACTGAGAGCATCCAGTGTTATAAATCTGTCAGAGGTCATTACTGCATAAAGATCATAGTTTCACGCTACAGCAGGTTGAATAGTCCACTTGACTTCAACATCTGCCACGGAATCGTTTGTCCGTTCCAAATGCTTAGAAACGTCAAAGTGATAATTAGAATACAGGTTTGCAAATTCACCATAGATAATTGTGTTCCTAAATTATGCTCACGAATAGTCTTTACTAAGTGGTGCAAAATTACACTCAAAATCACGCTCTGGATATTGTCTGCTATTAACTCTGACAGCAATGCGAGTCAATCCCATATTGTCAAATATCTTGCTACTTATCTCTTGGTCTGCATCTCGTGTAGCAAGTTGCAAGGCAATAAATACATGTCTTGGTAGTTCGCTGTCTGGCAATGTAGCTATTCTCCAATTTTACATATAATTGTCTGGTGAATACGTAACACCTTTGTAGACTTGCATCTGCTCAAAATAAAGTTTCTAGATAAGCCTGGACAAAAGATTATCAAATTCTAGCAAATGATAAATAGAAGGCGTTATTTTTAGCATCCACAGCGATAGTTTAGTAAAATTAAATTGTCCGTCATCAGCACCAGCTGGACTATGAATGTACGTAGTAGAATCAGATCTTTCCAAAACCAGTGTGTGGTTAACGTCTCTAACAAATGTATCAATGTCGCGGCAAAAACCAAAAATTGAACTTAGTGGCAAGAGCATGCACACTTCATTGTGGTCGTCTGTGATAACGCGCTTTATTGCAAAGCAAACATTATAGATAGGATTTTCTGGATCAACAAAGGCAGTACGTACACCTAGACGAATATGAGCTGGCACTGTAGTAAGATCTGCTGGAGCAGCATCAGAAATATTGTCAGCAAGAACTTCAACACCTTGTTTGTACTTTTTGCTAACTCCTGCATTGCTCGTGTCATTGTACCAAAACATATTTGTTGCTGAACTTCTGCTGTGGTCATCACTCATCGAAATAATATTCTTGATGGTGCTGGCAGCAGGCAAATAGTTGCTAATGTCCTCAACGGTCCTATTATTAAGTTGATATCGCGCCGTCTTAAACAGGCTCCAACCATTGTTTGTGAGTGCCACATTTTGTGTTAGCAGAATAATTTGCGGGCAGAGAAGCAATTGCTTGCAAATAACCTCTGAATTCAAGAGAAGCTTTTTGAGGTAGCAAATACATATCTTCATCGTGTGTATCAATAATTCTTGTTCCAGGTGTGTTCATTTGATGCAAATCTTTGTCCAAATATTCCACATATTCATATTCAGTGGTCGATTTGTCAATGGGAGCTTCATAAAACAGCGTAAAATACTCTAGGGTCAATCGAGACAGCATGTTTATGCATCCTCGTTACACAAAAATTCTATTTACACTAGATCTTGCCATAATATTTGACAGGCTAGGCAGTGATATGGGTGCTGCAGATCTTGCTGTTCGCATATCGAGTTCATTCATAATTTTTGCACTGGCGTTCGGTAAGTTTTTCCTTCAACTGTTTGTCCAACTGCTGATCCTATTACTGAAGCGGCACTTTTTGCAGCACTAAGAGCAATTGGAGCAACTTTTTTTGGCTATGCCTGGCGCTGCTTTGATTACTCTTGAAAACAGCATTAACAAGAATCCTCCTATGACTTTTTGCTCTTAATTCGTCTTGATTTCATTTATACAACTTCATTACATAGTTTTGGCTATCGCTCGTAGATGCAAATAAAATGTGACCCGGTCATTATTAAGATTAACGTTGTTTCCATATTGATCAGTGATTGACATTACGATTTCTGGTATGCTATAGATATTCCTAATGGGATAATAAATCAGCGGCGAAGGCTTTATGGTCATGAATGATCTTGGTGGCGCCTTTGGACTGAAGCTATAAATGACATGACTTTGACCTCCTAGCGCGTCAAAGGATTCTTCAGCTATGGAACAATTGAAAAGCAAGCTGTTTACGTCGCTAATGTTTACGGGAAAGTCGCCATCGTAAACACCATTTTCTTGTAGAATTCGCGAACTAAAACCTAATAGGTTTCTTAAGCTGTTGTCAATTGTAAAGTTAACTCGGTAGCCGCCCTTCAGCGTCAATCGTGTTTTAAGTGTAGAATAAATTGACTCAATTATTATGTTTACACCAATATAACCTTTTTCTGTCATAATTCTTTTTATTTCATTAGCGATATCCACAATGTTGTAGGCGACATGAATGATGGTAAGCAATGTTGCTGCATCATCAGTAAGTGAAATAAAAAACATTGCATTGCTCGTTGTAATATTATGAAACTAGTTCCATATTTCTGCAGATTTTAAAGCGATCTAGCAGCGAGTATCTTGTGATAACTCTATAGGTGTGTTATATCTGACAGTAAAATGACTGCTTCTTCCTCGAGCCAACTTGGAATCAAAAAAAGGGAGTTTGCGACATATTGTCTATATCAAATCATTCTACAAAAGCTTTGCATTCTGCATTACTAATTAAGCTTTATTGAAGTAACAGATCTAATATTTCTACGACTTAATTGTCAATGTCCACGCGAACGGTGCCCGCTTGTTTACTGGCATCTAACAACTTTAGACGCGAAACCAATTCTGCCAAATGGTTGTAATATTGTATCCTTTTGCTTCTTGTCTTTATCTCTTTTCTTTGCTTGGTCGTCTTCTTAGCAGTGGAAGGCACTGATCGTACAGAAAAGATGTCTTTGACTTTGCAACAGGCTGAGGCTGCTGAGGTGATACTGGCCATTGGTGTACGGCTGGTGTAGGTGTTTTTAATAGGCCCCACTTACGCGCTTTCTCAGTTGTGAATGGTTTTGTTTGCTGAGGCGATGCCACTTGTGGAGAAGAGTCTCCCTGCTGAAGTACAATATCGCCAATCATTTCAGCAGCCTTAATAGTGTGTTGCTCCTCCATCTATGATCTTTTATGTAGCTTGCCGAAGATCCTGATTTAGCTCTTTTGTTCTTTCAAAGTATGGTATAATTTCAGCAATTTCGTGTTGTATTTTTCTCCATTTTCTATTAAACTTGGTTATCTCTTTTCTTGTGTCATCTACGTATCTAAGCATGTCTTCAGTTGGTGGCCGTCTTAATAGGTAATCATACTCAAATAGTAGGTCTATGGCCTCATCTTTTAACGTCCTACCAATATCCATTCTTTTATCAGATATCTGTTCTAACGCAGAAACCTCTGGATCCAATACCTCGGAAAGTTGTATTAATGCATTCTTTTGCGCTGCTTGACACTTAAGTATTGCTTCTTGTTGTTCTTCCAGAGCCTTGATAAGCAAATCTTGCCTAGCATTGTGCGCCGTCGCAGTCTGTTCTATTTTTTGTTACTGGCTTAAACAATGTTTGTGCGACATCGCCCTGAAATTCCTGTTCGGCAATTTTCTCTGCGAGTACGCTGCCACGTAATTGCTCCTGCTGCTCTATATATTTACGCATAATTTCAGCTTTGTCTTTAGGTTCTTCTACTAGTAGAAATGGTATTGTATACATTTATTTGCATAATGTTGTTGCAGCTAGCATGTCGCGATTGTCAGCAAATTAGTCAGGCAAATAAAATTCATCAAAGCCGAGACGATACATTTCAGGAACGTGTTCTATATCTATGAGAAAAGTCATACAATCATTTTTGCTGTCGCCAGTTGCCTCGTGATAACGTTGCCTACATTTAGCAGCGTCTATACCACGACAATGATGACGCGCAATAGAATCTATATCGCAATTATTCAAACCTAAAAACAAGACAAAACAACTTGTATTGCGTCGAATGTATCTTGGAACATTATAATAAGACAGCACGAATTAAATAGTTTTGCAGTTTTTGTTTGGTGACAGCGAAAAGTATTTTTTGATTTTATTCATATTGTCGCGGTCAATTTTGATGTCATCAAATACAATGACAGAGTTGTTATAGCCATCAAGCTCTTCTTTTGTTCTAGCTCTTCTGTTGTAATTGTTTTGTTGTGATCAGCAACATCAGAACTGCTAACAGCCTCGTCAAAATTGCTAAGTGTCCTGTATTTATCTTGACTTGGATTTAGCTGGTAAATGACTACCCGGTCATAACTGAGTCCATTGTTAAGCAGCATACGAATAGATGGAGGAGCAACACAATAATAAGGCTTCTGAAATTGGTTTTGCCGCGACCGGTTGGACCAACAAACATGTAATGATATTCTGATTTTTTGATGTCTTTTAAGTAAAAGTTGATGATGCCCATATTTTATACGGCATAGTTATATATAATGAGTCATTTTACAGCTTTTGGCACAGTTATTGGCGGTGCTGAACTGAGCACAACAGCAAATATTTATAATGCAGAACTCAACAAGCGCTTGCTAGCATCCGGTGATACTATGTATGGACCGCTAAACCCGTCTTCGGAAAAGATTAAAAATGTCGCTAAGTCAGCAGATAATGTAGATGCTGCTAATAAACATTATGCAGATACGAATGCAAATGCTAGAGTGTTGTTAAAAGATGCCAATACCAATTTTCCTCGAGGACAGCTTCTTTCAGTAGAACAAAACTTGACATTGGTAATCCTTGGCAATTAAATGTTAGTGTCAGTGCCATATGTTTTGCTGCTAGCTGATGGAACTATGACTGGCAACATCGACATGAATTCTAAAAATTGACGCCGCTTGTTGATGCAGATGCAGCTACAACATTATATGTGGACACAAAGTTTGGTCCGAGTGGTGACATTTTGGTTAGCGCATCAGGTACAATAAACATATATATTGGAATGGCTACTGATCTGCCAGTGGGTTAATTCCCGTTTTTTGTTTTTTGTTCGCCAATAATGCGAATTTCTGTTGAAAGATCATCTGCGGCATCTTATAATCCAATCATCATTCAAGCGGCAGAAGATCTGAGAATTACCAACAACGTCAACTCTGTTGTGTTTGAATTTACTGGCTAAGGAATCTATGAGACCTTTGCTGACATTCAAAATGTGGCGTGCCAACTGATGATGCAGATGCGACAACTAAACTGTATGTGGATTCCAAGCGAATAAAAATTACGATTGGGCATATTCCATCGCTGTCGTCCAATTCTGATAATAGCAACCAATTTGTAGCCTTTGCGTCATCGGAATATTCAGCAACCTTTAAAGCGCATCTGGCTTTTTCTGACCACATATCTACTGCGTCAAATAGCGACTGGGCTACAGTAGGCGTTGATAATAATTTTTGGATCAGAATAGATTGTCCAGTGGCGCTTTCAACTTAGAGCAGATCAGTTGCAACTGAATACATGAAAAATTGGCGTCTAGAATCGACTAATGAGAGAGTTAACTGGACCACGTTTTACACAAGTATTAGGATCAGCTATGGTAACGTTTGATATTGCAAACCCTGGCATGACACAATATCGCCTCTACAGATTGTATTGCATTTTTGAAGTGACAACCAATCCCGATCTGACTTATTTTCAGATTTTTACATTACATGATCTAAAATGTCAGAATTCGTAGGAATTGAGGGCGAATTTAACACGCTGTTCTTTGAAGAAAAACACGATGGGATGGTTTGTGATGACGAGAGAACAAAGACGTATTATGACAAAATTCGTGAATACAAACAACTGTATACAAAGTGTCAGAAGGAGTAAAAATAGATGCTCACATGTTCAATCTTTTTTCGGTAACTCAAACGAGACCGCCACAGACAAATGACAAGCTTAAAAAGTTCTGCAATGTCAAGAATCGGCCAGCGCTGCTAGAAACATAGAAGTGCTCTTTAAAAATATAGTAAACGAGTTGACTGTTGTTAACTTTCAATTAGTGTATCGAACCAGGAGAATAAAAAGCAGAAAATTGAACGCAAAAGACACAAAAGATCTAGATGCTGACTACGCATACATGTACAATCAGATCTTGCAAATAAACCTCGGAAAACAAGAAAGACTTCACGAACAAGTCGACAGGCTGTATTTTTACTGAGAGCTTGGTTTGGATTATGATGACACAGAAACGATTGTGGATGGCAGTGCCTGATAAAAAAAGTTGCTGATACTCCAAAACCACAACCTGAGCCACCAAAGCAACTGCAACCTGATCCATTTGTTGAAAAGCAGCCAGAGCTACCACAACCTGATTCAATTGAAAAACAACATGAATCAGTTGTTGAAAAATGAGATGATCCATTACAGCGAGATAATATAGAAATGAAAACGACAGCAGAAGCACATTACAACATCTTTAAGCATGCAAGAGTTTCTAATAATCCTAATGCCCTGCGAGAACTTTATCATCTGAAGAAAACGTATGCAGTAGGCTTTAAAGTTGAGACTATTGTTGTTTTAGAAATACCTACTGGCTATTTTATTGAACCTAAACTAACGGAAGATCAGCTACAGTATCTTGGACTTTCAATAGGTATTATAGCTTTTCTTCACAGAGTTATACAAATGCAAAGTTTTACAAGCAGCTGATGAACAAACTTCCAGCAGAATATTCACAAGATGAACCTTTTGTTTTCGAAGAGGAAATGCCACCAGAGGACGAAAACATATTAAGCTAAGTCTTTTCGTATAAAATGCGAGATATCATAGACTTCAATCATATTAGCAGCCATCTCGAAAAAGAACAAAGCGAAGAAATTATCGCGTATTACAACAGTTATCACAAACGGGCCTTCTATGTTCCAGCCGGGTGGAGAATTTACTGAGACGTCATCTGCGATCTCATATTCAGGCATTATTTGTCTTGAGTCAAAGTTAAATATTATATATACTTTTGTATTTTTAATTTTGTACAATCTATTTAGTTTTGACATGGCGCTCTTAATTATTTTGCCGTAGCCAGGTTCGGGGGCAATATAGTTGTCGATCATTTTGAATATTTTCCAGGGTAACACAGCAACGAGCTTCTTGTTTGGACACTTCTTAGTGATATCATCAATTGCGTCAGAAATGCAATCAGGGTGGTCTTGAATGTCTACAATAATGTAATCATGTTCTCTATGTAGGTCGTTCTTTAGAAATAATGACAATTCTGCTTCAGTAGATTCGCCAAGATCAATAAAGTCGTCGTAGTGGCCAAAATATCCTATGATGCCTATTGCGATTGGATCCTTAGTGTACATGTGTACAATCTCAGCTATGAAATTTTTCTTGTATTATGGGTAAACTCCCAATTGATTCAAAGAACACTTACGAAAAATTGTATCAATAAGCAGACCGTATGAAGCAACAACTGAAACTTCTAATCCTAATAATACTTGTGGCAAATAATATTCTGGCAACTTGCTGACGTCTCTGCTAAAGGGATACTTAAATTCTAACAGCAAAATTGCGTTGTTGTCAACAATGTTGCCATCTGGACTGTATCTAACACTATCCATATTTTGAATGCAGATATTGCTGCCCATGACTTTTTCGTTCATGGTGATCTCAATGTAACTTATGATGTTTGGCTCAAATAATGTTCCCCAAGAACAAGGTAGAGTTGTATACGATCGTTGTATGCTACGTTTTGTTCTAGCTATATCTTCAGCCGTTGCAAAAGGACAAATTTAAAAAACTGTAGCCAACTCTAAACTACCCAATGTCGTGCACATAACTGAAAACCATTTGGGAGACCTGTTTTAGCTGACGCACTTTCACAAATGATTCGAGCTAGATTTCAAATCCATTATTAAACCATAAGATTTCTTCAATTCATAAACATATATCATACACAAATATTGTAGTAGGTAGTAACACCGTTCTCGAAAACACTAGTATGATATTTTTCGAGGTGAGGCAAAAATTTAAAAAAATAAAAAATCAGCCGGCTCGCTAGTGTTAACGGCGTCAAAGGTCTCCATAACCTATTCCTTCCTTTAACTTTTCGGTTGTGTTCACATAGGAACTTAGGTCGTTACATGATCTGTGATCTGTTTAAGATCTGTATATCCCCTAATTGCTTCAGGATCCCGGATAAGACACCGGTCAGAATATCAGGGCAAGAGTGACCAACCCGCGAGACACCAGACCATTCCACAGCTATCATGCATGATTTGGATTAACGTCGTTTATCGCCTTACGGCATTTACGACAACTTAGGGTGTTGATTTATGAGTTTTCCCGCACAATATTTAATTTAATTTACGCCTCCCAAAGCAAGCTGCAGGAAAAAGGGCACCAAGAAGGCCGACATCCCGTCATTCGCCTGATTTTTGCGATCTTAATCCGGGTTTCGCGTCGTTAGTTTTTTGTTACCTCTATTCCAATCAGGTTTCTTTTCAGGGTCATTTAGTTATTTTCCAAAAAGGGCTTTCTTGGGTCAAAAATGAAAGCCCTACGATATAATGGTGTGGGTGTGTGCTATAGTGTGTAATTTTGTGTGACATTGCTATGTGTGTGATATGTTATCAATGTCGGGTTGGGGTGGCGGTTTTGCTTGATGTATGTTATACTTTCTAGCTTTATTTGTGCACCATTGGTATATGCATGCTATCAATGTCGGGTTGGGGTGGGGGGTTTGCTAGATGTATGTTATACTTTCTAGCTTTTTGTGTTTTTTGTGCGACATTGCTATAGGTGTGTGATATGCTATCAATGTCGGGTTGGGGTGGGGTGGGGGTTTGCTAGATGTAGCCCTAAGAAGGGCTTTTTTTGTTGTTTTCCTCTTTTTGTAGGGTTGTCCTTCCTGTGTCTCTCGTTTTTCCTTTCTCTTTGCCTTTGCGTCCCCTTTACCTCTGCTAGCTTTCTTATCTCCTGTATCTTCTTTATTTCTGCCTTGATGTTGACCCATTGTTCTTGTTGTGTAACCTTTTGCGTCCGTCCCTTTTTCGGTCCCGCTTCCTGAATTTGCTCTCTCCCGTTGCGTCCGCCCATTTGTGTTCCCGTTTTCTGTGTGTGCCCACTCTAGTTTGCTCATTTGATTGGTGATTTTTTTCTATATAAATTTATTGTAAATTACATTTTATCTTTCACATTTCAAACTCTAATTCTGAAAATATGTATTTAAAAAATTTAAAAACTTTCAAAAAATCCTCTTTCCAAAGTTCCAAATCCCTAGCTAAAAATTAAAAAAAAAAAAAAAATTTAAATTTTAATAATTTATTTTCCTTATGTGACTAGGGTCAATTTTGTTATGTTTCCTATTTGTTTGCTTTGAGTCTCTTTTAAGTTCGTTTTTGTCTTTTTACACTTGCAGTGAGAGGCTTTCTAGGTTCGCTTTAGATATTGAGCACCTTAAGGGTGCCAACTTACCTAGGTTTTCCTCTCGCGCTCATGTGTTTTCGGGGGGTGGGGGCTGGTATCTATATAAGCACCAGTTTCCACCTTGGCGGGACTTATATTACCATCGCCTCCCCCCTCGGGTTTTTTTATTTTTTATTTTTATTTTTTTCATTTTATATTTGTCCTCTTTCCCTATAATATTTATGTACGTTATTATATTATCGTATGTAGTCCCTATATTTCTTTTTTTGCTCTGAAGTAATTCCGGAAATGTACCTCGTTCCCCAATTAGTTTTTGTTGATTTTGTAGTTCCGATCTCTCTTGATTGTAATTGGGGCATGTGTTTATCATATGATCTAGTGTTTCCGGGGTCGGGCAGTGGGGGCAGTTTGTACTTGTTGTTTTTTATGTCTTTTCCTGCGCATCTTGCCAATAGTGTTTTGCCTGTTTGTATTCTATTTATGATAGTTAGATCGTATGGATTTTTTAATTTAGGGTACTTTATGTTTTGATTTACTTTTTTTTTGCCTTTGATATAGTATCCTTCTATTTGTTGATTTGTACCATAATTGCTGCCATTTTGCGTTGATTTTTTCCAGATGATGCTATTTATTTCCGTGACACTGAAGGCGATATTTTTGCACGTAGGGTCGTTGATGTTATTTTTCGCCTCTATGTCTGCCTTTTCGTTGCCCTGAATTAGGATGTGGGAGGGGATCCATACGAACTCGACTATTTTATTATTTTGCTCTATTTGTTTTAGTATGTATCTGGTGTGTTTTACCATATTGGGTCTACTTTTTGACCGGTCAGTTGCTAAGGATTGCAGAGCACTGTATGAATCACTTAGAATTACCGCTTTAGTTATGGGGTATTTTCTGATGAAATTTAGTGCTGCTATCAGCGCCATGAATTATACTGTGTATATTGCGCATTCGTCTGGTAGTCTTGTTCCGAATGATATGTTGAGTTGTGGAATGACTACTCCTGCCGCTGTCTTATTTGGGTTTTTAGTTTTAGACCCGTCCGTATATATTTGTGTGAAGGCATCATACTCGTTTTCCATGTAGCAAATTATGGAGGCACTTAGTCCTATCGGGTCTCTCTCTTTGGTCCCTATTTCCTGCAGGGTAAAGTCAATTTGAGGAGTGGGACAAGTCCATGGTGGATCTGGGAATTTTTTTTTCCGGGGTGATGTCTGGTATATTTAGTTCGATCTTTAGATCGGCCATGATTTTGCCGCTAGGGATTTTTTTTTCTTCATTTTTTTGCTAAAGGACCTATCACATTTTTAGTGCCTGCGTCGTTAGGTGATTGGTACCGTGTATTGATATTCGGGTTAAGTACCGGAGCATCATTTCCTTGCGTCTGAGTTGCAGCGGGGGTTCTCCTGTCATTACTAGGATTTCGTCACTAGACGTGCTTTTTAGTACTCCTGTACATGCCCGAAGTGCTTTTGATTGAATTGTGTCTACATGGGCGATTACTGCGGTGCTTGCGGACCCATAAACTTGACAGCCATAGACAATTTTGGCTCGTATTAGTGCCCTATAGAGTGTTACGAGCGTTTTTTGGTCGGCCCCCCAGTTAGCTCCCCTAAGGTTGCTAATTAGGTTTATATATTGGCAACATCGTTTTACGAGTTCTTTGATGTGTGTTTCCCAGGTGAGCTCTTCATCTAATATCACACCTAGGAATGTAACCTGTTTTTCACATTTAATTTGGATCCCGTTAAAGAAGAGTTTTGGGTGGGTTGGGTGGTTTCGACCTCTTGTGCGGATTACTACTCTTGTTGTCTTTTGTGGTGATAGTTTAAATCCCCATTTGTCGGTCCATTCCCATATTTTGTTTAAACCTATTTGAAGTTTTTTAATTATTGCCTGATTTTCGGGGTTTCCTGCTTTCCATATTCCGCTCTCGTCTGCAAATTGTGACAGACCGAGTTCTTTGGGATCAACAGATTTTTCCAAGTCGTTTATCATTATGTTGAATAGTGTCGCGCTAATGACACTTCCTTGGGGTGTGCCATTGTCGAGTACGTATTGTTCTGAATATTCCTTTCCTACTCGGACTTGGATCTTCCTGTCAGCTAGGGAATTAGCTATCCATTTGTACATATTGCCAGTTATGTTATACTATTTGAGTTTGTAAATCAGCCCTTTTGTCCACATCAGGTCATATGCTTTCTCCGGGTCTAGATATATTGCTGTGACGTATCTTGACTGTTTTTTCTTATGTGCGAAGGCTAGTTTAATGGCGGATTCTAGTCGAATTAGTTGGTCTATGGTACTGTGATTGTTGCGAAACCCGCTTTGTGTATGTGATATTAATCCTTTGCTTTCCAGAAAATATTTTAGTCTATTGTTTATCATCGTTTCCATTAGTTTACACAAGTTATGTGTTAATGATATAGGCCTATAGGATTTTACGTCGTTGGTTGTTTTTCCAGGTTTAGGGATTGGGATGACTACTGCTTTTCTCCACATTGTCGGGATTTGTCCTGTGTCCCAAATTTTGTTGATCAAATCGAGCATTACTCTTACGAGGCTATTTGGGAGGTTTTTATACATTTCATATCCAAGGGTATCTTCTCCTGGGAATGTGTTTTTTTCCCTTGTAAGGCCTTGGTCCATTCGGCCTTTACAAATGGTATATTTAGGGAGTTGTTACTGTCTGTATCCCCGTCGCTGCTGAGGTGATGTCGGTTTTCAAATTCGCTTTTATGTTTTTAAAAATTTTCGTTCAGGTTATCATTGATACTCATGTTGGAGAAAAATTGGGCAAATGCTTCTGCTTTACTTTTATTGTTATTCCCGGGTATGATGGGGGTAAATGATTTGTTTTTTCCTCTCATTATTTTTATCTGTTGCCAGACTTGTTTTGATTTCGTGTGAAAATCTAATTTGGAGCAGCAGTCCCTCCAGGAGTTTTGTTTTGCTGTAAAAATTATGTTTTTAGCGGTTTTTTCTTTTTTCTTTATAAGCTACAAAATCCATGGCGGATTTTGTTCTTCGGAATTTGTTCAGGGCTTTCTTTTTTCCTTGATCGCTACCTGGCACTCCTTATTCCACCTTGGGATTTTAGGTTTATTTATATTGCCTTTTGTTATGGGTATTGCGGTGGTTGCTATGGTTAAAATTATTTCAATCAAGTTATCTTTGAAGGTGTCTATGTCTGGTATATATATATATATATATATATATATATATATATATATATATATATATATATATATATATATATATATATATCGTTGACGTTGATTGTTTTCCGTATTTGTTTGAATTTTTCCCAATTAGCTTGGTCGTATTTCCATCTTGGCGGGGGCGTCGTGTCTATTTGGGGAGTTTTGATTTGTATTTCAATTTTTATGGGAAAGTGGTCACTTCCTAGTGTGTCCGTGTTATCGACTTGCCACTCGGCTATTTCTGCTATTTTTGGTGTCCATAGTGTAAGATCTATAGCAGTGGTGTACTCCTAATGTAGATGGGTTTCACGTCAAAAGAAAAACTGAATATGCGTCAGCATAATACATATCCATCTGCTATAATTAGGGCATGTTTAGAAGTTAGCGAGAAATGGAAAAGAAAAAACAAAATGGCTTATAAAGAACGGCATGACAGATATATTTGAAAAAAACATAACTCTGGCACCGAAGAACTTACATAAACATATATGAAAAATCTTCCTTGTCCAATTTGTTTTAGACAAGGCATGAACAAAAATTACACGTACTTGTTCGGACACATTGCATTTCAGACTACAACAAGTAACACTCTTCCTTTCATTGTTTGTTAGTCGCAACAAAAATCTTTCTGTGAAGATTCAATATTGATACTGCTTGTGGTTCTGAAAGGTAGCAATACAACTAGTGTCATAAATCAAGTTTGGGAATGTCCGAGGAATACGAAGCCTATTCTAACAAAATACTCAATTGCAGAACCTGCTCAACTAAAAGTGTTATTCCGCCATACAATGTCAGCAATTTAATTTTGTTTTTGTCATAAGTATCGGAAACGGTGTCTGTACTGTATGAGTCACAATTTACTTAAAGATCTCTGTCACTCGGAAAAAATGACACAAGAAATATCCTTCTCTCCATCTTTTTTTCTCTCTCTCTCTCTCTCTCTCTCTCTCTCTCTCTCTCTGCGTGCTTTTGTGTGTTAATAAGTTAACTATGCCTAATTACCTCTTTGCTTGAAATGCAAACGTCCATTTGTATAATAACCTGAAGAGAATGGAAAGTTATTGTGCAATGCACGACATATGTGGCGGAGTAAATATGACGTTCAATATGATGATGGAGGTAACATTTTTATTGCAATATTCACCAGGGGCAACGTTATCCAGGTTGCAAAGACTGACTTCAGTGCAGTTTGGTTGTTCGCTAGAAACGATTTCCACTTAAACTCCAACGAGACAATCTAGTCACAACGCGATATGTTATGTTAAAATCTAACACTAACTAAGAAGAAGTATAATCACATACCTCACAGCTTACATGAATGATGGAATATATATATATATTTATATATATATATATATATATATATATATATATATATATATATAAAACTTACAATTTGGGATTTAAATTCAAAATAATCATAAATGTCCTAAACATAAATTAGAAATAATAAAATGTTTCAATGAATGAATGAATGTTCCGAATGAATGAATAGTCTTGAATGTCCTGATATACCACAACGATACAATCCAGAATATCTTTGAGAATGTTTACAAATATCCAAAAGTATATATAAATCCAAAGGTTAATGAGCACTTTATGGTAATTCCAATGAATGTTCAAATAAATAATTCCTTTCGAATTATGTATACAACACAACTATTCACTCTGATCATTAACAGATTCCCAAGGACTGATTTAAAACAGGAATGAACAACTGCGCATCATATCCCTATTATATACACATATTGTAATAACCCACAATGCAGCAGAACGTGCATCGTAATTGTTGAAAAACTCCAAACTAGTTGTGAATAATTGTCAACAAGACTGGCCTTGAGCTCAGTGTCAATCAACAAGGTGTTTTCCAATTGACCAGAACTTTGAAGTGCGACTTACTATCATGGACAAGGTTAAAAACATATAATAGGTTTATTATACATACCAATATATATATATATATATATATATATATATATATATATATATATATATATATATATATATATATTCTAAATTTTGCATCAGGATATATAATTATTTTATTTTTTAATAACGACCTGCAGTACTGAAAACAAAGATAATATTTCAAAACAGAAGGTGCTCAATTCCAATCTGAATCATTCGTATAATGTTTGCACCATCAACTACTGAAGCCACGTTTTATTGTATTACAGTAAATATCCGATAAAACAACAGCTGCCACTATATTGTAACTTTTGTTTAACATAATACTGAAATGTAATACGACCAATAAACATTTTTAATATTTTAAACATTAATGAAAACTGGACTTAATGTAATACAAAGCTATATTTGAATTAGGTTGCATAACAATCTCACATAGTATTCCACTTCAATATGGCTTAGAACGAGGCATCGAAACATTTTAGTTTTCATTCCACAAAGAAAATCGAATAACTAAATTAAATGTACAAGAGGACTTAACCGGATATAATTCCTAATACAGTACAACCTGTCTTCAAGAGGCAGCCAATGGAAGGACAAATATTGCCTGTGTAATGCAGGTGGCTAATATAGGGATAAAAAAGCTACAGACGAATTCAGTAGTGACGGAATGTGTGTCAAGGAAGGGACCGTAACAAAGTTTTAAACTTTAGTAAGACAGATGTGAGAAGATGAAGGAGGGTAATTAAAACTGTATAGAAAAACATGAATTCAAAAATGACTTTCAGGCCAAAGATAAAACTTAAATAATAAAACTAGTTGATTATAATTTCCACCAATTGTTTTTTTTTTTTTTTGTTTTTTTTTTGTTTTTTATTTGGTTGCAAATCTTTCGAAATAATGTTTTGTTATACACAATTTATTCCAAAAATAGAATCCCAATAGAAACTCTAGGAAATGTGCGAAAGACTTGTAAACATTTTGGCAAATATTTCATCCAGGTTTCAGCCAATGATCCAAAATGAGATTCAATGAGAATGGAGCAAAAAAAATTTAAAATGCTAAAAAGAAAGTCACGTCCTCTTTTGAGTTTTCTATTTGAAGTAGGTAGGTCTACTCTAAGTGACGTGCTTCAATATAATCCGGGGAAATACTTTTAAACTTCAGGCTGATATCAATGAAAAAATGATTTTGTCTTTCTTGTAAGCATTCTCAACTTTTAGCATGTAATATTTACTTACTTGTGATGTTTCTGATTGCGTTAAATGTTGAAGAAAATCCTTAATCATCTTCTGGACATCTTACTTTATAATGCTCAGTTTGGAAGTAAGCTAAAACTGTTAATGACTCACTTGTTTCAAGCATTCAAATATCTCCTAAAATCGTGTTCAACTAAGGTACTTTAAATTGTCTGCGATGTGTTTCCTACAATTTTAAAGTAAATACTGGAATACTTTTCAAGCGTCACTGGTGCCGGCGCCTAAAATTGTTTCTATGTACATTGTATTCCAGAAATAATTATCGAACGCTCAGATCAGTGCCACATTTCGATATCTTCAGGTCCTTAGCCCAGGCTGCCGGTGTTTATAAGAATGAATAGAGAATCATAGAGAATTATGTTTTTCAGTGTGATCTTTAGGTCCCAAGTTCAGACTGCCCGAGTGTATAAGAATGAATAAAGATCTTTATTTTCTTCTTATTATGGTTTGCCATTACACCGGCTGTTTCATGAATACCCATTTAATATAGATAGTATTATAGTAGTAGTGTTTTACGGCACTTCAGTACAGTAGTGGCTACATGATGCCAATAATTATTATAATATATGAATTCAGGTCAAGAAAGAAAGATAATGCGTCTTTGGTTGGGGACTGACGAAGGATATACTGAGGAGTAGACATCTAATATAACAGAATATTTGTATGGAACGTGCATGAAGATAGAAAATTAATTGTGGGTTTTTTTATGAAACGGTATGGACAAAGCGGCAAGAGCTTGTGCGTCCATATAGCATTTCAGACTAACAAATGTAGGACCCTTTGCAATTTGAACCACTTGAAGTCGTGGTAAATCTTTCTTGTAAAGAATTGGTATTGAGATTGTTTATTCTTCTGGAAGAGTAATAATAAGACTTGTGTTGTAAATCTAGTTTTCGACAGGTTTAGAAATAAGGGGGTCAAGAGTAATATATTATACTAGGCCTACTTTAACAAAATTACTCAATTGTTGTACCTGTTCAACTTGATATTTTCTTCCATAAAATGTATGCAGATAAAAGTAACAGAAGATGTAATATTTTACTTAATGCAAGTGACCAACTTGTTTCAAAAGGTCATTTTAATGCCCAATACGTTTCATATGGTGTATACATGGTAGGAGCTATGAAAAACCGAGATGCTGAGACAACTGATGACAAGGTCGCCATCTCAGTTTCTCGTGATATGTGTATAGAAATTTATAACTGATCATATATGGTTTCTGTAAACAGAAAGTTATTGAACTTCAGAGATAATGTTACACAAATGACCTTTTGGGGAAACAGATAGATGGCAACGTCCGACATTTTTCACGTAATTGCTGATAAGTGACTATTAATCATCTGCGACTGCGTTTCAAATGAGTTTTATTTAACTTTATTCGCCAGTGCAATACATGGACTTTTTTCATTTATATAACCGTTATTATATCTCAAAACTCGCAAAAATGCAGGAATAGAAAAGTAAGAAGTTTTCTAGCGCTATTTGTTATGCCTGCATCTAGGGATACCACGGGTGAGCAGCTGATTATTCCTACAAGACCTAGCCACCAATTGATGTAATAAAAAGCAAAGCATTTCTATTAGCATGTTTAAACAGAAAATCACGAACTAATCTTCCATTACACCGGAGTTTGTCATGTTATTTGTATATTGTAATTACAAAATGATTTCGTCTTGTTTGTTACCGGAATTGCTACCAATTACGAATATAAATTCAAGCAACTATGAATGCCAAAAGACACATTGCTATGCATCTCTTACAATCGTAATTCGCAAAAAGAAATAAACAAACAAACAAACAAAAAGACAGTAAAATACATATCAGAAGGAGAATAAACCTCCAAAACTTACTAGTTAAACGTTTCAATCACTACATGGGGTTAGTCGCTCTGTACATCGTGCACTTTATGACTAATAGGGAATACGATCAATACGCCATGATGTGTACATGTGACCTTACCGGGTCATAAGTCGACATAAACAATCTGTACGGTCAAACTGTTATTAGAACACAGACTAGGCATTCTCCACTAAATTAAACGACAGAGTGTCGTGCATGAATTGTACATGCTTGATGTGCACGAGTTAAGTCATGCAGACAATGTAAGCACGATGCATGATAATCAATGCCTATTTCGATAGTGGACTAAGCCCTCAAGATTATTCCAGTGGAAGGTCAAGTGGACAGGTAATACATTCAAGATATACATCCAATTGATGAATACTTTAGATAAAACACAGGAGAAAGGATTACGCGATTAAAATGCTATTCAGTCAAAACCATCATGTTCATTTTGCTCCAACACCGTGGCTACAAATACCCTTGCAGTTTTATTCAGACAATGTTCACCATGGAATTATAGAAAGTATATAATAAGTACACGGATTTTTGTCACGACTTTTTGCGCCCAAAAAACGGGTGCGTAAATAACACAAGAGTGCAGATTACACGGGTGAATACGGAAGTTTCAAACGTCATCTATTATCATGTAATCTTCAGACCTCTAATTCTTCCTCTAATGAAGGCAGGAAACCAATAAACCTGCTATTTCATGCAAAAAGAGAAACCAAATCTAATTTTAAATACTAGTAATACCTATCTATCTACTAGGGTGTAACAAGATAACCGGGTTGGATTTCGGATTTATAACAGAACACTTTTGATGGTGATACAAAAGCAATGTTTATTGATGAATGATTTGAATGGAAAAAGGGTTATGATTAATACGTGCGTGTATAAGGTTCAAATATTGGACAAATTAACATAATCCGCACGAACCTAATAATGTAACCCAAATGTGAATACAAATAAATAAATACACAGTACAAAGACAATTGTTAATGATGCACAGTAATTTCAGACGACGAAAAGAATGATGTGTTTTACTCAAATAGTAAAATGATGTTCTTTACTCATATAGTAAAAAATGTATACTGGTATTTTATTCAAATAATAAAATAATGAAACAATGGGATAGATATCACACAACATATCTTTACAATCCCAAACCACTGGGTATCACAAACCCCAAAATTAACCCACGGCTAAAAGATTACATGTATGGAGTAACACAAAACACTCCGTCACTGGCACACTTGGCTATCAGTCGCACTGGTCAATCAAGCAGTCAGCATTACAGGTAGTCCCTGACCACCATTCAATTCCTTGGTCAATCAAGCGATCAGCGCCCACCAATCGGTCAGAAACGTCCGATCACCTGCTCCTCAAGCAACACACTGTTAATTCAGCTCTACGGCTGCTATGGTTAGCTTTACAGCTGCTATGGTCAACTTCTATTGTCAGCTCTATAGCTGGGACCTCGTCGACTCTGATCAGCTGAAAATAAATCTAACACCGTGTATTATGATTGACACGGGCATATACGATAACACGTAATGACGTTATATACGGTAAGTTATACAAATTACATTATCGGCACAACATTACAAAGCAATAAACAAGTTCAGAAGTGAACCTACCGGTGTCCTATAATAATCCTATGGTACTAAACGTTTCCTAAAAATGCCACTTTTTATTTGCTAATATAAAGCTCTTATTAAGTCACAAACAAGAATAAAAAATATTTAAATGTACTACGCAAGTCGAAGCTACATAGAAAATATACATCAGAAATTGATAAATAATTTACATACCCCTACAGCTGAAGATGTGCAAATCCTTAAGTAGACTGCTCACTGACAAGACGTTCCGTAATGTAAAGATTTAGTCTTACGGTGAGGCATTTATACACAGACGATGCAGCCCTACATCGTCCCTGCGCTTGATGTATTCGGTATTTCCCATCGAAAGCGCTTCGCACGTGCGGCATAGGGTGAACCGAACTCACTGTTTCGAAATATTGTACATTATACATAAATCACCCTCGGGTATCGTTGTTACACTGAAAAACGAAACCCGAGTACGTGTATTTAATAAATAAAAGGGATTTATACAATTCCGTGACATAGGGTCAGATTCATATAATGAGTATAGCTGAAGAACAGAAAGCAAATGTTTAGAAAGGTCTGATGAAGTCCTTACCTGTATATCTCGAGAGAATATGAATGAACGTACACGATAATATTTCCTGTCAACATTTTAATGGAAAATAGGGACAAAAGAATGAACAATACTTGTACTACCATATTGATGTTCAAGCTATCAAACTTAGCACCGTCTTTTATTTGAACCGGTTATAAGCCATAATTAAATATTTGTTGTGAGGATGAGGTATCGTTACTATTTGTTTTCTTCTAGATAAGTAATAGTGAAACTTGTGTTGTGATACAAGTTTTAAATAGGTTTCAAAATCAGGCGGTCAAGTGTTCTTTATCTCATGAGGCCCAATTTAACATAATTACTCAACCGTTTTACATACTCAACACAATATATTTCTCCTGAAAATTTCAGCAGACAAAGTTTGAAGAGTACGTAATATTTTGATTGTTACACGCAGCCAGTTTGATTTTGAAAGGAGAGCAATTTCATTACTTATTTTTCCAAAAGTTTCAAATATAGCATCTGAATGGTATGAAAGTTCACAATACTGAGTTAGTTACGGAAAAAGTATGCATCTCATATGCAGGTTTACAACTGACTATCTCTAGTTTGCGTGATTAAACCGTTTAAACTCCGGAGATAACAATTTAGGAAAACAGTTATATGATCACGTCACACTTATTTCACGTCTTTGTTTCAAAGTTGTCTTATCTGATAGGGACTAATAATTGCTTAATTGCTTTCAAACAGAGTTATTTAATACTTGTCACAACAATCTTGCTTTATGACTAAATTTTATATCAATACAAGTTTACGCCAACAATTTTATACTTGGAATAAAGTTAATTCAGTTCAATGACTATTTTCTTAAAAATGGTACATTCACTTCATCTACAAATCCAAAAAGTTACCACTGTCGATTTTTTTTCCTACTCGTTTATTGACTGTCTAGAAAAGAAAACACATTTTCAAAGTAGAAGAAAAATTTAACATAAAGAATCATTTGAAACTTCCTTTTTAGCGAATGCGAATTTACAATTTTGTTTGTATCGAGATGTACCCTCTAGCGAGGATATCCGAAGATAAATACGAATAGTCGAATGAATATATATAGGTTACATCCATACCAATAGTTTTCGGCGGTGAAGCATGCAGCAGTTTTCTTGTACCTTGACGCATGTTGAAACTGTTTAGCCATTAATTAGCACTTGAAAGATTCGCATTAATACATATTTTCAGGAATAATTACAGACAAAAGAATATTTGTCAAACTACCTTACTGTCACCTACTGAATAAACAGGCGTTCAAATCAATGCCCTGTGTTTTTCATGGAATCTCCTTCACTGATTCGGGAAACGTGGCTTTTTAAATATATATGGCACACACAAGTAATGTAAATAACGATGATAGCGAGCCATGGAATTATTAGCAACTTTCCTATCAATATGTATTTCAATATTTAAAACTCTCTATCTGTGTTTGTGCCAGTATGAATGTGCCAAACAGATAACGATTCTAACTTTATCCTTTTAAGTGTCACTTTTAGGTATTTTCGTCGGCACACGACACGAAACCAAGCCAAGTCTAGTATAGTTGTGTAGTGACGACGTGGATATAGGTCAAGAGAAAATACAATGTGCATAACTGTACAACTTTTTTCGTCTGTCAGGTTCAGATTTAAAAGATAATTAAATAAAGAAATGACAAAATGACAAAATGAAGGACGAACTAGAATGCAGAATAGACAAAAAAGACAAGCGTTTCTAGGGTCATATCGCTGTTAAGATTACATATCGCTGCTAAGATTATCGCAGTGTCAAATAACTGATCCGATTGCTAAATTCATAATAAATCTTTCTGGCAAAGATTTCGGATTGAGGTTATCTGTTTACCAGATTAGCAAAATTAAGCTGTAAATCAGGTTTTGGAGAGGCGTGAAGGGCTCTCTGTCATACTAGACCCACTTTAACAAAACCACTCAAGTCAATTTTAGTTCCTCCATAATGTCCGGGAAAACGTTGAGAGATTTGACCCTTTCGAAATACGTACGTGTACATGGTCACGTCCCACTACATTAACCTGATTGTTTTTAAGTGCCCATTCACGACAGCGACTTATGTTTTATAGAAAAGATATGCTACTGTGCATTGTAAGCTGACATTTCTTGCGTCGCATCTATGTAAAGCGCAACTTTACTCGACAAGTTTGTATTATATTTTACTTAGAGTATGTTTATGTCAATTACTATTCTTTAAAAGAACTTTCTCACAATCCTTTCTTTAACAAATCTGAAAAATCACTATGACATTTTTTTTCTAATTCGTTTTACCGACTGCCAAGAAATAACAACTTTAATTTTAACGAAAAACAGAAACATCAACATTATATATCTTAGGGTCCAAATCTGTAGCTAATGTCATTAAATGATTTTACTTTCATTTAGATACGCCTTCTAGCGAGGATCTTATCTTGTTTGTGATAAGTATAAATCAGTCTCTTTTACATTCGGTTTCTCCGTAAATTTACGCTTGTTTACATTGTGATATACATTATTTGCCGCTTAAGCTTGCCTTGATGTATTCTTCACCGTTGGTACAATTTGATAATGTGAAATTGTTTGCATGCATCATAATGAGAACAATATTTTGGGTGAGTCGTGCTTGCATCAACTGGTTTAGTGCATGTAAGCTACGAAAACAAAATTGGACAACACGAGGACATCATACATTTTTTTTCTAGTTTTATATTGGGAAGTGTTTCCATTACTTTTAAAGTAAAATCATGCTGTATTAGTAGGAAATATGGTAACTGACCAAAACACCATTTTCTAAACTTCAAAATACAACATATTTTTAAAACTTCTCAGCCAATATTTCATCAGAGTCCATTGGTTTATAAGCGCTAACAATGCTGATTTGTGAAGTAATAAAAACATAAAAATAATTCATTTTTTTAGACCACAAACATCATTTTGGAAGACTGTGGCTGATAACCAAATCATATTTTCTCAAACTTTACAACCCCACCAAACATTACTCAGAACATTACTCAGCTTATAAACTATTGTTCCGCCTGACCCCATGGACCCAAAAACACAATAATAGATTCGCAATGCCCTAATAATCAGACACTAGGCACAACAAAATCATAAGCGCCAAAAAATGCAGATTCTTTGAGTAATAATTATATCCACACTGATCCGCAAAACAAAGCCCCCTCACCATAAATACTACTTGCATTGTATTATTAAACATAAAAAAATTGCTGTTGACAAAATAGGTATAAAACACAAACATAATTAGAAATACGATGGACCGAATCTTTTTTACTCACGCTGTCTTAATCCTGCTATTGCAGCTTGTAACAGACTGGTTCATACGGTATCAATCTATAAACAAAAATGTAGGCCAGTCAGACTGATTAATCATTTTCTTTAACTAACTCCATCAAGGTGATCAATACGATCGATAATTGTGCATTTCTAATAATTTTAAGTGAAAGAAAGGATTGCATAGAAATGTATACATTTAATTTGTAAGTATAAAAACATCCGAAGTCATATAATTTAATTGTTGTTGTGTTTTTTAATATGTATTTAGTTTAGTGATGACCTTATTAATGTGGACAGGGGCTCGTTAGAAAGAAATTAAGAAGTATCAAAAAGGCTATAGGTAGGAGGGTACAAAGCCTTAACAATGTAACACTAGGGAAGATACAATTCCACTCACTTATGTTTTTCCAACTCGGCTCTCTCTTCCTATTTTCGTCTCTTAGGTTACAAAAATAGTTCAATTTTCAAAACATTTAAACTCAGCTCGTTCTCTAGATGACATAATCGATAAATTCGACATTTATTCACAGATTTCATAAAAACGGAAAGGATCAATGGACGGAAGTTGAGGGTAGCGTTCAGATAATCTTGGATTTCACCCATGAGGAAAAGGGAAGTTTAGATCAAAGTCAAGTACACACATTTGGAACTAGAAAAGCAAATTGCACTTCATTACAGGGCTATACTTAATTTTGTTATTCTCTTATAATGTTATGCTAAAATTTTCATTTCACTTTTTTCCATTTGTTAATTTTATATCCCCTGCTTCGCTTGCAAATGTCAATTCATGAACGATCATTGAATTGTACCTTAAATGGTTTTGAATAAATCAATCAAGAATGGTAATATGTTTTTAAAGTATTCAGTGAAATGTCTCCTTTTTTAGCAATACATTTGTAACCCTGTACTGAACTTGTTATTGAATGATCGATCCTTAAATTATCATCTGATTATTTTGTGCCATCCAATCTTCGTTTATAGCAATCATTTATTGACAGAATTACTAAATCTTGTGATGTTTGTGAAGTCCTGCAATGGGTTGCTATTTCTTGCAGAATAATTGGTCTGTATGCATTTATTTCAGGACAGAACATGATCTGAAACGTTATGAGACATTTATATCGTAACTGATTATACCGTTAAATAATATGCGTCCATTATGATGGATGACATGCACTCTTCTGTGTATATAAACGTTGTCCATTATAGCCTTGATGACCTGTATAATGAAACTATTTACACATAGTCCTGCATATAATACTGTTTACACACAGCCCTGCATATAATACTGTTTACACATAGCCCTGCATATAATATTATTTACACATAGCCCTGCATATAATAATGTTTACACATAGCCCTGCATATAGTACTGTTTACACTCAGCCCTGCATATAATACTATTTACACATAGCCCTGCATATAATACTGTCTACACATAGCCCTGCATATAGTACTGTTTACACGCAGCCCTGCATATATTACTATTTACACATAGCCCTGCATATAATACTGCTTACACTTAGCCCTGCATATAGTACTGTTTACACATAGCCCTGCATATAATACTATTTACACATAGCCCTGCATATAATACTGTTTACACTTAGCCCTGCATATAGTACTGCTTACACATAAGTCATAATGTGCCTGTGAGGTAAATAGGTTTGATGTAATTGTTTTGGAGTTACTGTATGGCTGCTTCCTTATTTGTATAAGAGTATTAGATGAAGAACAATCAAGTTTATATCATTTACGAAGATCATACATTTTACAAACTCTTTTTGTTTGTAACAGTCAAAGCTGGTTATTTAAAAATTCTATACTTCATATAGAGATGAATTTATCTGCTAATTTTTGCTCTTGTGGAAGCGCAAATCACCGCGGAATGAACGTTTGTCCTTTTTTTTCTTTCTTTTTTTTTGGGCCAAACTTTATCATTGCTTTCTTTCATTTGATATGAATATGATATACAGGCATATACGAAAGAGCAAATGAAATCAATACTGATTATTAGATTGCTTAAGAACTGAACTTTATATTTTACAGGATTCATAAAGTCATGAAACTTAAAAATCGATTACATACTGCATGAACGACCACAGCCAATCGGAGACAGTCTCAAATAAAGGGGGTGTTTTGTGTGCTTCATCAATGATACTTCTCCATGAATAAAAAGAAAATATTGTTAAGAAACGAGTATTTCTTGTGTCGAATTAATAATAGAAAGATATTTTAACCTGGTTCACAATTTAAATCTAACTGATGCCAACTTTGATGAGCAGGTAATCAGTAAATATACGGAGCAGTTGTATTCACTATACTAAAGGTCACTTGGACTTTATATCTTGTTACCGCCATACGTATTTCAAAGCAATTGATTATGTATTCGTCGTCTAATGAACTAATACACTTCTACCAATCCGGTCTATACTCAGTTGACCTGTCAACTGATGTCAATATTAATATTGAGTGATGTCAATATTAATCAGTGAATATCTGCGGTAAGTGTGTCCCTCCCGGCTAAAGATCCGTTTGAAGTAGTTGAGGGTGATATAACCGGTAAGATAGATGACATTCCATAGCCTTCAATAAAGATATGGACAGCTGGTGTCTCTCTATCTACAGATGCAACGCGTGGTTAAAGAAATAACGATATAATCGAATGATAAATAGATTCATAACGAGTGAGAGATGATAATATGAAAGAAGAAATATAATATAAACAGACATTACAAGATACTGCAGATTTCGAGGTTAATGTTTGCTTTGATGTTTTGTTTTCTTTTTTCTCTTGGCTTAGGTGAATCTACAAATCTGGTTGACGGAACATTACCGTTTCGGCTTTTTTCCTTGTTCTACAGATGAACCTGTAAATAAATACAGTAAAATCAACTGTAATCAACATTACTATTTACGATTAGAGTATTTGCATGGATGGGCGCATCATTTACAGACACATTCATAATTGCTTGTTAGCATACAACATACGAATAGATTTGTATGATCTAATGAGTCATACCGATACAACGTCAGTACAATTACTAAATGTCAGTTCTACACATGCAATCACACAGCTGCATACCAATTCGAGTACAAATCAATGATGGAGGATAAACTAGCGATACATGGTAAATTAACGATGGAGGTAAACACAATACCATGCAGTATACACATGACAATGACGGAGGATACAATTGTACAGCTTAAGACGGAGGTATGAGTCTTTGGCTAAGTTGTATTCTGTAACCTCCGTCGTTGGAATATTTACACTATATTATACTGCGAGTTCCCTCAGTCGTTTTTGTTTTTTAAATAAAGCGCGTTGGTACGCAGTGTGTAGGAATTTCAACATAATAACAACACAAATGTAACTACACCTATTAATGAGTAAATCTAAATAATTTTACATCACCCTCTTTAGGAAATTTTGAGCAACTTTCACGTCTGGACTTGTTAGTAAAAAAAAGTTATTAGAGAATTTGAAGATAAGTTTAAGGGCATTAGAATTTAAAATTTGTTAACATATTAGTGTTAAAAGACTCGAAAGGTTAAAATACTAGGTTTTGTGAAACAGATAAACAATGATGGTTTGATATTGTAAAATTATCCTATTGCACGACTGAAACTATCCATGTCAGGTGATTTTACAATATGTATAGAACGGGAATTCCATTAAAAATTGCGATTTGAAACAAAAAGGCGTACTTTTAGACTTCTTTAGTAGTATGGAATTGTCTGCAAGTTACGGAATGGTTGTATTTCAAAAGTATGTTGTTTAATTAGCCGTATTGCGGCATTGGTATTGCCAAATAAGCATATACATTTTTGTAAATTAGAACAAGACCGTCTCTGTTCAAGAGTAGGCCAGCTAAGGCTACTCAGCATCTCCGATAGCTTGAGTAGTGTGAATACTCATTCACAACCCAACGTGCGGCATTTATCTTTTTGATGTTTGTTTTATAACTTGGGTCCAAAATAGTTGAGAACATTCCAGTTTTGGTCTTTCAAAGTTTTTTTTAGAAAAGAATGTTTCTATTTTTTTAATTTTTATTCTGATATTTCATTTAATGAAACCTAAAAAGCGATTTTCCGAATTAGCAATTTTAGCTAATGTACATTCCAACTCTTATGCAATACACTGATAAAATAAATAGTATTGTATCAAATGATCATTTTTTATGTTGAAACTTGTAAATATGTCTGTTGGGATGTACATATAGCTAAAATTGCTAATTCGGAAAATCGCTGAGTATTTAGTATACAACTGGTTACACTCTCGTAAAAGCACCCCACATCAATCCGCATACGTCATGGGATATATTTTGTTGCAGGACCGACCTTAACTCTAAACATATATGTTGGATTTAAGATTTTGTTAACTTCTCGTCCTTCATTTACATAATAGATGCTTGCTAAATTGGCAGTATTGCCTCTTTGAGAGCTGGTGGAACATATTTAAGAGGGAAGAAAGGTAAAGTTTTCGCAACAAAAGTTACAGCCCCCCCCCCCCCTTCAGTCAACTCACATTCTGAGCATAAAATGCATACTGAAGCTAAATATTCAAACATTTACATTCTGAATTAAATAAAAATGTCAACTAAGCTTTTCAAGAATCATTAAAATTTCAAATAACGCGTATATTTAGTATGCATACATATACACAAAAGTTCAAAAGTATTAAGAGACCGTATATATGTATGTATGTGCGTATAAATGTATGCTTGTATGGGGTTTAATGACACATAATCATAGTTCTGGCTAGATAATGCCGAGAAAAAAATAGATAGCAAAAATGGTAAAAGCGAAATTCATGCTAATATCTCCAGAAGGATAAGCCCACTCCCATTCAAAAGTAAATATACACCACGAGACAACAGATAAAAAGGTAAAGTTGTTGCATCCCCCCCCCCCCACCCTTTACTCCTACCCGCAAACTCCCAACAACAACAAAAACAACAGAAAATAAACAGGCATACGAAGAAAGTATGTAGGAAAAGACGGTAAAATCCATATTAAAAAGGTCACCAATTTACCTTATAAACTTATAAGACTTCCAAGACTTTATCAGTCGTTCTCAGTTGGAAAAGCATTAACGCATCCTACGGCAAACACGGTGCCTCCATTATAACATGCAGAAGGTCCCATCAGGCTTGTTCTACGTCCCCGAGACCTTTTTGGAATACCGTATTACTGTTTTCAAGTCAGGAGCGTTGTATAAATCATCGGAGAAATACATTTTCCAAATTGTTAACCTTCTCTACTTTTGTACTACTGCCCTTTAGTAGACTCCGAATGTTGATAGTTTTTTTTCACGTTGTAGCTGTTGAAATTGAATATGTATATATCTTTTGTTTAGGAATTATGTGGAAAAACCTGTGCATGATGGGTACAAATATGTTATGTGGTAACACTCCAATGGGAATCCAGCACCTACTGATTCACTATAACATAACTTCATAGCTGTTTGAAAAGTGTCTTGTAATTTTAGTAACAGTTGTATTGAAAAAATCATTAGAAAAGAAAAAAAAAGTCATATATCACACTTTCAATGGACTATTATGTTTGCACCTGCACTAAATATGATTCCAGGAAAACATATTTAGAAACGTGCATCTCTATCTCTCTCTTTACTTCTCTTTCTTCATATATCAATCCAATTATCCATTCATTCATGGATATAAATACCCACCCATTTATGTATGTGTGGGTATTTATGTATGTGTCTAAAATTGGTCTATCTATCCCCTCTAATCGCTGAACTATCTGTATTCTCTTTATCCATGCATTCATTCCTTTAATTTATTTCTATCAGTGCACTTTATGATTACATATAGACAAACTTCTTGTACCTAATCTCATTTGAAAATCTTATTAATGTATCGTTAAATATTCTGACTTTTGTAAATGAAAGTTATGAATATTAAAGGTAGGAAGTATTGCACCCCTAACCCCAACCGCCCCCTCCCCCTCCCCTCGGAAAAAAATAAAATAATCAACAACAAATAAACATAGAATAACTGTGTAATATGAGCCCTTTCGTTTGCTTGCAACTTCTTCCTACATGACAAATATATATATCTATAATTGTGTTTATTCAATTATTGTTTCTCTATAGAGCGTGTTCTTTGGGATGAAGCCTAACCCTTAGCTGCTGTATTCCATAGGAGTCGCTTGCTGCATCGTGCCTTATTCTGTTAAACTTTAATAGAAGTTTGGAAATTGTTATCTTTTTCGGTCAATACTGATACTCTTTTCTGTTTATCAACATTTGTAACGACTTCTTTCCAAGCACTTCAAAATGAGCTCATAATTTGAAACATTACTGTTATTCAGATGTACGCCTCAATAATTAATACAAAATAGATTATAGATGAAGTTCAAAGAGCATTATTTCAAAAAATATCGAACATTTCTCCAGAACTGAAACACAAAACCTTGAAACTAAGACCAAACATTGCATTTTTTAAAGAGACAAGAATATCAAGAGCAGCATATTTTCTTTAACTTAAATATAAACTGATCCACAAAAGGTTTTTGTCTTCTTTTGGTTGTAAATGACGTTCATGCCATGCAACATTCAAATAAAACTGCGCATGTTTTCCTGTACGGAATTCCTTTCTGTGTGAAAAACTGCAAAATGTAAATGTTAAATACACGCGATTTTAATGATAGCCGTGGTTTACACGACTTGGTTACACTACTTGATGAAAATGTTTGGAAAATATCGTATATATCACACCTTCCATGGTGGCTGCATTACTTATTGTGGACTAGCACTTTAATATGTTTTCTGGAAAATGCATCCACCCACCCATGCATCCATCCATTCATCTCTAACTATCTGTCTATGTATTGTTACGACTCTCGATCTTAAAATAATGTAACAGAAAGAAAGTGAAAGCAACAATGTAAGTAAAATCAACACGCAATTTTATTTCTAGACAATTAAAGTGAACATTCAAAAGACACTTACAGTAACGTGAATTAAAATCCAAATAATCCAATACTCCTAAGTGTCCTAATCACCAACAATGTAAGTAAAATCAACAAGCAATTTATTTCTAGACAATTAAAGTGAACATTCAAAAGTCACTTACAATAACGTGAATTAAAATCCAAATAATCCAATACTCCTATAAATATAGAATGTTGCGAATGAATTCCAGTAGCCTTGAATGTCCTGATCTGCTGGTAGTCTTGAATGTTTAGATATCCCTGAATGATGTAATCCAGAATATCTCTGAATAAATTCACATAAATCCCAAAATCAAATATTAATCCAATATGAGAATGAGAACTTTTAGTAATTCCAGTGAATATTTCAAATAAATAATTCCTCGGTCTGAATGTGCTTTGAATTTTCACAACTGTAACATCTGATTACTAAAATAAATTGATTAATAGGCTGATACTAATAATATGAAGTTTTGTATAGGAATTAAATCTTGTTTACCAAACCTGTATAAATATAAGGATAAGTCAACTGACAGAATATTCTAGAACATGAGTAACTCTAATGGAAAATTCAGATGCGTGTGTGACTTTTGTCACATCAACCATGGGAAATTACAATCTAAGTAATAAATGCTATGTAAACAAGTCTGACATTGAACTCAAATGCAGTAAATATGGTATTTAGTATTTAAAAATTAATTACCAGTAAAGTACAACTTACCTCATGGACACATATTATAAATTCTATATACATAACAGTAAATGTCCAGCTCTCTGTATCAATCCGTCAAGTCTTCCAACCATTTTCAAGTAATTCCTTTGTATGTCTGTTTGTCCGTCCTTCAATCGATCTTATAAAACTTTATTTTAGTTTATTTTTTAATGTTTGTGTTTTGACAGTTAGAATGGATATGAATCCAACCATATAGCTAGATGTATGCTAGATACCCTCAAATAAAAAATCTCTGAACCCATATGTTCCTATGAACGGGTATATGAGCATCTCTTTAGGGTACATGTACCCTACTTTAATTTAATCTGCAAACCCTCGACGAACTGTTTTTGATAATTATGTTGTAATACTGTGATTTGCGCAAGCATTTTACGGTTGATTGAACTTATTCTTAGTTATTTACCTCACTTCCGATCAAAAAGTAAACCAGAGCATATTTCTAATTCATAAATTCTGGTCAAGAAGGTCATGTGCCATGACTGTTTTGACCTGTATTCACGATATCCTCATGTGACCTTTCTGCCATTACTCTGATAGTTGATGTGCTACTACATCCCTCGCGCTCTTGGGTACCTGAGTCCCTATTGACCAGTAAACTCTCCTGATATTTGACATAATAATTATTATTTCATGATTACTGTAAAGGCTATATTCTGTTAACGCCAGAAACTGGATTCTAAGAGGCAGAAATACAATACTGAAACGACATACGACCTTCTCTGTTTTTTTTTTTTTTTCTCGATTACTTTTTTTTTAAAATTAGAGTAGTAAGATCTGAAGAGTAAATACTTTCTCATTTGTTCACTTATTTCCTGTCTTCATAACTGAATGCCATCTTACTTTGCAGCCAGTGACTTAGCAGCCAACGAATCAAGTCTAACTGCTTGGAACATTTAATGTAATAATGATAGGGCACAAGATTAGCAGTATAAAGGAAATACATTTTGAGACTCTTCACGCGTCTTGTTGTCCTGAACATAAACCCAGATTGCTTGTTTCGTGCAACGACTGTTGTAAATGTAATTTGTACATTTTCAAATGTTCATGAACTGTTTGTACCTAAAGCTTTCTCTGAGTCCACGAAAGCCTTGCTTTGAAAACCATGATCAGACGAAATCTTGTATTTTTTAATCATGCTCTTCTTTTTCATAAATATCCAGTAAAAAAGGATTAGTTAGACGCTCTTCAATATTTAGTATTATATAGTATATTATGGAAATGTTGTACAGATTCTTTTGTCAATTAGAATGGAATTAAATCATGTAACTAGACAGATATTACAGTGAGTCTTTGTAACTGTTTCAAAGTCGCCTTCAGCCATAGTGATGTGGCTATACTGGCTTATTGAAAACATGGCGCGTGAACCATTGCGAGTATGTCGTCTCAATACGGAAACAAACTCAATCTTCCTCGGACGCCCTCTTGATGTAAAGGTAGTCTCCGACACCATTGTTGTGACTAATAAACCAAGCACCATAGACCAAAGAGAGCATACGCTTGTCAGATTTCCAAACCTCAACAAGAACGATGTCACTGTGCCAGGCACCTCTAGGTTGGCATTCGCAATTGCCTTGCAGGCGCAAGAGCAGCAGCACACCGCACTATCGCTAAAAAAAACATTAGTCACTCTATCGTTAAAACGACCGGTGTAAGGCTTGAAGGAAATTAATTGGCCTGCATTGACGACGCAGACATATGGGGTGCATACAAGGATCTCTAGCTAAAGAAAAAAAGAGAGGACCAACACAGTCTACCAGGAAATCCAGAATTAAAACACTACTAAAATACATGCCGATGCTGGCGATAAGGTTATCGCCACCGAGCCTGAAGCGTCGGTTGCAGCCGCCTTTGGGAACAGTTTTTTTATTAATTTTTTTTTTGTTTTTATTTTTTTGCCGCTGAACTACAAGCTGCTAAATGATCATATGCCATTCTACCAGTCAGGCCTTTCAGACCGCCTCACCTTTGAGATGACATTTAATGGCTACGGCATGGTGATCGAGAGAACTAACCGGGACGCAAGCTAAACTATTAGCGGAATTTCACTCTAATTCGACACCGTTACCCACCCAGACCTGGCCCACTTGATTAGAAATCAGTAACTAGGAAAAGTGGCGATTCTATTTTCGCGAGTTCTGCGCCATCGCTGGTTGATGGTGAATAAGAGCGATAGTATGTGGAATATCAACCTCAACACTACCGCTAAAAGGATGAAAGCGATAGTTTTGCTCTTCGTTGATCAAAGAAAAGGCTCCGATTTTGCATGTCACACGGATTACTTCTATAACTCGTCATCAACAAGGTGACAGTGACAATCGAGGGCGTTCCAATCCAAATCTATGCCCAGGGGCAGGCTCGATACCGTCAGTGCGAAGCTCCGGGAGTTACATGTCGGTTATGTTACGACTCTATGGTCTAGAAAAATGTAACAGAAAGAAAGTGAAACCAACAAATCAAGTAAAAATAAACAAGCAATTTATTTCTAGATAATTAAAATGAAAAAAATCAAAAAAGACACTTACAGTAATGTGTATTAAAATCAAAATAATCCAATAAGAATTAGTGTTCTAATCACAAGTCCTAAATATAGAATGTTCCGAATTCACGGCTGTATCCTTGTATGTTATGATGTGCCAATGCTATTCAAAGTCCTGATGTACTAGTAGTCTTTAATGTGCTGATGTCAAAATGAAGTACTCCAAAATATCTCTCAATAAGTTCACATAAATTCCAAAATCATAAATTAAAAATCCAAAATCCATAAGTTTATGAGCACTTATAATCCAAAGAATATTTAAAATAATTCCTCTCTCAGAATTTGGAATGACTTTTCACAACTGTAATACAAATGTCGAAACTGAAAAACTGTCCACTAAACATGGTATATATAAAGATTGGTCACATGGCAGAATGTTCTAGAATATGTGTCATCTTAATGGAATTTTACTTATGTGGACATGACTTTTTACACACAACTCTAAGGATTTTCCAGTTTTATCTGTAAACAAAATCAACCTTGACCTCAAATTTAGAAAATATTGTGTTTATCAAAACTATGCTTGAACTGAAATTTGAAGTAAACAACCTAATTCAAGGACACTAGTTAAACATGTTTTTCCTGATGAACAAAATTAAGATTTAAGCAAATATTAAAGTCAAGAAACATTTATAATTTCCTAAAATATATATATAATATTATATAAACATCATACATAACAGTTAGTTTTACAAAAACACGTTCAACCTGGTCCTTGATATGAGAACCTCGGAAGACCACAGTCTCCACGGGTCGGGACAACACACAGAAAATGCGAGCAAGTGGGTCACGGTGATAGTTGACAAAATGACCCAGGCGGCAGGTGTGTTAAACATATACGTGTGTGTTTATCGTCATGGACGCGCAGCTCAAACTCCAAAATGGTCAGTTTGTCTCAGCAATTTACTAGCCCGCAGCAGGCAGGACGCCGTCCGCAGCTGGAATAGTGGGCACAACAACAATCTTTGAAAATGTTAATCCGCACTGCGCCATGATGGTTAGCAGCCGCTGCTGTAACAAAAGCCTTGTGGCATGTGAGATTCTCGAAACGGAATTTCGTGGCGATCTTGATGACCTGCTCTCTGCCAAGAAAAATGGGCTGAGGGCACTATCACGCTCTTTCTGCTGGCTGATTGCTCCTTTCATCTGGGCGTCGGCATAAAGAATCTACTCTCACAAAGCTCGCCTATGTCAGTCACCATGCCGGAATCAGCGTTTGGGTTATTACCCCCAAATACAAGGTTGTCGCAAAAGGACTTCTGTGATCCGACGTCCTCGATCGCACTGCAGTGAGGAAGATTCACTCAGAGACGTGCTACGAGAAAATAATGTCATTGAACGTGATAACCGGACTGAGGCATATTGATGCGAACAGAGTAGCCTGTCTTATATAAATTTATTTCTGGTCACGTTTGTTTGTCCTGACAGACGCTACCGCCGCTCTATCGTTGCTTAGGTTAGGTTTAGGGGCTTCATATAGCGTACCTGAACAGCCACGTTTTAGCCCTTGGGATTTTAGCCTATTTTATATCCCAGCCACTTAGAGTTAAGCGCGCAAGCAACCTAATCATCCAAACCCTTACAAGATTGCTAGGAGTTGCTGCTGTTAAAGCGACACAAGTATTTTCACAAGTGTGAGGCGAGAAGCCAAACGTGAATGTCAAAGAGTTGTTGAGTGGATTTACAGACCAATGGCAGCCAGAAGATTGCTGCTCAAGAGCCTTTACAAATGCTGAGCGAGCGGCCATTAAAACACCGCGGGGGCAACAGTAGACAAAACAAGCATCAAGCGCAAGATGCGAGTAGCATATCGCGTGACCACGTATCAGAATTGATTACTTCTGGCGTAGGAAAAAGAATATTTTGGCCGCCATCTCACTTTTGACGGCCTCGTGGCAATAAGCGACGAGGAAATCAGCAATACCCATGCATTATACGAAGCTAAACTAGGGGCTAAGATGATAGAGTGCTGGGAACGTCTCTACTTGGGCAGTCAGCCCCTTTATGCAGATCGACAACGCCGGTCAACTCACATATTATCTCCAAAATATCCGATCATTCAAACGTCTTTAACAAGCATCTGGGCACACCTGTATTTCAAGTATGGAGCGATGCCACCACACCACTCCCTACTTGCTGCGGGCTTGATCACCCACAAGCTTATGCAGCCCGTCGTCCCGACTGTTCCAGCTGCACATGTGCAAGCGGTCTCGGCATAAGTACATGAATTTAAAAAGAACCGACAAGTTGTTATCTGCGCAAGCATAACTTAAATAGAACGTACACAGGAGCGGATAAAGGAACTGACACAGGAACCAGCACAAGCTACTAAGGTAAAACATCCTAGTCGGGTGGCCTCTAGTAAAAAGCTGGCCGCCTTAATGAAATAACTCAGCAATGAAGATGGATTCAGGGCTACTGGAACCGCACGAAAAGTGGGAACGTAGTGAACCGAATGAAGAGCGCTCAAACATGCAAGCACCACTACAGGAAGTGACATGAGTCACCAAACGCCTCGATTTCAGCGCAGCTGAAACAGTAAAAAAGGACGGAAAGCAAAGATCAGAAAGTATCGCCTCATGCTCTCTGGGGCGTTTTATTACAGGCCACTGCATGCATCCTCTACGCCTGCGCCCAGCTGATGGCCAGCGACATTGTAACAGCTCAGCTAAAACTGGGGGAATCGCTGGAACGCGGTGGAACGAGCGACAAGCGCACAAGGGCAAAACAGCAGCAAGCACGCGCAATGCATGAGCTCCCTGCACCTTCTATTAGACAGCTGCCGGACCACTTTCATACGGAATAACGCTTGTCGTTTGCTCTTGTGCTTCTTCACAGCAAAAACAAAAGATGTCTACACCACCATACAAAAGGACATTGGAAACATACCATGGTACCATGCTTGGCGTCCTTAAATTCGGGTATACGATGATTGCCAAACGCTTGTTTAAAATGAAACAAACCAACCTCGGGTGTTTCAATTTCGAGGGCACAACGAAGGCAGTTACCATCAAAGCACTCTCCCTTTGGACACAAGACATGTTAATTAAACAAGGCAGCATTCTTGCTAATATTATCAAGGCTACCTAATAACCTCAGCTGTTCTCATGGTCAGTGGGACATATTCTTAACGTCCTCGCGTTCTCTGGATCAAACTTCCTCTTCTCTCAGATAGATAAAAGAAATGGGTCGACGAGGAACGCATTCGCCAGGACAAGCCTATTCAAAAACTCCAAGCTGCGCAGACCGCGTACCAAGACAAGAGCAACGAGCATCTCGAGCACTTAATGTTTCCTTACCTTAACTATTGTCAGCATGTTTTTGTTTTCTAATTTCATGGTGCTTGTTTTTTTTAATCACATCACTATATGTTGTTGTTGGTTTTTTTATTGTTTTTTTTTTTAGGTGTTATCTAATGTTGTAAAGCGCTTAGAGCTTCTAAAGATTAGGCGCTATACAAAGTCCTCATTATTATTATTATTATTATTATTACTATTATTATTATTATTATTATTATTATTATTATTATTATTATTATTATTATTATTATTATTATTATTATCATCATCATTATTACCTCAACGAGCGTTTGCTTGGCCAAAATCATGCAGAAAAAGCTTATCTAGACGTTAGTAAAGCCGCGCGAGTACTTCTTAATATCCCACAGAAATTCTGCTAACGGTAGCCTGGAAAGAGAGCTTGGCGATGAGCCAAAGCTTTCTGACTTTTACACACCAACCATCGTCTGAGCTGTAAAAATACAAAATGATATTTATTGTCGGAGGTCTTGCTTTCATGGGATACCTGGCTTACAAGTTCTTGTAAAAAAATAAATTTCTTTTTTCACCGGTATTTTCTACTGCTGGTATCGCGAACGAATCGATGTAGGTAGAGTTATGGAGCGCTATTCATTATGTGGCATACGCCGCGAAATGTGACAAACTTCCTAGCTTTATCACTTGTGCGGCTAAGTTGGAGCTTCTAAAGCAATCAAGCACCGCAAATTTGTTAGCTTATAACAAATACATACTAAGTTTGAGGCGATATACTACAGCCAGCAAGATTATTGGAAGAGTGTGGCAGCAGTAAAAAGCTGACCGAAGCCGTTAAAGTCTCACAAGGTGCTGCCATGATGTGGCTCAAAAGCAGGCCATGTGCAGATTTACCTACCAGCACGGCGCACAATTCTCCCGCCGAAATTTGATGTTTCAGCCCCTAACGAGGTGCACCAGGCCGATATATTATTTTAGCCAATCGACAAGATGGGGCAAAGCATGTACAGGTTCGCACTGACCGTATCTGATGTCGCCAGCCATTTAAAGGAAGCCGAGCAACTGGCAACAAAGAGGATTTCCAACTGCCGCCGACGCTTTTGCACGTATCTACTCTCGGTCAAGAGCAACGTGCAGGTGAGGCGGGACAAAAATAGGGTCCAGCGCTTGTAGGGCATTGTGGAGAGGTTCACCCGTACTCTAGACGAGCGGATGTTTGGGCACCAGTAACCCAAGGAGATGTTGTTTTACAGCCATTAGCGAGACTGCGAAGCGTAGCGCTGAGTTTGTTAGGCGGCTGCCTGCCGTTGTGGCGGCCCTGAACGATGAAGTAACGTGACTTACAAGCAAGAAACTTATTAATGCCATTCATGAAACAGTCGTTTTGACTATGACGGAGGCACCACCTATGTGGGTTACATATGCAGCCGCAACGCAATATACACCTCTGGAATCACATGCGGTACTTATATGCTCCGGGAGAAATGGAAGGAGGGCAACGCCGCGCGACTGATTCTGTGTGGTAGCTTAAGGTGTTCACTCTGGCTAAGAGGTTTGATATCCCAGGTCGGCCATCTCTATGCCATAATCTGGTGGAGGCCTCCGTGCAGAAGCTTTGTTCGTGAGCAACTACAAATTGTGCCTGAAGATACTCAGTTACCACCATCTGGTGTGCTTATCCATCGTATGACTCGACAAAGTCAAAGAGGTCGTTGAGGTAGTGACCATTTTCCCGCGTTAAGATGCCGTCTTTGGCAATCCATTTTTAAGTGTCCAACGGAGACTAGTTTTGTTGATGCGGTAGACCCCTATCATATGATGGTCGCTGTGTATGGCGGCCGTGGATTGGCGAAATTCTTTTATCAGTTGGAGGCACTCCAGGTAGATATGGTGCCGGAGGTCGACAAAATGCATCCAGCCTTGCGAATCTGCATGCTGTCAGCCTTCTGAATTGTGACGAAGGTTAATGAACTCAGCAGTTGGCTAGCCGGTGCACTCATTTTAAACTTGCCTACAACCTTCTTGTAAGCTATGCCGTAGAGTGCGTGCTCACGGGGGTATTTGCTCATGTCATAAAAGCTGGCATCTTCAGCGGGTCCTGATTGACATCGGCATTCTGAATCTGCAACAACATGCTGCATGTGTCGGCGTATAGTAGGGCCGCCTCTCCACCATAGCGCGCCTTGATATGGCCGTAGTAAAAGTCATACATCAGAAGCTTCCTGAGGTCAAGGAGCGATACCGCCACCCTTATAGACTGGGCGGTTTAACTTCAGGTTGGCCTTTGTGGAATGAACGGCAATAAAGTTGCCGCTAAATATGTTCCGCGTCTGGAATGCCGGGTGGGCAACCAGGCAATCTTACTCGACCTCAGGCTTCACGAGATCCACACAGTCAAATTATAGTGCCCGGTTAACCTTGTCTACACGCATTCTTAGCTTTGTGTACAGCTGGAGGTTTTGGTAGCGAACCACGTATCGCTCCTTTTTCGGCTTTGTACAAATTTGACGATTTTAGTGAACATACTCCCTCCCCCTTCCCCAGTTTGCTCAATAAACCACGTTGGCATTCGCTCAGCCAATCCTCTTGAACGATCATCGCCTCAGAAGTCAGCGGAGATTCGCTGTGCGCGTCATGAAGCTTCTCCGGATACTCTAGGTCTACTTTAAGAATATAACCCTTTGGCAAATCTTCCGTAATTTGTGCAAGACCTGGTGAATCGATATATTTAAAGCCACCAGCTGGCAAACTCTGCATCATAGCCCATCGATACAGATTGTGGGTGTAACGATAGGTTATCCAGCTGTTTGACTTTTTACTATTATAGTCTGGGCACATTAAGTTGTTCGCTTTCGCATGACAGAGGCTCACATTCGAAATACCACCACATATTCCCTTCTCAAAAAAAAGGTGCATGTCAATGTCTGTCAGCAGCTCAAGCGTAACACTAGTCTTCTTCATGACGGCGTTCCAGCTCATATCTGGCGAACTCTAATAGTGAGATATGTCGAGGCCGTAGTGTTGAAGCGATGTATTGCGAAATGCCTCGAACATGTCCGCTAGCAGAAGCACATCGGTTTGAGGTAGAGGTTGTGATAGACCCAGATATTTTGACACACAATTTGTACATGCTCGTAGTCTTTTCCTAAAATATTGGAGAGGCTGTGTTGGCTGTAGAAGGCCTCTATCGGTGGAAGCTATGTTTCTTCGAATTGCTTCCAGCTGCTCATGTATTCCTATGTTGTTTGCAGTGGCTTTGATATTCCCCGGCGATGACGTTTTGATGGCCTCCATGATTGGGTGACCATCATAGCCGCGCAGATTATTAATCACAACAGGCATCTTTATTTTACCTGGGTAGATGCGCAGCTTGAGAATGCATGCTTAATGGGCGGCCCGCGGTATTTTCCGGTAATGTGGCAGTAGTCACGTATGCGGTCGTGGTTAAGTTTCTTGCCGCATACGTGGCAGTCAACCGCTTGCTGAAAAGTATTACAGTCGTCTTCACCGAACATCATCTCCGTGGGATTTCGTAGCACCTCTCTGATCTCTTCTAGCTCACGCTCGAGGCTCTGGGTGAAAATGGTAAGTTTCATTGACTCAGTATAACACAGGCTCTTTGGATACGCTATCACAGCTGACGACCATATAGCAGAAGCTACATGTAATCTACGTGTTGCTTTTATCCTGATTGCTGGTAGGGCCTTTTACCAGAGAGTCAGTGCCTCGAAATCCGCATATATGATGCATTGAACAGGTATCTTGCGATGGTGATTCTTGAATACTATGATGTTTTTACCTTCCTCATGTAAGGACACGCGCTGCGGCTTATCGCCTATACCACATCAGTCTTATGTGTGGTATTCCAATAGGTCGGCTAGGCTGAAGACTTATAGGCACCGGTAGCAAGCGTGCTTTCTGTGCTCGGTTTTGTTGTGCTTGTGTACCATACAGCTTAGGTCTTTTATCCAGACGTAATGATTCTTTTCTGCTGCTCTAGTGGCCTCTTCACCTTCAACGCCTGCCGTGTTACCAATCAGCGATAGATCGATAGCGTGGTCTTAATGCGCTTTCGCTGCTGATACGTGCTGACGGTACTTTCTGGCTGGTCAACGTTATCATTAGCTGGGTATAAAGCTGACCAAAAAAAAAATATTCGAAGCACCGACTATCAGTGTTTTCCACATTAATAACATACCGCTGTTGTGTACATTTTCGCGTTGGAATGTAGCTCCGGCCTCGAAATAGGTGGTTTTTGCGACACACTGATATCAAGCTCTTCGCATCTGGCAAATGCCTATCCAGACCATTCGTGTGTCCAATTTTCAATGCGCTTCAGTATGAATGCATTAGTATGGCCAACCAGCTGCTCAAGCTCATCGCTGCGCGTACGACTACGATGTCGACACGAAACCAGGCCGTCACTTTTGTGGTTGCCACCTCAGCTTTTTTTTCACAAACGTTTTCTACGCAAGGCATTTTTTCTCCAGCTGTGCCATCAGAACGTGGATAAACTTTAGGCCATCAGGATTCCTGAGTTTCCTCGGCGTCATAGCATTAAGAAATGCTAAGGCGTCTGCCTCGAGTTCATGGGTTTTAGGCAAGATGGCGTAGTATTCGTTCACAGTCTTGTTGAATCTACTGTGCCGCTTTATAAAGCTGGGCAGTTGCCGCAGCCTCCCAATCCGACGAGTTGCTGGAAGAGGCCTCTGCAACCTTTTGGGGGTGGTAAAGTGATACTCCTCGAGAATTCTATTCTGTGTGTCATCGGGTACCTCAACCTGTTGCGCTTCTGGCACCCGTCATACATGTTGGTGTGGAGTTGGAACTGGCGCTTTCTCCATGCTCGTCGTCTGGTTGCTAGAACTGGTTTAAGAACCCCATTCGCATATAGTGCGATCAACGCGTCATATTCACTCTGGGTTATCAACCGTCTATAGAGTATCCCACTCAAACGTGTGACATCAGGCATATTGCTGCACTATTTCAGGCGTTATACGTATCAACCCAAATCTCTAAATTAAATTTGTGTTGTTCTCATGCTAATCATTGTAGCCATTCACGCCATTATCTAAATTGATTTTGATTTGTTGTGCCGACCGTAAGCGTTATAATATAATCCCTAATATTTAAAGTGATTTTATTTTGATGTGCTTACGTACAGCTTGGTACCTATAATCCCTAATATCTAAATGAATTTTGACTGAAGCTCACAAATAACTTTATTAAAATGTATCCTTACTCTGTTTTCTGCTCTCTTTATGTCTCTTACTGCAGGGTTGCCACAACACCTTGCATATATCATGTAATCAGTACACTTTCCAGCAACACACTTCCAACATGGGTAAACTCTACATCATATTCTAAACTCTGTCATATGCAAGCCACAATACAGACTAACACAGTTTTTCCAACCGAGCTCTTTACTTTAGTTTCAGCCAAGCGCACTTAATTTTGCCGTGAAACACCATGTCTGCATGAAGACGTATACCCTTTTCTCCATGTATCATTAAAATTAAATAGAAAATCCAACCCCACAAAACACTTTTATTGCTCCTGTTTCGGGGCTGGCCGCCTGGGAATAAACAAAAAAGTGGATCCAAGGAAGGGGGTGGGTGCTGGGGCCAAGGTGCTAGGTTACATGGGAGAGACATATCTGAAGTCATTATTTTATATCTACTCATAGTGGTCAAGCGTTTTGGAATTACATTCATTAGCAACCGACCGGGTGTACTAGACTCGCCATTTCATGTGCAAGCATGTAGATAAGTTGACACATATTGAATTCCAATAGGTTACAATTTTAAGGTGTGGATATATTACAACACAAAACATATCATGGTCTCCCTCTCCTGGATACCCGTGTTGATGATATCTATGACCAATTCAGTTAAATGTTTTAGGGTATACAGCAAATATTATGAAAATAAGTAAATATTTCCTGCATCACTCAGAGTCAATCTGACATCTGACTTGGAATCACGATACACCCAAAATGACCTCCAGCCATGTGCTGGTTCATCACCCTCCGCCGCCCCCCGCCCCCATTCCTGGATGTCACTGTCTGTATTAAGTAGCAAACTATCTTGATTTCGATCATAATAATCGTTAACTATCAGGGGTATGAACATTCCATCAGGCTACAGATGAAGGCTATATAACTGGTTAGATAGTTGACATTTCAAAAAAGCTATGAAACAATGCGCTTCTCGTTCTGTTCACAAATCATGAGTAACGTTAAAGTCACGTGACTCATATACTATACGGTTAAAATGAGAGAGCGATGATAATAACAAAAAGTATATATCCTTTTAGTACAACAATAGTTCATTAGTGAATCTGTAATGCTGGGAAAATGTTTGATATATCGATCTCCTATTTTATTTTAGAAAGGCGTTTTATTGAAGAAACATAAAATGTAGCCATATTTTTTATTTTTCCGTCCGCACACATCTACACCTTTCAGATCTGTGGACTCCTGTCGATTTAAATCAGCACAAATAACGAAATGGTCTTATGCTCCTTATTTTTATATTTGATCACTATACAACTACTGTAACAACTCATATAGTCACGAAATGTTGTAAACACAAAATCACTGTAATTCTAACGAGTGAAAAAATAAACATTACACAGTTTTTTAAAAGCTTTAAAATTTGATTAGAACGATTATAAAATGATGATACCATTTTTATTCTATTACTCTTTATTTTTACATTGATCTAAAAGATTTTTTTTGTTTTGATTTGCTTCTGCATCAGTTTTTACCAACATGATTCGGCAAATAGTTGTGGGTTAAGTGATGTTGTTATATATATACGCATGCGCACACACATGAGCCATACTAAATGTATTTTCTACCGATGTTACTTTTGCCACTTTGTGACATATTCAAATCGGGATTACAAAAAGATGTATTATATTTAAATCTAACTTTTTTAACTTTATATAGTCTTCTTTATTCTATCAAGCTAATTATCTACATATAGCCTTACTCTAATCGGAATCAATATTTTGAGGATGATAACGGAAGTTATGAAAAATATAATTTATTTTGCTTGCGTACCCAAAACATTAATGCTGGAATACCATACCTTATCGTTCGTTTGTGTATCTGGAAAATGCAGTGGAGTAATATTTAGAACTTATTCGTTCTGAAGATTGTCTAGGCTCACTGTATACCTCACTTCTTTCAGGAGCACACTGAACTTTGTGTTCTTTTAACTCGGCAAGTTCCACTCATCAAAAAAGACATACTCTCAACCATTATTGGAGCTTTAAAGATTTGCTTTTGGAATAATGTCCAATCCGTCCCTTTTGTCTAATGTTGTTCATACAAAACAATTTTTCGATACTGTGAACAATATTATCTGTGTCGGACATGTAAGAATATTTCAAACACGCAACACAGATCATATAATAGACTTATACTATTCAGTTATTTATGTGCTACAGATGCAACACTATGCCCGTTGTGTGCGTGCGCCTTAAATATTAGAATGTCCTAAAAATGTACACGGGATTTATTTCTTAAAATATGCATACATAAAAATCTAAAATAAACTCAACACATTTAAATTTCACATTTACAAACTTTTTCATTATGAACATAGGAAGTGGTGAGCTCGGTCAATAACGCGGATATATTCACTCTCGAGGAATGGGACGGCGTGAGTATGATGATGCTGATAATATATTGTATGGATTGGAACTTCGTTTACAAAATGCCTGTATATCATAAACGCAGCAAGCTATGGAGTACATCGAAACAATTCTGAATTATTATTTGAGGAAAAGAAATCATATATATATATATATATATATATATATATATATATATATATATATATATATATATATATATATATTTTTAAAACATTTCTTAAAGTTTTTAATTGTTATGTAGAAAGGGAGGATATTAGTATGTATAAGTAGTGAACGCTTTTCAAAATATGGTATCTTGATTTGCATAAAAAGAAATTTTAAAAATAGTTTTGCAATTTCTCTGAATTAAAAAAAGTATCATAGAAGAGCATACCTATCAGTTTGACTTTTCGTGCTTTGACGGAGTAGTAAAGAAACTCTCAGTGGCGCAATACTAAAGGTGGGTTATGAAGGATCTTTCTTGAATAGGTGTAATCTGTTCAAAAAGACTGCTAAAGCTATTCATCTTGAATAACACCACTCTTCTATAGTTTACAGCGAGTTCGGTAAAATGTTTGAGTAAAAATTCTAGAGTTTGTAATTTGAATTTTCCTTGCAAACGGATGAGTAAACATTTACAAATCTAGCGAAAACATTAGGTGCTTTGTCAAACAATAAACATTTTTTTAAGTGCATATCATCTTTATAACGCATTGCCATTTTCAAAATGTTAAATTCCATATATTTATAAACTCTTTTATATGTATAAAATATGCCCTGTATTTTATCGTTTTGGAATACTTGTTCAAAGTTGGTATATATACATATTACAGAGAGAACAGCTTCATGGATTTCTCGCGTTCATTGAAGTATATTGTGTTTCGACACTCGTGACACTAATCGTGCATACTAATTTCTGTCCTAACTGTAGCATATACCTTTAATTCCTAAAGCTATAGTGTTTCAAGAAGGCATATGTTGTAATATATTCACACATTTTAAAACTTTCATTTGTAATAATTCGAACATTTTAATGTAATATTTAGAGACTTGTCCAAAATACAAGAAGCAAACCTAGATTATCGGGCAAATCTCAACACTGAAGTGGGAAAGATGATTGTGATTATCATATTTGAGATCATATTTATGGTCCCCGTGTGTTCCAAGAATTCGCAAAGACTTTTATGTGCGTGAGTGCACGCGTCCATTTTCATAATAGACAAATCCTCATACACCATGAAGGCAGTGATTTTAAACTTTTTTGGAAAATAGTTGACTGATTTGCACATGTGCACATCCGTCATAGAATTGTAATGTACGTTCTGAAGACGAGACTAATTGAATCAACCGTGCAATGGATGGAAATGTATAAACTTAAATATGTAAGAACATTTATTATGCTTACGAGTTTAATATATACAAACTCCCGTTGTTGCAGTATTCCTTTTTCAAGGAAAAGCAATGTGTTTATCCAGAATTTTCCAACTTGCTTACAGGCAAGTAAATTTCGTTTCCCTCTTCAAAGTGATTCATATTCGTTTGCTTCAAACGGGCATCATAATCGTATCAAAATTGAATTGACAATTTTCGAAATACCAGGAGTAGCGTCACCTACCTGGCTTCTCTGCTAGATTTGTTTACAAATCGGTAGCCTGCATTGCGCAAGGATCGTCGCGCACTGACCAAAGATTCGAAATTCACAAGAACATGATCAACCGACTCAAGGCAGGAGTTAGATTAGCTGAGTATAGAAATGATGCCCTAAATCAATACAAGGTAAGGGAGAATCTTCTTATCACGAACGTTCTGATGAAGACCTAGCAGCAATAACAATCGAGGTTGCGTTCGCAGCTGGTGTAAACGTTGAAGCTAGCACCAAATGCACATTGTAAACCCCTGATGATTTGTTTCAGAGTGTGATGGATTAGACTGATTTAAATTTCCTTGGTCTTGCAAAACTGTATGATTGTGATGGGAGGTCACGTCAGTTTACAACTGATCCCTTTACTCACAAACCCGATATGCTTAGCATCTTGTTGCTCAGTGTTTGAGGATTAGTGTCCAACATAAAAATTCCAGAATTTATTTGAAATTTAAACCTTCTGTGCTTCATTGAGACCAACATGATGAATTTGAATATACTGATATTCCAAAGTTCATCTTTCTTCAACCCCTTATCTGTAAAACAACACCAACAACAACAAAAAAGAAACCTGGCGATATTACTATGCTAGTCAGCGACCACATTTATAAATATATTCATGTTCCTAACTCTCCTAGCCAATGTAATCCATATCACGGGCGCATCGGGAGGTAGGGGTGGTGAGTTTTCCGTCCAAGATATCTCTGGCCTACTTGTTTAGCCCCCCCCCCCCCATACACACACACACACGATATTCCCGAACCCGCGTTTGTTTGGTTTACTTCAGATAACAAGTTAATGTTAAAGAATGCTATGTATGCATCCAGAAAAGAGTGCTTATACGTCTGTTCCGTTGTTTGATGTCATCGAAAGTGACCTACTTGATTTTATTGCTCGCCACAATTTCAGGTATGTTTGTTAGAAGACTTCAATTCACATATTAGTACAAATGGTCATTTTGCACATTTTAATGATAACACTAGATGAAATTTTAATGGCAATATTTAAAGTGAGCTTCTATTCCTGTCAAAAGATGTTCGCAGAACAAAGGTCGAAACTATGATAATAGACTCTTGCAAGCATTTAAAGCCTTGATCGTTAAAATCAAATGGTAAACCCCAAAAGGATACAAATCGTAGTTTTACTAAGTGTGAACATGTAGTCCTTGATTATGTTATAATGCCTCGTATGTCATTATCTACCGTATCTGATTTTTAAGTGTTACTATTTGAGCTCTCCTGAATGGTAGTAATAACTCTGTCTTTGTGCAACTTAATACTAAAGTGTACATCACTAGGTAATCGAAATGATGTCTCTTTTAAACCCGGATAATATTCCACAAATGAAGCATAGTTAATTATAATATTGATGTTATTGGTAATATTGTTGTGATATCACACTTAAAGACGGCGCTGAAAAGTCTGATATGTTTGTTGCAGTTAAATATTTCCAAGGGAATATTAAATGTAAGCTTAGAAAGCCTTCATTTAAAGAGTAAAAACTTACCGTCAAACTAAACATATTTATTGGCGTCTTAGAAATTTGAAAATCCGTAGTAATTTTCTACGTTGCAGTAAGGAATATAAGCAAGTGTTAAAAGCAAATTTAACGAGTCTAAAAAGTTAATGATTGACAAACTCAGAAGTCTTTGTACAGATGATCCAAGAACATACTGGTCTCTTCTGAATAGATGTTTCAGTAGTAGCAAATATGTTGTGCATAAGGTGTCACGTAGAACTTTTTATGAAATTTTAAAAACATGAACACTATAGTTAATAAAGTTAACATTGTACAAATCCCTTCGCAATATCTCTGAATTTTACATTGAGTTAAACCTACTTATTACAAAAAGTGATATTTTGAAAGCCGTTACGTCCCTTAAGAACAACAAAGCATGCGGCATTGATCAAATGGTAAATAAATTATTGAAGCACTTCTGTTTATAAATTCATGTCCATTTTTATTGAAATTTTCAACAGAGCGTTTTACAACGATATTATCCCTAAAGCTGTTCTGTAGGCTATAGTTGTAATATATGTAAGAATAAAAGTAGTTTTTGCAATTCTGATCATTACAGAGGAATAGCTATCCTAAGCTGTTTTAGCCAATATTTTACCTCCATTTTAAATAACATATTAAATCATTACCTCAAAGATATATGTTTGTTGTTTGAAAAGAAAATGTTTCTAGAAAATGATTCAGTATCCTCGATTTTAAATTCATCTCTAATTGATCTGTTGACGAGTAGAAAAAAGAAAATATATTGTGCATTTATTGTTTAACCAAAGGCTTTCTACCCTGTGGATAGATTGCTTTCTCTGTCAAAAACTGTTGTTGCATTCTATTGATAGTAACGTACTGAATGTTATTCAAAGTTTATACAAAAATGCCAAAAGTCGTGTGTAAGAGAATGGGCTAAGCTTGCTAGAACCTTTTTTATCATGCTGGTGTATGTCAAAGTGAAAGTGTTTCACCCATTTTATTCTCTATTTTCGTGAATGATCTTGCTAAATTTATCTCACATGCATATCATGGTCTCATTTATATTAGTGATGCACCTCATAATTTGATAGATACTGTAGATATTGTAGTCTATTCCAAACTGCATTTGTTACTTTATACTGATGATACAGTAATATTTAGTCTATTCCAAACTGTACTTGCTACTTTGTGCTGATGATACAGTAATATTTAGTCTATTTCAAACTGTACTTGTTACTTTGTGCTGATGATACAGTAATATTTAGTCTATTCCAAACTGCATTTATTATTTTATGCTGATGATACAGTAATATTTAGTCTATTTCAAACTGTACTTGCTACTTTGTGCTGATGATACAGTAATATTTAGTCTACTTCAAACTGTACTTGTTACTTTGTGCTGATGATACAGTAATATTTAGTCTATTCCAAACTGTACTTGTTACTTTGTGCTGATGATACAGTAATATTTGTTAAATCTGCTCTTAAGCTGCAAGCATCTTTAAATGGTATGTATTTGTACTATCAAACCAGGAAACTTGATGTAACTGCAGCAAAGACAACGATATTACTATTGTTCATGTCAAGAATGAACAAAGTTAAAAATCTTACCTGCAATGTTGAATAGCTTGAAGTCGTAACTGATTTTAAGTTTTTAAATATAACGTTTTCAAGTAAAGGCTACTTTAATAAAGAGAAAGCCAATCTTTTTCGGGAAACCAGGAAAGCTGCGTTCTTTATTTTATAAGAAAGGCTAGAAAGCTGATTTTACCAATAGCTCTCCAGTTACATCTTTTTGATACTATGAGTGTGGCAATATTACTTTATGAAACAGAGGTTTGTGGATTTGAAAATGGGACATCACCGAGGTATTTCATATGCAGTCTGTAAATGTGTTTGAAAGGTAAGACAATCTACACTTAATATCATTGTTTATGGTTAATTAAGAAGAACCCCGGTCAAAATCTCTATTAGGGATAGAACGACTAGCTTTAGGTAGGGAAATATTTATGGTAAGAAAGATACACTTTCACACAGTCTTTATTATATATTGTACTAGTTGCATTGTAAAGATTGTTTAATTTGAGATCACTCATCTTTGTTATGGATATTCTTATGATTGTCGACTAATGAGATTATGGCATCAACAATATGTATATACAAACTTCAATATATCAAAAAAGTCCCCAAAACATTTCAGGATAGTTTCGTTCAGGCATGGAAATATATTAGTGTACAAATTATAGAATATTTAAAAATAAATATGGTTTCGAAACGTATATGACCATACTCCCACCAGACATGATAACATATTCTCCTCTTTTTCGTTTAGGTAGTTACAAACTTCCCATTTGTAACTATTCACTCGCTCAGTAAACCGAACACTGGTAACTTTGAATCCGTCGTGAATAACATAGATACTTTTGTATAAATTGGATTATTAATTATTTTATTATTTGTATTTTCAAGATTTAAATGATGACATCTCCTTCGACTGGTCTGTTCAAACTGTACATAGTTCCTTGTTTAGATTTGTATGCATTTATTTGTCCCAACATATCACGCGGGGTCCTTAGTGAAATAAATGTCTCAAATGACAGTTATTCACTTTGACAAGTCAACAGTGACTGTGTTGTTGCTAGACTTAAAACTTCCTTCTATGTAAGGAAAGCACCTATCTATACTTTTCTCTACCGAATATGGACAGAGCACCTCCAAGTTCTCTCCACCAATGTTTTTTTTTCTTTCTTAAATTTTTGTTACATAATACTATCTAAAGCCAAGTGTTGACTAAAAAATTAATAAGCATCTCATAAATATGAGATAAGAAATATTTGTTGTGACAATATGATTATTTATCCATTGATAATAACAACCCTAATCAAAATCTTGGCTATAGTAGAACCGATAGGAAAGCGACATGTGTGTATCTCCTAGTCTTGCGATTGCCGCGCTAGTGTGATTCTTCTAGTGTTGCGATTGCCGCGCTAGTGTGATTCTCCTAGTGTTGCGATTGCCGCGCTAGTGTGATTCTCCTAGTGTTGCGATTGCCGCGCTAGTGTGATTCTCCTAGTGTTGCGATTGCCGCGCTAGTGTGATTCTCCTAGTATTGCGATTGCCGCGCTAGTGTGATTCTCCTAGTGTTGCGATTGCCGCGCTAGTGTGATTCTCCTAGTGTTGCGATTGCCGCGCTAGTGTGATTCTCCTAGTGTTGCGATTGCCGCGCTATATAGAGTTGTCTTTACTGCCCGAGAGCAGACTTAAAAGTCTCTGGAGTATTACGAAGGAAAGGTACTTCGAGATTGTCCATTTCACAACGTAGACTCAGTGATAAGCGTGCCAGCCTCGCGACCGAAAGGGTGTGGGTTTCGAATCCTACCATCAGTTCGGTTTATGTGGCTTGTCATTGTTTAAAGCACTTTACTCCAATTTCATCGGGAATAAATAACATACTTGTATTGCTGTACCGTTAAACACCAAACCAAAGATTATTGGCTATAACAATAAATTTCACAACAATATTCAAAGGAATTTGAAAAAAATCTTACCCTTTGGCCTTTCAGTTCCTATATGCCTTGTGAAGAATGAAACCACATACTAAAATCAAGTCCAGGGATTAAACATGATTCTCACCCTCAGACTTTCAGCTCAAAATCTTGACATCTGAATGGCTAACGTAAGAATTATTGACCAATCAAACGTCAGAATTCTAACTTACTTCTTAGTTTTAGTTGATAAATTGTTTTGTAATATCTGGGCTTGATACCTTATTCAGTGTACACTCAAACTCAAATATTGTGTCTGTCATTATTAGTTATTCATATTTACTAACATTCTTCATTTGTATAGACTATAGATATAAACCTTTGACATGTGGTGCTGCTTGTTCATTATTAGCAATTAAAACATCAGGTTGAGCGAACACTCACTATCACGAGTTTCGTGAACGCGGGCCTTGACTGTAGATGTGGTATCTTGTTTTAATGATAAAAAAACTGCGCGTGCGAAATATAAATTTTTCCTCCGTTTTGAGCTAAAGTAAAGTCTTCATCTGAGGACAATAAAGAACATGCGTAGAGACACACACCTGAAGAGCGATACACGTAGAACAATAAATATTCACATTTTGGCACAGACAAGCAAACCTATCTATCACATACACACAAACACACACACACACACACACACACACACACACACACACACACACACATATATATATATATATATATATATATATATATATATATATATATATATATATATATATATATATATATATATACCCGTGTGTGCGTGTGTCTGTAAGACGTTTCCGTATGTTTTTATCCTCGTATTTTTGAAAACTGACTCCATTGTTTTTGTTTCAAACGCGATTGCATTTTTGTTATGACAGTATTCACATTTCCTGTACGAATGGCTTTGTGAAGGCCGAAGAGGACAAAGAAGAGAACCTGGCATGGTGGTCATCAAACTATTTGGTGTACAATCTCTAACGTACGCTGAAAATGTGAAACTCAACTCAAGAATCGTTATTTAGAGCATCAGATCAATTTATACGCCTTTAAATTTAGAAAATTACAGAATATATAACAAAATGATTGTGTAAATGTCATTGATGCAACTCTATGCAAAAAGGAATTATTCGCATTCAAGCGTTTTAGTCTAGATACAAACTCGTGCTAAAAAATGTATTACCTCCAAGCCTGCCACTTATTTTTATGTTGTTAAAATTAAATAAACAGTTTGTATTAAAAGTGCAAATCCTTTAAAAGAGGTTAAATTTTAACTTATTTTCTGGAAGAAATTACCTTTAATATTTCTGAATATCTTTTGGTAAAATTGTGTTTTTCATGGACAATTGTGCAATCTCCACATTCAGTAAAACATGAAATGCAAGTTTCTGAGATAATAATTATTAGAACATTTAAGGGTCCCAGCAACTAAACAAATATGACATTGGATACCCGATTATAGTCTCGAATTGCATGAGAAATTTCGATTAAATATTATGTGGTCTAAAGGACTTTAAACAACATCTATCCACATTATGCTTCTTTTTGCTACCTTAGATAATTAGGTTAAGTTTCTATGATATTATCAGGTGTGATACTCACTGTTGATATCATGTAATGATCAATGTTTATCAAAACTATGGTGTTATCATGATACTTTGTATTGAAGAGATGCATTAGCCCTTCCCATCATCGACTCAGTCATACGTGTGTTTGCTGGTTGTGTTATTTTTGTGAATCTTGGCCACATGGCTTACAAGACTGAGGTTGCAATTGACGAAGTTGTTAGTCAAGGTAAGTATCTTAAATTAAAGGTCGATAATTCACTATAAAAGGCATCAAATTTTATTCAGGCTCAGTCAAAACTTAGCTGCAATCGAGATTAATGGTTCCTTACCGGGATCTGATTGACTGGTTGGTATTGGTAACAACCTGATAGAAGAAGCTTTGCACCTTATGGATCAACTCTCAATGTCAATAGGTCATATCTACTTTAAAAAAAAAAAAATTTTTAAAGACTGATTTACCACTGGAATAACAGTAAGAGATTGTGTAGTGCTGAAATATTCATTATTTAGAAGATTATTTCTTATAAACATTGCAATTAGTAAGAAATATCGCATATCGTTACCAGTTTATTGCTGGTCATTCAGATTCTATACTACTATTTAACATTTGTATATCAATGTGCATTATCTCAATCTTGAAGTAACCCAGCAATATCCAAAGTTCATAGCTGCAACAAATAATCTAGGCTAAATTGAAAATTGAATAAGTTGAATAAATGTCAACTTACAAGTCGCAACTTTAGATAGATTCCACACTGCCTGCAAATCGAAACATTATAAATAAACAGAACTTGATTCAAACCATGATTTTAAATCAAATAATGTCTTTTTTCAGCGTTTAGAGTTGATACATTGCAACAGAAATTAGCGTGAACCATTTAACTTTGATTTATGTACAATATGTGCATGAACATAAAAAATTAGGCCAAATTTTCAGAAACCCTCCTGACGTATGTAAAACAATCGGTAAGGATATAATTTTTGTACTTGTTTCTTTTTTTAAGAAAGTTATTTATCACGTCATGTGTATTCTGGACTAAATAATAATTTGTGATTCATTCGATTTCTTTATTATGCTTTAAAAAATAACACTTTAAAAAAAGTTAATCACTTGATGTAATGACAATAGTTGTTCGTTCTGTGTTCTTTCACACTTTCTTCCTAGCTGATATATTTTGTCTGCATTATCTGATTCGCACGTATTTTTTTGACCATTCAAGTTTCCTTTTCCACTGTAAAAGTTGCTGCTTTCAATACGGGAGACTGTTTTAATGCCAATTTCAGGGCAATTTCTAGGATACAGTTATAGTATCTCGAAACTCATTATATGATTTAGTGACTCCTATTTTCCATTTAATCTTTTGTACGAGCTGGAAAACTATTCTCACTTACCGTATATACTTGCGTATAATTCGAGTCCAAATGCAAACAACATAGACCCTGATCTGCCGTCGCATTATGCGAGTATATACGGTACATGTTCAGGCATTTTAGTTGAATTATTGTGCGATGACATCTGATGTTGGAAAAACCTTGCACTTGAAGGAAATGTTTTTATGTGACAAGATGGGTATACTGAAATTAAGTTTAAATACTTTTATTAAAAATTCTTTTTAAATCTTGTTCATTAACATAAATGCCACACATTTTCAAAACACTGTATCCTCAAACATTTACTATCGATCAGCGCATATAAAACATTTGCCTATTCGATGTTTAATAATTTCTTAAACATTCATGCGTACTTATTATTCAATTGAAAGAAAATGACACATATTGATGTACCGCTTGGCTTCAAAAATCCATTCAAGCGGGCAGGACTTCGTCAAATGCCATCATATAGGAAGTTCCCCCAACCCCTCTGCACCCCACACCCCGGTGTGTACAATATAAACTTTGTTTATCCTTGGTGTATAGTGAACATTCTCTCAGTCCACTGGACAGCATACAATGCTTATCTTTCAAATTTCGCATAAACCCTACGAAATTGGGGTGGGCTCCATGGGTAAATGATGCTTCAAACATATTGCAAATTATTACACCTACGATTTACATCAAAATACTATTAAATGAAAAACAAACGGAAGAGAAATATATTATATTATACAAAGTAATGTACAAAACAAAGTAATCGATGTGTTATTTGTTATCATAAGAAACAAGTTAGACATTACAGTTAGAGTAATTTTTTGATATGTTATACCCCGTACATGTTAGTTCTCTCCTTACACTTTGTAATTGGACCTGTCCATAACGTGTTATATAGACAGCTCTATTCGTTCCTGAATGCAAGTTATGCGCAGCAACGGGTCATTTGGACTGTATGCAGACAGCTGAGTCACCGTCCCGTAGATTGCACAAAGGCATTGATAATAATACAAGATATTGCATGATGCTGACGGGCCTTATGGCAATTAATTGACCAGTCACTGACCCCCTTATGTTTGTATTTTGTTCCATTACCTGGAAGTGAGAAAGTCACATAATAAGAATGCTTACCGCATGTTGCCAGTGGATTCTGGCGAGAGACTAAAACACACAATTCGTCTATGCTTAGAGCCCTAATTCTGTATTATTACAGAAGCATAGTTGAAAAATTGTATCCAGTATTGACAAGTAGAAGCATAAGCTAAGAAAATTAAATTTAATATTATTCCATAAAAATGTTGAGACGGACATGGCTATGTGAAAAATATGTGTCATCCTATCTTACAGAGGCTATACAGATAGATAAATATTTCATAAATGTTTATAGGCCCCTCGTGCACAACATAATAATTATATGTTATATCGTAATAATGATTATACGGCAACAACTATATATATATATATATATATATATATATATATATATATATATATATATATATATATATATATATATATATATATATTATCGAGATAAATATTAGTATGATGCAGATTTGCAGATTTAGAGGTTAGAGAAATTTAAATTCTTCTACTAAGATTCGAACCTGTTTCCGGGGGTTGCGGAACCCATCGCCGTGCTTGCACGTATCAGATCTATACCTTATCTACTAAGCGCATATCTCCAAATAAGGATGGAATCAAATCGTGGATATATGCAGTCGTGGATGACAGGCACACTTGCATGTCGACCGAGTATTTAATTCTCATCTATGTGCACCGACAGTCCGGATTCCTCTTACATAAAACAAAGCATACAGAGGTATATATAGAAAGTTACAAATATAAAGCAGGCAGGGTGGAAAATACGATCACAAGATCCCACAAGAGGATGCACGATAATATAAATTGAAATTAGATATGGAGAAAGAGTACTATCATATAGATCTGAGAATTTAGAATTCTCCCTCTATTGAGATTCCAATCTAGGTCCGCGGGTTACGGCACCCATTGCCTTGCCTGCACGCACCAACCCCCATACCTTCTTGACTAAGGGTACATTCCCCAAAAAGGATGGAAAATAGTCGTGCATATAATCATTCGTGTGTATCATGCTCAATCACATGCTGACCGTAACCCGCGGACCTGTGTTCGAATCTCTGTAGAGTAGAACGAATTAAAAATGATCTAACACTGTATATTAATATTTGTTCTCCATATATAATTTCACTTCATATTATCACGCATCATCATGTATGATCTTGGGATAACACTTTAATGCGAATTTGTATTGATCACGAGACCAGAGGGGAAAAATAAAGTTCAAAAACATCACAGTTAAATAACAAAATGATACACATTAAAAACGTGTTAAAGCGACTACAATGTATGCAATGTTCTCTCAAGGTAATAAATGACATCACAGAATAAATACAAAGAGACAACATTAAGATGAAAAACAAATACAACATAAATACAACGTAAAAGACTACTAGTTGATCTAAAATATTTTGAACATTATAAAAGGCAATAAAAATCAAATATACGTTGATAACAGCATCATAACAATTTAACTTCTCTCAAATTTCTTTAAAAAAAAAGCATGACAACGACTCAGACAACAATCCAATACACTATGCATTTTTCCAGGACAAAATCTTAGCATGAACAAAAATGGTGTAGAAAATGGAAAAAAAGAAATAGATGCCATCAGTGATGCAGAGAATGCATAAAACAAACGAGATTACTATCTATAACAATGGCGGAAATCAAAAGATTAGAGAGATCAAAATCAGCAGAAAATTGCACGCGAATGTGGAAAAAAAGTAAACAGATGATCGATGTATTTGAACAAGAAAGTTATATACACAAATGACAACTTTAAACAATTTATCATAGATAAATGGGCTTCTGATTTAAAACATTAATCAGCACTGCACATTACCCTTGCACTTGAACTCACTCTGTCGCTCCATTAAGCCACGATATTTCAAAAATATTTAACGAGGTACAAATTTACTATACTGAAACGTATAGGTCACTGAATAATTTTGAAAACAACGCTCAAAACTTTGACAGTGATGAATAAATGAAAACATACAAATCACAGTGTGACATGAAATTGTGATTGGATCAGTAAAACTGGGCAGTGTGAATGTCAACAGCCTGTTGTGGAATTTTATAATGACATTAGATAGGCAAAAATGTACCAATTACTGCTCCAGAGTGATCAAATCAGTATTCAAATTTTACGATTATTTCCAGATGACAAAATTGCTTCCGGAAAGCAAAATACCCTTACCAGATGATGGTGCGTCCAAGTCAAATAACAGCAGCATTGACTTGAAACAACTGAACTTGATCGGTAAGAATTTCAAAATTCTACCACGGCATGACTGGAAATACATCAAATTCAAAAACCAGTATTTGATAGGTAATGGGCCAGAAAAACCGAAATACAAGTGTACGCCACGAAACCACAATCGGCTATTGTGTTAACCACTTAGAAAGGTAAATATAACAATGGGGCAAGTGCTCTTTAGTATTGGCAGCCATTGTCAGCTAATTATATGAATTCAGTAAGAGATAAGAAAGAAACTATAGGATGGATACACTCTTTTGAAATGAGGGACAATCTAGATCGAATCAGATCATACATATTATGCATCGTGAGTGCACAGGTTAGAAACATAGCATATATTACGCAATCCGTTGCGACGGTATCAGTCACAGTTAAATTGTTGATGGCGCTGCTTATTCTAGGACATCAAGGTTAAAACTCAGGTGAAAATATATTAAAGTATCTAACAGATTCAAACGTGAAATTGCACAATGCTGTTTTGGAGGTGACGCTACCTGTTTGTTACCGAGTAACATGGTAATGCAAATTTGTAGTACAGCAACAATTTGCAGAAATCCAGTGAACCGTTTAAACTGGGGTTACACCGTACCATCAATACCGATGTAACCAAGAGAGGTATTCAAAAAGGCTGATAAATAACCCGTAACAATAAGACATAAAACTGTAGCAGAAACACATGAAGACAAAGTGAGTAACAAGTATGTGGATAAAGAGGACAATGATGACTCTGACCACAAAAAGCCACATGGTAATATACAAATTTTAAAAAATAACGTTCACCATAAAATAAACAAACAATAGTTCATTTTGACACTTGTGTATGTAGAGATAGTGTGGTTTTTTTTTTTTTAATAGGTTACGAACCTTTAACTCCTCTACTTGCATTTTTTGCACCTCTGACCAAAACTACGATTGGCAAACCAACTAATGACAAGACAAGCAACAAAACGGATTGAAAGGAAAACAACTATCTGTCCAACACACCTAAACAATCAGACTAAACATACCTAACCAACAAGACTCCAGCACCACCAATAATTCCAGATAATACTGATGCGGCTCTTGTGGATAAACCAAACAAATACTCGGCTAAACTTCTCAAGTACTTTGTGCTAATCGCCAAGAAATGATTGTCCGTGAGTAGGCGGCGTTCGGGTTGAATGAGTGTGAAGAGTATGATAAATAGTATTTCCCACTAAATTTTGGATTGATAGAGCAACTGTTGACATAACCCTGCAACCACTGTAAGTACCGGTGCTATTGTTACGTGCGTTTCTTTGGATAATACTTTCAGCCTTTCATTTAATAGCTATTTTATTTTCCTCACTTTTCAATTAATTTATTTTTAAAATTGGCTCTATAAAAGTTCTCTGTAACTGTATCAGATCCCCAACTATGTGGGTTCGTTTACCTTGAACACTTCTCAACTATAATACAGCATTTTTGTTTGAGTCTTCTTCCTTGTCAATATCTTTTTGTTAGCCCTTTGATCTGTTTTTGACACGTTTCAGCAAATAAAGTTTAATAAACTCCATATTTGATTCGACATTTTCTAAATCGTTTACATATTCCCTTAATTCTCTATCCTCTTATGTAGTCAATAATCTTTTATCTGCACAAGTCAGATGGTTCATTTGTGTATATTGTGTCTTTTTCCTCGGGTACTTATTTTAGTAACTGATAGTAACTGATCGTTTGATAGAATATTCCCTTTCAGAAATACTATGAAATTTTAAATTGCAATTCTGGCAATTGACTTACTCAAGGATCTAACTTTTTTGTGTTTCTAAACCTATTTAATCTGTCCTTAAATGCATATTTTATGGTGCAATTTGGAACAGTTGGACTTTTCGTGAAACGTTCCTAAGGTTTTCCTCATCCCTCTTTGTATTTAAGTCTACGTAATTGCATCACAAATTCATGTTCTTGGGCGAAAGTAAGATCTAGTTGTTTGTTTGCTACAGACGCAACTTTATATATTTCAATTCATAGAACACTTAGTATATTTAATGTCGTGTCTGACTCGATGTTCTGCCTTAGTGCTTTCCAAATCATACTTCTTGTTCTTTTAATTATTCTGAAGCTTTATCATTGTGGTATCGATATCGTGTGTATATGTGTGTATGTGTGTTTGTGCGTGAGTGTGTGTGTGTGTGTGTGTGTGTGTGTGTGTGTGTGTGTGTGTTCTCGCTGTGGTACACTTTATATTCTCTGTACCACTTCTTACTTTGTTTTATGCAGTACTCATTATGGCAAGGTATACAATAACAACTGGATTTGTAAACCTCCATTATGTCTTTGTCTTCTTCACTCATAGGACATCTTTTGAAATCCATATGTTTCATTTACCAAATTAAATTTCAAAGTATTTCATTACTTATAAGCACATTGTAAGTCATCTTGTAAATAACGTTTTTAGCATCTTGAAATCATGTTCATGTACCTTCCAAATGTCATTGCCTAATAAATGGAAGACAGTGAAGAAAAAATGCAAGACGAAAAGAAGATAGTTTCAACTGTTAAAGAGGCACAAACACCACGCTGGACTGGTCTTAGATTCATGTACAAAAAGGGTTGTTGGATGTCTTTAAAACTCAAATGTATCCCATGAAATTAGTTGACATTGACGAATTTAACTATGTGCCATCACATTCTGCTGAATACACGGCTTGCACGCAATATTTGTCAACTCGGACATTTAACACCATAAAGCAAGACTGTTGGGCTTTTCTATTGATTTATACATTGCGTTAGAGGTAAACAATCAACATTCTGTTTACTGATTTGACGTTAAACAAGAATATGTGTCAAACCTGTACAGCACAAACAAAACACGTAAATACCATCAGGAAAAGAACGATACTTTAATCATTTATATTGCAGCAACATCAAAATGTGCTACTCAGAAATGCAACAAATTGTGTATGTTATGCCTATGGGAGAATATGTACTTTAATCCTTATGAACATCTCACCGAAGGTGACACTCTTGACCATAATAAATAGCTACAGTCGCACCTATTATTCGAATAACAATAGCTAACTGTTTAGTTTACAGTCAGGAATTATCCGTTCAAGTTACTGGATCCTAATGGAACGGATGAAGAAGGCATTAAGCACGACAAAATTAATGAGGATTACCTAAGAAAAACTAACAATTTCAGTGAAAAATGTACATAGACGTTTGACTGCTTGAATTAAAAATTGAAAGTTCAAGGTTTGGATGATGATTGCATAATATATGCCTCAACCATGATCATCATTGTAGCCTTGTTTAAATTGATCCAAAACTTGAAAACAAAGGCAGCCTAAAATATGTTCTCATTGCAATTGTGAAGGGTGTTGGTGTATATGTAGCTTGCATGTTTTTGTAGGTTTGTTTTACCACCATCCATAGCAAGTATGACCACGTACGGTAAATGCATAACTTCTAACATGCAAGAGAAGATAACTCAGGGGGTTAAATACCTCAAGAAACACATCATTATATTGCTCACACACCAAGCAGCATTACAAAACAGCAAACCTTGCAAGTTTGTTTGCACAACCTTAGCCCTAATATCATGACTGTACCTGACAGTTTCTTGCATAGTTTGACATGAGTGTTAAAGGAGATGCTAGCAATGCAGCGTTAAATAATGTGGGTTAAATACTTGTGAAAGACCATATCATACGGAAGGGATAATCTTTTCAAGTTAAACGACTACAATATTATACTTATATGGCCTAACGATTGGAAATGTTCAGAGCTCCAGACTCCCAACAATGTCAGATTTTCGGTTTTCAATTATGCATGCGGTCGAAACTAGGTCGTAGGCGAGGACGGGGAAACAACAGCTTCGTAACTAAGTTGAAAGTTCCAGAAGCCGTGACTGATATCTCGCGCGATGAATGTATCCCTAAGCAAGGGCATGACGAGTCCTTGAGCGCGACCGCGGAGAGAATTGTGTCCGGTACCGTAAAACCTTGTAAACGCGAGACAAGTCTGAAATGTGTACGCAGGGAAGGGTTAATGTCCAGGCAATTTACCACGTCGGGTGGTAGAAAGTTCTTTCAACTTGTTGTCCCCCAAATATTCAGGTCCAGTGTACTTTAAATGATGCACAAATCCAGTAGGGCAGGTCACCTGAGTAGGAAAAATAGGACTGCCAATGTGTTAGCCGAATTTTCTTGGCCTTGTGTAAATAGATAAATAGAGATATATCATGATTTTGTCGATCGTGCAATGTTTGCCATAAAATTGTGGAAAAGGGGTTTTGAATGTCGTATATACTGTGGTCATTGAGGACAAGTCGAGTGACGAACCGCAGTTAGACCCCAGAACAGAAACTCCCCTTGAGTGTCCCGTAAGGGTGGAAAAAGAGGGAATAGATAAGGTCAGTAAGTGTCCAGGGTTGCCTGACGGTCAACGTCGACAAATCACGGAGATTTTAAATAGGTATCCATGTGTATTTATTGACAGACCAGATCATACTGGATTAATGAAGCATGAAATTAACTTGAGTTTCCGAGAGCCAGTCAGAATTAAAGGATATCCAATACCCTTTAATGCACTTGAGATGATCCATGAGGAAGTAGGCAAAATGTTAAACCTAGGAGTGATTGAACCCTCAAACTACTCATATTCGTCCCCCGTGGTATTGGTTAGAAAAAAGGATAGAAAAAACCGCCTTTGTATAGACTTTCGTGAATTAAATAAAGTCACCTTGTTTGATGTGTAACCGATCCCAGATATGGTGGGTTTGTTTTCAAAATAGGCAGGACACTAATATATTTCTAAGTTAGATCTCATCAAAGGATATTGGCAGGTGCCCATAGCTGTTCATGCCGGCGCGTTAACGGTATTCGCGACCCCTAAAGATTTTTACCAGTTTAAAGTTATACATTTCAGTTTGGTCAACGCCGGTGTGTCGTGCGTTCGTCTTATGCACAAATTCTTGAAAGGCATGGCGAACGTTGATAGTTTTGTTTACGATATTCTTGTATACACGCACACCTTGGAAGAGCATATTTGGGTATTACTCGAGCTGTTCCACAAACTCCGCAAAGTCAATCTCACGGCGAGACCCACCAAGTGCAGTATAGCATATTTTAACTTGGAATGCTTAGGACATCTAGTTAACGGGTCAGAGCAGTTAAAACCCCATCCTGACATAATTGAAGCAATCAGAGATGCTCCTAGACCAGAAACGAAGAAACAAATTTGATCGTTCCTTGGGTTAATAAGGTTTTACAGGAAGTTCGTCCCAAATTTAAGCCCTATAGCTAGTCGATTGACGGACTTAACAAGGAAAGAGAAACCCAATAAAGGTTCTTGGGGTTTATGCAAGGAAAGAGCTTTTAACGCTCTTAAGGGAAAATTGATCAGTGCACCAATCCTAAAGTTACCAGAGTTGAATAAATCGTTCTTTTTGAGAACGGATGCGTCCGAAGAGGGATTTGGAGCAGTTTGCTACAGGAACAAGAGGGGGTAAAGTTACCCATAGCTTATGCTAGTGGGAAATTGCTGCCACGAGAGCAAAACTACTCTGTTATCGAAAATGAGTGTTTGGCACTGGTGTGAGGGATATTAAAATTCGACACGCACCATTTCTGAAGGGAAATTATCATTCAAACGGACCATCAGTCTCTCGTATATTTCAACAAAGTGAAATTCGCCAACGCAAGATTGATGCGCTGGGCATTGACTTTACAGCCGTATCGTTTCCGCATCGAGGTAATTCAAGCGTCGGAAAATGTAGGGGCTGATTATTTGAACAGAGTGTGATTTGCAGGTCTTTTTACCATTCTATTCTGGTATTGTAAATAATAAGTTTCAGTTTGTATTGTGTTTGTTCACGTTCTGCGACTTTTTAAAAGTGCTTCCACATTTTTATAAGGGGGGAGGTATTGTCACAGAATTGTGTGTAGCAAAATATTTCTGCATTATATATGTGAACGAAAATGTACTCGGGTTTCATTGCCGCGTACAGCGTTACATAAGAGTGGTTTATTGTTCGGCTTTAGCTATTTCAGAATACTGATTTCGGTTCATCCTATGCTCCATGAGCAAAGTGACTGCAGTGAGAAATCCAATTTCATCGAGTTCTCCGGCTGCGCATTTTCAACACAGCCAGGGTACTTATATAATGAATTCTTGATCTATAATCACAACGCAACGAGTTTTGTCAGAAAGCTGTCCACGTTACAAGGGAAATCTTCAGCTGTAGAGGAATGTGAAATATAAAATTGTATTCTTTGTTGCTATCCGTTTCATGTGATAGAATTGTTTAATATATTGGATTTTTCAGAATTTATTCTAAATTTTACGGAGTGTCAAACCTATGTCACATAACTCCATGCTATCAGACAGAGCATAGTCTGTTTCAAGTTAGCCATTTTTATAACTGAACAGACGAATTAAATTGAATTACATGTTGCATGCATTAAATCTTGAGTAATGTTCGAGTTCTTATAATTCAGTGAGGAACCGGAAATAAACCGTGATCGTCAACTTGACGCCACGAGATACATATGTTGCGTTGTTGAATCAATTTTATTCAATATCACTATATGAGTGAAATCAATAATATAATATCGCTATATGAGTGAAAATCTATAATACATAGATCCTACTTGCGGATGAAACGAACCTTCTTCATATTTGTGCATAAATTCTGTACTTCGATCACCCTTGCTGATAGAATCATACATTGTTCATATTTGTGTATAAATTCTGTACTTCGATCACCCTTGCTGATAGAATCATACATTGTTCATATTTGTGTATAATTTCTATACATTCATCGTCCATGGTGATTGATACATATATCAATCATATTTAGCTATAAGTTTCATAAGTTGATTCTTGTTTGATTAGAGTGTAACAGGATGAAGCCAGGTTGGGATTGGATTTAGCTTAGCGAAGACACTGAGAGGAATTTCGTGAATGAGATGTTTATTTATAATATAATTGAACGATGAATGAATCTGGCACCATACTCGTGCGCAGGAAGTCCAACAATGGATTTAAGAGAATGATGCGCACCGAGTTCGACAACTGATAAAAGGAAATGATATCATTCTTACATTCCTAAATGGAACGAATCAGTACCCCGCTACTGTTTTGAATGTATCCTTCATTTGCCTGCTAAATTATTGTGAATATAGTTTTAGTATGTTGGTGGAAACATCTGTATTTAAATATGCAATCATCAAACTCCAAAGATGGAAAAATACCCTTTTGATCTTTGAACTACTCCAATCAGGCTGCTTACTAAATGAACACTCTCCACATCGCTGGTATCAAGTATCTCGTTTGGTGATTTTTCAGTATCACAATTGCATCATTTTAGCAACCCCATGTATTTCAAAAGTAAGATTTCAAAATATATTTGTATGTTTCAATAGTAAGGTATCGAACTATTCTGGACCACCTCTATGAAGAATACAATAGTACCTTCCTGAAATCCAACTCTGAGATATTTCAGTGTAATGATACAACGTAAAAAGTTGAAATCGCCGGACAAAGGCAGATAAGTCGCTCAAATACCGAAGTACGCAAAGATTAAAGCATCATGATAATTTTATGGAGTTGTTGGCACATGTTGAACAAAAGAACGCTTTATACAGACCTAAAACTTAACAACTGGAGAAACATATCAATATTTAGATCAAGAGGAAATCACCTCAATGACTGGACTTAAGGAATAATGTAATAATGCGTGGGTGGACTTTGGATCATGAAGATGTACATTCGACTGTGAAAAGTAGAATCAATAGAGTTCTTCTTTGTGTTCTAAAGGCGGCTAGTGACACTAATAGTACTATTTAAAGGTGATATATGTGTAAAATCATCAATAAGAAAAATTGCATGGGAGGTGGGTCCCTTAATTACCATCTGAAGCAACTCCATATTTCCAATGATTGTGAGAAAATGTGTTCAATGTACTTAGTTTCTCTCTATGACTTACGTAATACATACGTTGAAAATACATCCACACAAGGCTGATATTGCTCTGTTGAATCCTAATGCACCATTATTATTCGCAACAATTTCATAATGCAAGCTTTTTATTGCATTGAGAACTATATTTACTGTAGATGTAGCATTAGTCGTTTCACTCACTTCCATTTCCACAAAAATCACTATTTATTGTATAGCCTATCGTAAATATTTTAGTCTGTAGTTCCAGATTACCAGGTTCTTTGTTCCGCTAACACGGCACTTCCACATATGTATCAGGGGAAATAATGCATAATCCAACTTTAGTGAGTGTAACACTTTCGATTCCAATAGATCGTAAACTAAGGAATATAATTTTATAAGAGCAAGGAATTTGTGGTTTTCGGGAATGCAAATAAATATAATTATAAATATTTTTATTTGACCATTAAAGATTGATTATAATTAAAACATTTTCATTGCAATTTTTGTTTGCTACCGTTGCTTGCGTCAGCATTTCTGTGAGCTAAGATTGGTGTGTCCGGTACCACATCCTGTTATACTTCTTTTTATTGATCAAGAATGTTAATATACAGGAGACCGAACAGTATCAATATACACAAGACGGTTGATTTGAGGGAGTAAAGCAAACTAACGTTGTATATTTCAGAAGCAAACCATTTTAAAATTAAATGTACATTCAAATAAATATTTATTAACTTATTGCTGCGGTTACTTGCTTCCATCTGTTTCTAACTTTTCCTTCACTTCCCGAGGAATAAAGCTATTCAGAATGAAGTTAAGTATGTTCGTATAGCTTCAAATTTTCAATGCAACGATGAAGAATAGGAATACAATTTCTTATTCGACAAGAGTGTCTATATATATATATATATATATATATATATATATATATATATATATATATATATATATATATATATATATATATATATACACACACACACACACACGTCTTAATCAATAACAAAGATACATTTATAATATTTATAATATCGTATTCTGCAGGGTTTCTTAAACCAAATAGGATATATATTTAACAGTTAACTCCACTTGCATACTACATTTAACACAATAGTGATGTGAAGTCAAGTAATAGTGTTTTTACAAGAGAACAAAAAAAAATATTCTATCAATGCATTGTGTTTTGACCCCGGGTAAGCTGGAAGTGTTAGATAGGAATCTATTGATTCTTCCTTACTAGTCTCCTTAATATCTGCATGTTTCCCATGAGTTTCATCTTTGTCACAATACAAATCTTTACCTTTAGCACTATCGTCCAATCTAATGCACACAGATGTATTGGGGGCCTAAAAAAAATCCCCCATACCAGTATAAGCTGCACTATCTTGAGCTATGCAGAGTGGGGTATTAAACTGCTTGTCTTCTTCGTGGTGAATAGCAACATTTAATTTCATCGAATCTGAGCCAGCAATGGAAGTACTTATTTCTGTATAGGAGCTATTAAAATCTACAGGTATTAAGTAGCCATCATCATCCATTCTCTCAATAGTGCTTTCATTCATTAAGCAATCGTTCTGAACACTCTTAATGGAACAGACATTTCTCCTTTTCATCTGATCTACGTTATCCCCAGAAATATCACCGGCATTTATAAAAGTCTCCCTTGTAGATCTATTTGTTATCGAGAGCTTTTCTTGTTCCGAATGTGCATCTTCCTGTTTGCTTTCGTGGAACTCTGTGTGCCGTCTTTCTGCTTGTTCGTCATAAGCTGTATCATGTCTGTCGTTCCGAATTGTATGCGTTGCCCGACTTGAGCCAGGATTGCAGAAAGTCTACCCGTCGGTATAGTTGGGAGTTCTCGACGGAACGTTTGAGGATTGAAGCTCTTCTTACGAAGAAGATGAATGTCCTTCCTAATTTTTAGCTTGCTATTATCCACTTCAAAGTTTATCTCACTCAGTGAATCGTACATATTCTCTTCTATGTTATAAGCAGTCTGTTACTTTAATAAACACCGCATTCTTGAAGAAGGAGCGAAACGAAAATGTATTAGAACACATAATAACAAATAGCGTAGATTCGGACTGAGCGTGGCAGCGACTGCCTATGTCAGATGTGAAACTGAGAGCTACAGGCGATCCTTGTTGTTAATTTATTCTGTCTAGCACGCTCCTAAGTCAGTAGAATTATATAGCACGTGCCTCTGTTTTAACACAACTCGATGAGTCTATACGCATCTATATTGGATGCTGACGCTGAACTACAGCTACATTGGAATATGCTCTATGCTATTTGACAACAATGATCAGATATTTATTCCGGTCATTTCTGCAATAAAAGCTACTTTCAGCGCAATTTATTATTATCTTTTTTAGCTACTTTCGAAGAGGATGAAAACACGTTCGTGACTTTAGTAAGCTACTAGTAATCCGTTGCCTCCACGCTGCATAAAGACAAACGCTACGGTCAATCCGAATTAATTAAAAAAAGACAGCTATTGTTCTCTGTAATATAAAACAAACAATAGATATAACTATTGAGAAAAAATTGATCGTTTTCTAAATGTAAAATAACGATGAATGAAAAAAAATAATGATTCTAATACACATGGTATTTTTTTTTAAAAAAACTATAACGGCCTCTACTTTGTCTATCACAATATGAATATATGATAATATATGTCAATAAACCAGAGTAAGGTTATATTGATCAAGGTGTCAATGATCAAATGTTTTGTGGTGAACATTACTAGAAGCGTATTATTAGTTGTTCACGACATTAAATATAAGCAAAATACACTTGTTTGATGCAGAGTGTTAAATTGAATGTCTTACTCTGTAACTCCACATTGCTTATGGAGACGTAAGCCACTAGATGAAATTTGCTTATGAGGATCTACCCTTAGTGCAGTCAGTATGAATATCTAACTATATCATGAATCCCAATAGCTACAAATGAATAGCTTTGTCCACATTATTGTTTTAACATGACAGCTTAGGTCTTTGATTTCTGTATTCCTTGAGATTGTTGCCAGACATATTTCGACTGATCTTGTCTCATATAATGTATTGCAGATACTGATTCTATCACAAAATTGAATATTTAGCAAACGGAACGACAAGTTTGCAAAACACGTGCCTTGAAGACTTGTTGTAATTTATATGAAAATAAATAATCACGTGGCGTAATAGATACGTCATTTCCTCAATTCATTCCATATGTAAGGATTTAATTATGTTGTGATGCTGAACACAGATTGTCAAAACAAGTCAAAAATGAAACTGTAACCAGACTACTTATCAGATTAACGTTTTGAGGTGTGGGATACGGAGATCATAAACCCCGAGATAACAGTTTGATTTAGAGTTTGAACTCTCAACGAATACAAAATGATCTTTTAATATCATACTTACGATTTTGCTCTCCGCACCAGGAGAAGAAGAATCATTATGAATATGACTAAGGTCATAGGTGCTGCTGCTGTTTGCAATATGACATCTGAAACAAAATTATATAACAGATTAATATTGCAGAAAACAGAAATACGTCTAAAGAAAAATAGGTTACTGAAAAACCTAAAGGCATGAGGTTTTGTTTTGTGTATATCCAACAACTAAATAGAAAGAAAGATAAATAAATAAATAAAATATCACATCCTACGATAAATAGATCAATAAATAAAAATATATTGTATATAGCTAATTAGGCGAGTAAAGAGGAATACACAAATAGAGATGCAATATACTTATATGTATCCACTGAATACATTTATTCATACATCCAACCACTCAGACATCCATGCCAACCTTCCTTCTTCTAACACACTAATCAAGAAACCAATGAACTAACCATATAGCTAGTTTGCTGTCTAGCTGCTTTACCCACTAAGTTACTGGATAACTTGCCAACTTACTTACGCATGTATTTGTCAATAAGCATGTTTTATCACTTACATAGATAACTTGTTATAAAAAATACTTCAAGAAAAGAAATTCGTAGGCTTCACTTTGAATCCGTTTTAAAACAACCTTTGTCAAGTATAAACCATGCAATATTCAAGTGAATTAAAGTATATAATCCTTTAGCATTTACAATAATGCAAGTTGGAATATTAATAATACATTGTTAATCATTTTGTCACCAAGATATATGAATCAGTATATTATGGACTAAATGCTGTGTTATTGATTTGTGTGGCAAAAGAAATAAATAGCTCTGTAGAGAAGTCCATACTTTCAAATATACTATAAGCATACAAATTTCATATCCTACTCAGAGTGAAGTTGTCTTCACTTTCCTGTCTTTCTCCTGAAGAGTTACGAGGGAAGCTGTAGTGGAGCCACTGCTACCTTCCGCTTTGGTGGGCCCATTGCTACCTTCCGCTTTGGTGGGCCCATTGCTACCTTCCGCTTTGGTGGGCCCATTGCTGCCTTCCGCATTGATGGGCTCATTGTTGCCTTCCGCTTGGCCGACTTCAGTAGTACTGACTAACAATAAACGTTACAGGAATACAATTAAGACGTGTACATGACTCCGAAAAAGTCAGGCTTTTTTTTCTCATCAGTAATGATACAACATATGTAACAATTCGCAACCCGAAAACTCCTAAATCATCTAAATAAACTTGAGTTTAAAACTGTTTAATATCAGAAGGTATTCCGATTTGAAAGAAAGTCTTGAAAAGTAGAAGAAAAGCAAGACAAGTAGAAGAATACATTGGGTGAGAATTTCCAGCTAGATTTGGATCTTTCATAAATATCGGTATACTAGAGTTTTGCGAATTTCTGTGGATGCTGCAGTTGAAACTCATTTCTTAAAAACCATTTGTATTCCCCAATTGTTCCTTCTGAGTACTTTGTACCAACTTTTAGAAATTTTAGTGCTATAAAGATTCAAAAAAGAAAAGACAACAACAACATAAAACAAACAAATTCAAGCTCAAATGAAATAGATAAGATTGCCAGGCAGTTTATTGTTATTATGATTATCATTATTATTATTCGACGTTGATAAAAGCTTTGACATACTTGATACCCACGATGCATTGAAGGACAGCCCAGTAGTTGAATCGTTATCAGAGTGAAAGACAATTGTCATTGACTTATTCGACTTCAAGGTCAGTATACCGGAACAAATGAGCCCTCTGCTTATCGTTTCTTCACTCTGCACCTCCATTACCTAGAAACATAATAATGTTTAATAACGGATATTTTTTCGACCTAAAAATGAACAATGTTTGGGTTTCTGTATGCAAAAGTACCATTGTGTTCTATTTTTGGTCACTCCTTTATTCAGGACACAACAAGATCTTTGACAATGTTGGAGATATAAACATGGGGCACATCTTGGTTCTCGATTAAAGAAAGCTTTGAATGTTCTACATTTGGCCCAAACAGGTTTCCTAGCTAACTCTGACCCATTTTTAAATCTATTTTTACAAAAACACATAAAAACAACAATTCTTTATATACAATTCTTTTAGCATGACGTCAAACATCTCAATATATAGTTTGTTACTATGTTATACATTACCTGATTTAAAAAAGGCCTTTATAAGACGCTCCCCTCTGCACAAAAGAATGCAAATGAAAATAACTGTTGTTTATATTTGTTTGCCTACTGGCTACATAAGACATGTCGCTGGAGCTTAACTTCATTTCCAATCATATTCGAAATGATCGAATCCAAGTTACTACCGTTGTAATAAGTTTGTGTCAGTTAGGTTACCTTTAACTTTAACTTAAGAACACCCTTATAAAATTACTGTAATCACATTACTTAAAGAGTTAGTATAATATGAAATTATTAACATTTCTTTAAGAAACAACAATATGAAATTAAACATGGTGCTGCGCATTCTATATGTGCATGCATCCATTTATTCATTTATTTGTTCATATCTTTATTTCCTCTCTTCAGAGATCATGCAAAAACACGATTCATTAAAACAGAAGTGAACAAAACACAAATTCCCGACTACCGAACCAAGTATTATAAGCAAACAGGTAAAGACACAATAGGTGCTTTAACGCCTTCTTGGATTTAAGCAATGCAAGGGAGGTAACTACGTGTTGGTACTTTATTATATTTTCTGATCAACAGAGTGCAGTAAAATATGTCAACAGCCACCTCACTGAAATGCACGTGTCCACAAAAGAGGTTAGTTGCTCTAATAAAAGTTCATTGGTTCGCTATATTGTTTTTTGATACTTTTACAACTTAGCTGTTTAATATTGGCGATTGCCTCATGCTCGTAACCTTTAGGTTAGATGTGACCGTGTTCGTGTTTGCTAGATAATTTTACTTCTGACAGTAATCATATATTAGAGATGTTGAGAATACTAAAGAAGACAGTAACAAATTTAGATACACTTCAGGCTTTTCAGCTCAACACATCCATGATAATTCCTACAAAAAAGATGTTTGATAAACTTTCCTGTATGATATTAATAACACAAAACATGCAAATAAGTATTGATACAGTAGACGAAAAAATATACGTTAGAAACTCATTTATACGCTCTTTAAAAACTGTATTACTGCCATCTACTCTGCCTTTCCTTGGGATCAACAAGATCTGTTCTTCTTTCTCACATTCTTTTCATTGGCGTAGCCCGGAAGCTTAAAGGTGGGTAAATGAGGTTGACGGAAATAACAATCTGTTCAGATTGTGTTAAAATTTATAAAATTGGCACACTGTGTCCATAATTTGGGCAAAATGTTTCAAAGAGTGCTCTCCCTTAACCAGTAAAAGTGGTTTCATCTGCATACATTTTGTCTTATTTATTCTTTTATTACTATTTTTTTTTTCATGAAACATTTTATAGATTGAACATAAGATTAGACCATAATATTAAAATACTTACTTTAAGCCGATATTTGAAGTGTAAGGACACATGTTTACCGATCTGAGCGAAATTTGGTGGATGTGGTCACACTCTCCACATCATCCTCTGACCAAATACACGAATGATTTTGATACAAACCACACTTCTACTACTACGTCATCACCGGCACTTAACCAACCAGATACCGTCATTTAGGTTCGCTCGGTTTTTATCTCTTTATTTTCTTTAACTTTGATGAGGAATAAAATAACTCCTGACTAACATATTTTAAGCCTGCTTTACGTATATGAAATATGTGATCATAATATTGAAGAATTTAAGGAAGACTTCAGGGCAAGTTGCATGTAAACCGAAATGTCTTCACTTACCTAAACAGGGCGTTAGCTCATTTGTTTAAATTCTGGAGATTTGTTCTTGTTGTTATTTTGCTGTTGTTGTCGTCGTTTGTAATTAATATGTGATCATGTCACACTAAATAAAAATAACATGATTGGAATTATACAATATCCAAAATTTTAAACACGGCCTCATTTGCTTGCTGATACTCAGACTCAACACCAAATTATAACGACGGTCAATGTTCAGACTTTGACCAAAGAGATCCAAGAATCAGTCTGAGTTTCTACATGAGAAAGTATTTATAACATCCAGGCCATGTACATGTTGTAAAACAAATGACCAAGAAAAGGTATAAACATAAACATACCTGAATGTGATCTAATGAACAATTAGTCCCGTTGTTGTAACCGTCAACATTTAGGGTGAGTGACAGCATGTAGCCGTTAAGAACCGTGATGTTCCAGGTGCAGGTTTGGTTTTTCGGTTATCCGGATGCATGATGCGGACCAATCAGTTTCCCAGAGTTCATATCGAGCGTCCCTCCGCAAACTAGATTTAGAAGATAATCCAAAAATATAATTATGTTCTGAATATCTAAGGACGAAGATGATCTTCTAAATTAAATGTAGGATTGTCCTCTCAATTCGACGTTTTACTATTGCTATATTACATGAAAGACAGTCATAAGTCCTCGTCTTCTACATTCGTTGATGTCAATTTATTTCTTGTATACATCAAAATATACACTGAATCATTGCTCGGTTATGTCAATATCTTACCATTCAATAAAGTCAATATATGTACAATATTGGAAGAAAGTCTTTATATCTTCAGATTTCTGCAACGATTGTAACAATAACCGGTCTAAGGAAATGTGGCTAAAGTATATTTTGATTATCAGATATAACATCAATTAAAAATATAACCATTTTCATAATTTATAGAGAAATCAAATGATACAGATAATTATAATATCTTTTATAAAATCACTGTGAGATATTACTAAATTAATTGAAGGCCATATATGGAAATCTTTCATAAGTCATTGTGCATTTTGAAGAACAACGCGTGCAAAAACGATTAGTCAGTACAACGGTACAATAATGTAGCGCTAAAATTAACGAAGAGTTAGTGTCTAAAATTAACGACTGCATTACCTCACTTGATTTAAATTATGTTTTATGTTGTGTGACGTCATTCCATAAAGTTCCCACAATCCATACTGTTACTATAGATGTGTATTGTTGAAACGTTAATATCAAGTGAAAATGACTCTTTGTGTGTGCAGTATACTGGCACAATTTGATATCAAAAGCAGATGAAGGGCAAATATTGTCCCCTTTTTAAATATTTTGACCCTGGAAGTAGCACATAATATGGATCAAGCGATTAAACTGAATCTTGTAGGGGGATACATTTAAGAGCTTTGAGAGTACCGCCCTTTTGATCTTTTATTCCTAGTATATTGCCAGCGATCAAATCATAACAAAATCCTGAAGCAAGACTTAGAACTAAATGTCGACAACAACTGCCAACGTCCTTAAAGATGATACCGGTGTAAAATGGAGCGAGTGAGAGAGAAATACTGAATGTAACTTCTCCTGTTTCGTAGGGTACGTGTATTACAAGTGAAAACATATTTTTATATCTTTTCATTCCCGAATAACGATAGGAAAATGAAAGCAACATATATTAAGTAGAACATGACGAGAGATGTGTCATTTAGAAAAAAAGGCAAAGGTAGGGTTCGGGGGGGGAGCATTACACTTCGAAATATATGCACTTTATTGTCACGGAGTTATTGATATTTATCGTGTAACAAAGAAAATTTTTTTTTGTTCCTGGGTAGTAAGTGTTATTTCCTAATTGCTTATGCCTCAAAAGTATAGAAAATGGCTATTATTCCCCACAAACTTTGCTTTTGTGACCAGGACAGTGATATTTTGAAATTTACCTTTTTTCCAGAACATTCAAGATAGATTCAGTGCTGAGTAAACTTGGAGTAACTTCTAGAACTTTCCAGTAATATAAATAGTAGTATAAGTACAGGGACCTTAAGCCCACCAGTTCAGTTTAGTTCCAGCTGCCTAAGTGGATACATATCTGAATTTTTCTGAGATGGCATCAAGAGGCTGCAAGCATCCGGCAGACGCATTTTGCTATGTCTGCGGCCAATTTATCAAGACAAGAGCGAAAAGGTACTCCGTAGAAGCATCTGCTAAGATGTGTGAGGCCTACAAGGCATATTTCGGCATGCCTGTCGGGGATCAAGACAAACCCTGGGCACCTCATTTCACCTGCGAGCACTGCAAAGAAACTCTGGAAGGTAAGATGGACAATTGTTGCTCGGAATTTGATGTTATAAAATTTGTTCAAATTTTTGAAAAGGTAAAAGTTTTTAATTTTAAAATGTTTTACACTTTTCAATGTTATTGAAAAAATATATCATATATGAAAAATGTTGCGAGAATCTCTTACACATTAGTCATGGGTGAAATAAATGTATTTGTGTAGGATGGTACAGAGGGGAAAAGAGAGCCATGAAGTTCGCTATCCCAAGAATTTGGCGGGAACCCACTGACCACTCAAGCAACTGCTACGTTTGCATGGTGGACCCTTCCAAACGTCGGACTGGCAAGAATGCACTTGATATCACGTATCCGGACCTTCCTTTATCCATCGCCCCGGTGCCACACTGCCATGAGCTCCCCGTACCCACTCCTCCGAAGAGAGAGAACAGCCGTCTTTAGAAGAGAGCAGCAAGTCAGAGAGCGAGGAAGACGTTGTAGATCCAGATGACAATTTCAGAGGTGGAGCTGAGGAGAGATATCCATACTACCCCAACCAAAAAGACCTCAACGACTTGATTAGAGATCTTGGTCTCACCAAGTCCAATGCCGAGCTTTTGACTTCTAGGCTCAAGCAGTGGAACTTGTTGGATGAAAGTGTGCAAGTCGCAGATCAGAGGAAGCGTCACCAACCTTTTTCCAGCTTCTTCACCCGTCAAGATGGGCTCTGCTTCTGCCACAATGTGACCAGTCTGTTCGAGGCAATCGGAATCTCCTGTAACCAGAATGAGTGGCGCCTCTTCATTCTTCATTGACAGCTCATCCAGGAGCATCAAAGCCGTGCTGCTCCATAATGGTAACAAGTACCCGTCTCTTCCCCTGGCTCACTCAGTGCACCTCAAAGAGGATTGCAACAGCATCAAGACCTTGCTGGACGCCTTGAAGTATGATGAGTACGGCTGGGAGATCATAGGAGACTTCAAAATGGTGGCAATCCTGATGGGTCTCCAAGGCGGTTTTACCAAGTTTCCCTGCTATCTTTGCCTTTGGGACAGCAGGGACACCAAGGCACACAACCACAGGCGGGACTGGCCACAGCGGACCGAGTTCTCTGTGGGGAGGAACAACGTCAAGTGGGAGCCACTGGTGGACCCCCGGAAGGTGCTGATGCCACCACTGCACATCAAATTGGGCTTTATGAAACAATTTGTCAGAGCTCTAGATAAGGAGTCGGCAGCCTTCAAGTACCTTCAAGACTTCTTCCCTACGCTGTCTGAGCCAAAGGTCAAACCCGGTGTCTTCGTCGGACCACAGATAAAGAAGATCCTGGAGTGCAATGAATTCCCCAAGAAGCTCACTAGCAAGGAGAAAACGGCTTGGAACAGCTTTGTCGCAGTGGTTAGGGGCTTCCTGAGCAATCACAAGGCCGAAAACTATGTGGAGCTGGTTGAGACTCTGGTGAAGAACTACGGCACAATGGGCTGTAGGATGTCCCTCAAAGTCCATATCCTTGATGCTCATCTTGATAAATTCAAGGAGAACACGGGAGCGTACTCGGAGGAGCAAGGCGAGCGCTTCCACCAGGATATACTGGACTTTGAACGCCGCTACCAAGGACAGTATAACGAGAACATGATGGGAGACTACATTTGGGAGCTGATTCGTGAAAGTGATTTACAGTATAATCGTAAATCTCGAAAAACTACTCACTTCTAAATCTTTCATAATCATTTTTGTATTACTTTAGAATAAATACATGTTAATTTGGATTCATATGTTGTTTTTTTCTGACTTTATGAGAACGAAAAGACACAAATTCACCCGTTTTCTCATTGGAAATAATTAAATTTCAAAATATCACTGTCCTGGTCACAAAAGCAAAGTTTGTGGGGAATAATAGCCATTTTCTATACTTTTGAGGAAATATCACTTACTACCCAGGAACAAAAATTGTGTTACATAGTGTAATTTGTTGATAATATTTTATAAAATTAGGTATTTAATTTACTTATCTTCACTTAGTCACGTTTATGATATCAATGTTAGAAAATATGTCCTCCTGAAAAAACCGAGATCGCACTTATTACGCACTGGAATTCACGGTATTTTTGTAAATATTCCCAATTATTGTGATCATTCAATCCTGTCTTTTTTCAGCCATCGATGACGGTATTGACTGTAGTTGTGACACTAGTCTTTTCAATTGTTTCAATTTCCACAAGATCGCTGTTCGTTTCGGCATCCGTTGAAAATTCGTTGTACTATAATGTCTACTAGTGCGAGTTTTTTGCGCATTCCGCACGCTTATGGGGTATATTGATGCCTCCTAGAGCTTTAGGGAGGGTGACACTCGTACATGCAATTTTGTGACAACTAACAAACATAATTTTAAAGGACAACGAATATTGGGTTTTCAGGTGTAAATGTATTTATGTATATATGTGCATGTATTCATCTGTCTGTATGCATATCTGTAGGCATTGCGTAGGCTTTATCTATCAGGCTGTCTTCCTCTTAATATGAATGTATGTCTGTATGTATGTGTCTGACTGAGTATCAACTTATCTTTGTATCTGTCTGACTGCATTTATGGGGGTGTATGGTATATGAGTACCTATATATATATATATATATATATATATAGATATATATATATATATATATATATGAGTCCCTATATATATATATATATATATATATATATATATATATATATATATATATATATATATATATATATATATATATATATACTTTTGCATGATGTCCACTGAGTTACCTCTCCACCATTGTACATCTAGAGGAGCCGATATGGGATCTATCCTCACTTCGATTTCATTGTCCTTACTTTCAAACATCTCAAGATTATAATTAAATGCCTGAAATTGGGATTTCGCGCGTTCACTATTTTCCACAACCTGTAGATAGAAGTCATAAGATAATTAAAATGATATCAGATTTGAAAACCTACATGCATAACTGACATTGATCGCTCTTTCATACCCCGACACAGTCTAAAACAAGTGAACATTGGAAATTATTAAAGACCAATTCATAAACTTCAAATAAGATGACAGTTCATGTTACCCACCACCACCGCTACAACCACTACTATCATTATCGTCATCAACGTCATCTTTTACTTCTTTGTCCTTAAAATTATGATAATAACATCTCTTATAAATCGAATATTCTAGTAATCTTAATATTGAATCAAAACATGTGTAAGTAATATATAAAAAACGATTATTTTATGTGCTATCTATCTATCTATCTATCTATCTATCTATCTATCTATCTGGCTGGCTGGCTGGCTATATATGTCTGTCTGTCTCTCTCTCTCTCTCTGTGCCTGTGTTTCAGTATACATGCATGCATGTATATATCTGTCACTGTGCATGTCTGTGGGTAATGTGTAGGTTTCACCTATCTGTCTTTCTCTGTGTTTTCAACTGTGTATGTTTGTATCTGTCTCCCTGCATTTATGTGGGTATATGCGTATGTGGATATAATTTTGTATAATATTTGATCTGGTGTTTTTAAATAATTACTGAGAATTGTTGTTACGATATTCTCAGAATAAAGGCCCCGTTTTTTCTGTCCAATTTTTGCTTCCGTGTGTCTGTATGGCACGATGTGTATACTATTATTTCAGCACTGCCAAAACTTACTTGAATTTCAAAATAACCCTTTGATGACATAAGAATTATCCTAACATAGAATCCTTTGTTGACCTTAATCCTCTTGATGCAACCGAAATGACCATTCTCTCCGGTCAGTCTGAAGTAACCTCCAGCCTCAGTCTCGTTTCTGGAAGAGCATTCTGCATTTAAAAGTAGAGATTAACCTAAAACGCATGATCTCAATACTGCAGGCCTTGACAAATTTTATAAAAGTCAGCTTCCCACAGCTGACTGGAAAATTCAACTTGACCTTCGGAGATTTGGCCTTGGCACAAATTATGATAACATAATATCTCAATGAAAGTTAAAACATAATGTAAAATAAAATATGGGATGTTTCCTTGAAATCGCGTAATACTTATTTAACTACTAAAGAACTTTTGTTTACTTTTTATCATTATTTGCATATTAAAGTCATATGCAAATAATTAAAGTTATCATACAGAATAGTACATTTAAATATATATGTAGATGAAAAAAGAAAGGATAATAATGCATATATAGTTAGAAGAGCAAAGACAGAGATACATGAACAGATAGATAAGAGAGATAGAGAGAGAGAGAGAGGTGTTTGGAAATAAAAGACACCTGTCTCAAATGATTAGCAACCTTGATTTCGTTACAAGCGCGATCGATGTATCGAAACTCTAACGCCAACAAGCGGTGTTTATCATCTATTGTTTACCTAATAATTACTGAGACCGATACATACATCCTCTTTTGCATATAATTAAATGAATAAAAATAAGTGTTACAAATCATTCAGTTGTAGGTATAAATAAATCATTACAACAGGTCTAGTTTTCAAACAGCGTTGACTTCAAGATGGAAGTGATACACTTTAACAGTGTATCATGTGAAATAAAGGATCGATAAACTAGTAAAATGCTGGCATTTATGCAATAGAAACATGGTGTACATATAAAGGATAAATGAAGGTGTTGATATGTGTACTGTGGCGAGATCGCAGAGTTAAAAACTTGCAGAACATAAAACGTTAGCAACTGAACAATGCTTCCCTCTCTCTCTCTCTCTCTTTCTCTCTCTCTCTCTCTCGCCAAATTTGACTTTGTCCCGGGCGTCGGGCAAGTGGATTTATCATACCCTGGTACGATTATTAAAGAAATCAATACCTTTATTTTAACTCATTTATTTGTTTTAAGATGTAATTGTTTCATCTTCTAGACATGATAAAACATATATAGTATACAATTACTGGTTCAAATATACTGGATATAGTTTAGTACTATGTTAATTATTTGCATATGTGTTGAATAAAGGTGTGATTACCCACCGCCGAAAATATTGTAAAGATTTTCAGAAGGCAATTAAATATGACGATCAATGATGTAATTATTGCTTTTAAACAAATTGGTGAACTTCTGAATTGATTCTTTTGATTAAATTTAATAAACTATAAATTTGATCACATCCAAGCGAATTTCAATTCTTTTATTACCGGTTATTTTCTTTTCTTATCATCGTTGTAAGAAGAAAAATAAATGAACACCACAACAAGAACGAAAAAAGAAGACAAATGAAGGTGAAGGTAGCTGGATAGGAGAGGAATGAAAAAGAAGGGAGACACTTCAATCTACTTGCATACATTGATGGATACAAACCGATGCAGCAGCAAATACAAAAGACTACATGGATTTTTTTTTTCTTAACGACTATCCGACTAATGACTCATACCTTTCTCGTTTGCGATAACTGGATTTTCTTCTACAAGACAATAAATGCACAGAAGTAGATGGAAGATATTCATATCTGGTTCAGCACTATTGCGTAAATGAATTCGACAAACCTGCAATAATCACTACAGTTGTCAATATTGTATGAATTCAGTCAGAGATAGAGAGAGAGAGAGATAGATACTTGGATAGTATGGTATATGCATTTCTATATTACTAAGTTAGTATATTATTGGAAATTAAAAAATACAAACTTAATAACTATTATCACAAAATGTGTCCAAGATAATATGTATCTGTCTATATATGGATAAATTTGTAAAAACTAACATACACCTAGTCATGAGACAATTGTTATACACCACATTTTGTACAAATACATGCAAAATAGTAGATTTCAAACGTATGTATTTTAGCACGTTTACTGATTTCAAATGATGCATTTTCTTCCAACAGTTTATCTATTTTAACTTGCAGGTGTCATTAGATCTATAGATACCTTGCTAAAAATCAGATAGATTCATATATGCACACACATATGTATACATATATATGTGTGTGTGTGTGCGTGTGTATATACATATACATTTTTAGCATTTACGCTTTAATTTGCACTGTACAGATATTACATAGTTTCATATATGCTGAAAAACATCTATCCAAACCTTATTTCGGCCTATATGACCTTCTTTCAGAAACTTTATTCCAAACATAAAAAAGTTTTTATATGTAAAGCACAGGCATATAAAATTTGTGTTCCATTTTGACTTAGAGGTAATTATTCTTCTAATCCAAGATAACTTAAGGACATCTGTAAACATATTGACCACCATTTTTGCACAATCTTCATGGTAATTATTAATAATGACGTTTCTTTTAATTCAATCTCTTGCCCCACCCCAAACTAACTTATAAAGGCGGGAGTCTTGATCCTTAAGTACATTATCAGCAGGACTGGGTAAACTCAATAATAAATGAGTTAGTTGTGACAGTGCCAAGTTTTTTTTTATAATTTTAATTTTAATACATTACCATTTTTGACCATTTCGAAAGAAGAACATCTAACTTCCCTAACTTATGTATCATAATTTAATTTCATCATTCTGTTTAAATCTGTAGAAAACCTGATCATGAAAATGCTACGAACAAAATTCTCCACTGGTCACCTGACGTCTACTCAGAACCGTAAGCCACTGGTCATCAAAATTTGATTAAAAATGATCCTCCAGTGATCATCAGAATTTTGTTCAAAAACCTAGGTCACTGCACATCAAAGTTTTGCTTAAAATGTCCTCCGCTGGTCATTAACATTTTTGCTCAAAACCTTAATCCATTGGTAATCAAAATTTACTTAACGAAAACACTTAGTTAATAACTAAGAAACAAAATCCTTCCATTTACTTCATTAACTTAACTACATAGAAACCGAGAACCTGGGTTAATAACTACAGCTTATCCTGAAACGAAGCGCAGACCCATTGAGTGGTAGGTGTTTGTCAATTACACACATGAACATGTTCTTCAAAATAGCCTAGGGCTTTTTTAAATTCATCCTAGTTTTAATATAATCCTAGCTAGTGCTGACAAAATAGTTCAAATATTTCCTCTGATAAAACGTCTTGAAATTGTGTGTTTTAATTTTTACCATTTCAAATGTGCTGGATTTTCATTTTCCACCCAAAAAAATAAATAATGTAAGCGTAACTTAATCTCAAAGGCGTTTCCTTAGCGTGATCAATTATAGGTCTAACATACTGGAGAATTGATTAAAGATAAATTCACGCGCAAAACACATAGTTTTAAGCTAATTAACAATCAAGTTCACAAGAAATATTGGATTCATACATCGTACAGGGCAATGTTACTAAAAGGTTCGCACACCATTTGTTTTCTGATATTCTGAGGGGTAATCTTCCAATTGCAAATTTAACGGAGATACTTATTCTGTGAACTGTTAAATGTTTTGAAGCAGAGTGTGCATATTTAAAAAGATCCATAACTATTGGAAGTGTACAAATCAGAATTTACAATCCATAATACACAATGATAAATCGTACTTCTATGACAATATCGTATTGTGATAAGGAAATCCATAGGATTATACGTTCGTTTTGAGAAAAATAAAGTTTGGGTAGCGCGTTTTGGATTGCCATCTGCTTTACCGGTATAAATAAGGATCAAAAAATGTGGCTATTACAGTTGTAGTTTTATAAAGAAGATCCTCAGGGTAAAAACGACCTTCTTATCTATGTTACTATAATTATAATTATAATTATTATAATTATTATTATTGTTGTTGTTGCTGTTATTATTATTATTATTATTATTATTATTATTATTATTATATTGTCTTTTGCTCCTTTTTCATTTTATACATGTATTGGCACTGGAGGTTAAATAATTGAATCTGCCAAGAAAGTAAAGTTTGTAGGAGCATTTCCAAGATAGTAATACTTTTTAAAAAGGCCAGACTTTTTATGTAAAATAAAATTATTCTATAGGTTTGTAATACTATTTTCTTTTCACATTTTAAGTAATGTTGTATAGTTAGGGGTAACCCCCTCACCATCTCCCCCCCCCCCCAAAAAAAAAAAACAAAAAAAAAAAACAAAACAAGTAAAGCTTCTAAGACTCATATTTAAAACTTAAGATAAATGTTTGGATATTTACCCAGAATGATTTTAACCACCTTACACCAACCAAGAATATTTAATTGACTGAAGTATATGTCTTTTAAGTATTATATTTGTTTTCTAAAGCTTATGTCTAAACAATCTCATACAGGACTACTTAAAAGGTCGCAAGTTTGGTATATAATTGTGATATAGAAGACAAGAACCAATTGAAAAACTCCACTGCAATTTCCAACAGCAACAGAAAGAAAAGAAACCTTCACAAAGTTATTCTTGTACTCCTTCCTCCTGCACAACTCTTTTGGAATGAGCTACATTTATAATTTAGAATCGGACAGAGTTTTGACAGTGGTAAACACTAATATACAAACATATACTAATATTGTAACAGCATGTTATAAATGTTTTAAACTATATCTAAATTGTGATATATTATCTCAACATTTGCATTTGTATGCGGTTTTTATACATGCCTTCATGTATGTGTGTGTACAAATAGATATATGTGTATGGGTCTATTTGAACAGTTGTATAGCTTTACATGTATGTGTCTTTACGAGTGTATGCCTTTTCGAGAGTCATGTTCATAGTTTGTTGGCAACCATGGTATAAATAAAACGTATACATGTAGTTTGTATCAATTTGTTTAATCTGTCTTAATTACAACGAAATAATAAGAATTAATTTCATACTACTTGTATCAACCTAAAGAAAGAAACAAAAAAAGGAAGAAAGGAGGAAAAGAAGGAAGAAAAATGAGGACGATCACCAGGATGATAATACTGCGATATATTCCAATGAAAATACACCCCTTTTTCTTCTTCTCTATTCCGTTCTTGTTGTTGTTGTTATTACTATTATTATTATTATTATTATTATTATAATGTATTTTGCTCCTTTTTTCATCTTCTTCTTCCATCATCATCATCATCATCATCATCATCATCAATAGGAGCAGGATTTTCTTCTTCTTCTGGAAATCTAGAAACGAATAAATTACTTACCAGTGAGCTTTTTAATCTATATATCCAAAATCAATATAGTTTCTCTTGGTATCTGCCGTTGGATATTGAATCAAAGATATACCCCCAACTATTCGCACATTAGGACTGACACAATCGCTTCTCGTGACAGAAACTTGGTTAGTCATTGTCGCAAAGTTAAAGATTTAATCATTTCATGTAACTTATTGTATAGACAGAGATTAAAGTATGCATTGCAAATCTAAGGATCAGTATTCGGCTTTTTAGTGTATTTTTCTGGGTTATCGACGAGACGTCAGTAAAATGTATTTCAAAAGTGTTTGGCGAGAAGCCGAATTGTGTTTTTGCCACTAACTTATGACAGTAAGTGCCGATAAGTTTAACCATGTCATTTTCGTTTCAGCTTTATTTGCTGTTTTATTCTTGCCGCATCTTTCTTGTATTTTGATACGTGGAGGCAAAAGCTAAAACAATATGTAAATGTGTGGGTGTGTGTGGAATGTGGCATTAATAGGACAACATTCAATGATCAGCTGAATAAGTTTAGACCTATATGTTTGTATGTACGTGTTTCACATACAAATACATCAGAGATCTTGTTAAGTATAAATCAGTGTGTGCCAGAATAACATAACTTAGTTAAAATGGTTTCAGTCAAAACAGACAATGGACATAAGTAAGCTTTATTTAGCGAATTTGTGGTCTCATGATCATAACAAAATATCTGATATTAAATAGTTGTAGTGTTTGCATGCAAAGGGACAAATATTGGTACTAACGATTCGCTAATTTGTACTAGAGTCTACGTTGATACAGAAGTAAATCTTATATAGTGGGGAAGTCAACAATTATAGTCTTTGAGTCAAACAAAATCTAATTTTAACGCTATTATTTAGTTCTCTTGGTATTGCTTAGGAATATTTTGTGAGTGACAATTAGGTGATTTGAGAGCTACTCCATGCTGGCTTTGGGAGTCACTCATATGCTCTGATATTTTGGGTTACTACAAGATTCTACAAGCTAACTTGAATATCACTTTTCGATGATCCGATGATTAAGCGAAAAGTATCTTCAAACACCTTTCTATTTTTGGAGGAGTGACTCTTAGTAAATTTTGGGAGCCATTCAAAGCTAAAATGACAGTCTTTGTACAAGAATTAAGTCACGCCAACAGTACTATACAGTTTTGAGGCATTCTTTGGAGGTAATAAAGTCAATCCTTTGATAGTCTCAGAAAAACTTCCCCATTTTGGGGGTTAGTGTACCTTTTGATCCTTTTGGATACGTTCTTCATGAATCTTAGAAAGTGTAAGAGTAGCTCGTACAGGAATAAGAGTCAGGTTCGTATTATTAGAGAGTTGCTCGAAGATGGTTTGATAGCCATAGAAATATAGTTGTACAGTTTGTCAACCAGACTTAAACTATATTCCTATTGACTGCCAGTGGCCGGGGAGGAGATTAGAAATCTGTGCACTTTATTTATGTATTATTGTTATGATTTTTTGTGTGAAGTATACAGCAGCTCAGAGAGTTTGGATCTTTTTTCTATGGGCTTGATAAACACAGTGGAATGTAATAAGAACGTATTTTGAAGAAAATAAAGTCATTTTTAAGTCTAAGCAGTTACACTATTAATATTTTCACTTCAGTTCATCACAAACAAGCTAATTGCAGTTGTCAAAAAAGTATGTTGTGCCGAACGTCTTAAAAAGGATATAATCTCTCGTTGTAACGTTTCTTTGGCTGTCAGATGCTCCAATTACTACCCATAAAACATCATACAACGATTCCTAAGTCGTCTGAGACCGATGGTATCGTCCTCAAGTGTAACGCTCTGTCTGTACCTTTTAGTCGGCAACGTGTCGCTTATCTGCTTTATTCAATTCGCAGATTAATATATGTATCACCTATTGTCGACGAGATCTCGCTCTTTATATGAGACAAGACTACACTCGTAGTCTTACTTTCCACATTGCTTTTATTGATACAAGATGTATTTTGTTCTTTTGTGCATCTTCAAATGTGGTTGGGCCAGGAAACACAGGTATAATACACAAGGTTTTTTTCTTTAGTTGGATTGGCCTTGAAGTTTTGTAGATCTATACAAAATATCGATCAGAAATGGTCTAGAGATATGGGAGGGGTGGATCAATTATAAATCACCATAGACATGTATACAAATAAAGTCATTTGTTGCGCAATTTCAAAAGCGGAACATACATATATCTGTACCTCAGAGCCGACAAAGTTCTCATGAGATATGAGGAAATTTGCTTTAGTCTTGGAACACAACTATTTCTACCATCGGGAAATGATATACTGTTTCTATAATGCACCAATCTTCAATATAAAATATATTTCAATTATAATTTTACAAAGACTCTCAAAGACGATATGCGTGGACCAAAGCGACATTGTACAATATTGACTGTCTTTACAGTTGATTCATTTTATTATTTTGCGGATCTCTGCCTTGTAGCTATACAATCGTTTGACTAACTGAGGAGCAGTGGATCATGTTTAATGTTTGGAACGCCGATGTGACTCAATATAATTTAAACCCACCTTCAACCAATTATTAATTCTATGCTAATTAACGAACATCAACCTACAGTGTAATTCTAAGAGGAGTATATTTCCCCTAGTTTTTAAATGACTCGCTTCTTTCGGTACATTCTATTTCGCTCAGTGGCATGTTATGGATATGTCATATTTCCATTGTTCTGGCGAAATGATGATAACATTTGTCATTTACAACAAAAGCGGGAAGTTAAGTCATTGTGTCCGGTTTCTCAGTCAGTATATTAATAACTTGATTGTGTCAGAGAAGGTAATTGTGACAGCGTAAGAGGTCAATGAACAATGCATCCTTGCTTGAAGCCAATAATGAATGTTTTGTTCACTTGACATATTCATGTAGACGGCCATTAATCTTAAGCTATTTCTTTCCATTTCTCTTCCAATACTCCCTCATTTCCTCTCTCATTCTCTCTCTCTCTCATTCTCTCTCTCTCTCTCTCTCTCTCTCTCTCTCTCTCTCTCTCTCTCTCTCTCTCTCTCTCTCTCTCTCTCTCTCACACACACACGTAGCTTTGCAATATCCCGCCTCTCCATTTCTCAATTTAAATTGATTGCAAAGTCTTCTTCAATTTTACCAAACAAATTCAATTTCATGCATGATTCTATTCGAATTTGTTGAATAGAATATTTATACTTTATAATCTCAAACCTATATCTTGATATGATGAACATTGTCTATTCGATATATACCTGAATCTTATAATGCTGTACCATAGCAGTTTGTTATTTTTATTTGCAAACAATGTACTGATATAGCGTTCTATTTGCCTCATGTTCATATATCCTCCAGCCACCATAGTTCGTGCCCTTAACGTGCATTTTAACACGGTTAAAACAGCTAACACTCACGCCAGGGCCACAAACTTGAGATAAATATGGCATTAGTAAAATTGGCCATTTTTATTGTGTTTTTTAATTTTAATTGTAGTTCGTATTTAGATTTCATTTCATCCAATATTTCTAAATTAGCACTTACTGTCATTGTCACCGGACGCTAGTGACCCAGCTGATGACGTCAGGATCTCAAAACAAGTTAAGTGCGGTCGCATGAAACATGGCGCACTATTCAAGGAGGTTTCAGAAGTCAAGAGGGTGGTTGATAGAGTCGTTGGACCTACTGTTTGAAGTAAAATCTTCCATCAATCATTATTACCATTTGAAACAAGCATTATTATAAGTATTCATAGCATTTGTTAGCACTTTATTTAAAGTAATACAAGTAGTTTAGTAGGAGTGGTAGTAGAATCGGATACTCCTAACTAGCATGTTGACTTTTGTTCGTCTTCAAGTGTCTTTCCTGATAGGTCTTTTTTAGAGTAACGTAATCGGTGGCCATGTTAGATGACGAATAACAGATCTGACTGATGATTTCATAGGGAATACAACGATTTAAATACACTCCTTCAATGTCAAAAATAAATTAGAACATATATAGAGAGAGCAGATAAAAACAAGCATAGCATCAGTTCTATATTGGTAATTTGTACTTTTTTGTGGGGGTTTGTGTTTTTTTCTTCCGGTAGGTGCGTTTGTATTTTAAGATCAACAATCCGCTTGTACTCCACACTGGTAAATTTCTGACTACAGAGGATTAATCGTCTGTTAGTGACCTTACTGACAAAGGTTTATACAAGAGGTTTCTGTTTTATGTCAAAAAAAATTTTTTGGACCTCTTTCTACTGTGTTACGACTCTATGACCAAAAATATGCAACAGAAATACACTGAAACCTACAATGTAAGTAAAATCAACAAGCAATATATTTCTAGACAATTAAAGTGAAAATTCAAAATACACTTACAATGACGTCAATTGAAGTCCAAATAATCCTAAGTGTCCTAATCACAAGTCCAAAAATATCTAATGTTCCGAATGAATTGCAACAGCTTTGAATGTCCTGAAATACCAGTAGTCTTGAATGTCCTGATATGCCAGTTGTCTTGAATGTCTTGATATGCCTGAACGATGTAATCCAGGATATTTTTGAATAAATTCACAAAAATCCCAAAGTCATGTATCAATCCAAAATGAGAATGAGCACTTTAGTAACTCCAATGAATATTTTAAATAAATAATTCCTCTCTCTGAATTTGATGTAAGTTTCGCAACACAACTATAATCATCTGGTTATTAAAATTATTTTTCATAGAATGACCATTAGAACAAGAATGAAATATTCTTTACCATACTCCCTATATATAAACACAAGCCACCTGACAGAATTTTCTAGAAAACCATATATCTACATGACAAAAATCAGTAATTCTGGCGGAAAAACCAATCCAATTGGAACAAAAGCAGCACTGACCTCGAATTCTAACTAAACAACTTGTTTACATGCTGCAATCAAAGACAAAGTTAAATATGTATGACAAAAGTTACATATGTAAACATTATGCAAAACAACTCCTCTCATAAAGAAAAAGAAAGGTTTATTTAATAAAACTTTGTTTTGAATATGCTTGATCAAAATTACATAGAAAAATGTCTTATAAATGACACTCAGTTTAATTACACAATAAAACAATATATTACTTCTATACACGTGAAAGTGCATCTGCGATCACAATGCCTTTTCCCCTGTTATGTTCCAGCGGTATTAAACTCCATCTCAACAATCTCCAATTTTTATCTTTCATTTTGTTCATGAAAGGGGATTTTGATCACTGTATACAATAACCGGAGAAAGAGCCGAGGTAACATATACTTCAAAATGTTGTAAAACCAATAGCAAAGCCAAACATTCATTCTCAATTGTTTATTTATTTATTTATTTATTTTTTTTTTTTTTTTTTTTCGCACACTGGATGATCGACACCATTTTCTGTCTTCCTAAACGAATACTCCACCAACCCATGCAGCACTTGCATCAACTGCCATTTTAAATAATTGGCTGAAATTTGGTGCTGAAAGAACTGGTGCGTTCTTAAGTATGGCTTTTAATTTATCAAAGTATTCTTGACACTGATCAGACCAATGAAATTTGGATTTCCTACTCAACAAATTTTTCAAAGGTACGGCAATTATGGAAAAATGTGAATACAATTTCCGATAATATCCAGTCACACCTAAAAATCGCATCATTTGCTTTTTACAAACAGGCAAAGGGAATTCTGTTATGGCCTTGACCTTAGCTTCCACAGATTTAACTTGACCTTGACCCACAATATGTCCTAAAAATGTGACACAAGCATGGCAAAACTCACTTATATTAATAGTCAGATTTGCATCACTGAGTCGATCGAAGACTTTCCGAATGGTTTCCAAGTGATCTTTCCAGGTGACGTTTTAGATAATGACGTGATCGATGTACGCGTCACAATTATCTAGATCAGATGTTATCATGTTCATAAGACGCTGGAATCTTCCCGGAGAGTTATTCATACCAAAACCATCACTTTATATTGATAAAGCCCATCTGGAGTTACAAATACTGAAAGTAATTTTGCTCTTTCCGTCAGTGGCATTTGCCAGAATCCTTTTAAAAGGTCAAACTTGGTGACATAGTTTGTATTTCCAATTTTATCAATGCAATCATCCATTCTTGGCATTCGAAATGAATCCATTTTGATGACACTGTTGACATTTCTATAGTCAGTACACATGTGGAATGTGTCTGGATTAGGCACAATAATACATGGTGAACTCCAGTTACTTTTTATTGGTTCTATAAAAATCATTCTCCAGTAAATATAGAATTTCTTTCTTCAAATATTCCTGTTTGAGAGGATTCATCCTGTATGGATGCTGTTTCGCAGGCTTAGAATCTACAATGTCAGCGTCATGATATATTGTATTTGTGCGTGTAGTAACATGAGGAAACAAGTGCTCATACTCATGTAATAGCTGTTTTAGTTCATTTCTTACCTTTGGTGGTTGATGTGAAAGTTTCTGGTTTAGATTATTCAATATTTCCGATGGTTGGTTAAACGAGAATCACTACAGTCAGATTATATTCCATCCTTTACGTCCTCACTGTGTGGGACAGGTACAACTAGATTGATTGAATAATTAACTGTGCTATCTCTGCCAAAATACTGCTTTAACATATTTATGTGACAACGTTGTTTCTGTTTCCGCCCCCCCCCCCCAGGAATGTTCATGATAATGATAATTTATGTCATTACTTTCTTTTCAACTGTATAAGAACCATAACTTTTCGCCTGTAGACGATTTTAATGTATGGGCAAGAGAACCAGAACGTTATCACCACGTTGAAAACTCCTTTCCCGTGTATTTCTGTCATACCTTAATTTCATTTTTGACTGAGTAGTGTGGAGATTATTTCTTGCTACCTCAAAAGCCTTGACAACTTATATTTGAAATCAGAGACAGATTCAAGAAGATTAATCTCTGAATCTTCATTTGAAAGTAGTTTCTCTTCCAATAATTCCAATGGGCATCGGACAGTATGTCCAAAAAGCAGCTCAAAAGGACTGAACCCCAATCATTCTTCAACTGATTCCCTAACAGCAAACAACACCAAATGACCACTCTCATCCCAATCCTTTCCTGTATCAAAGCAATATGATCGAATCATATTCTTCAACGTCTGATGAAATATTTCCAAAGCTCCTTGACTTTCACAATTATAGGCAGAAGATTTAATCTGTTGGATGCCTAATTCATGCATAACTTGGTGGAATATTCCAGACAAAAAATTTGAACCTCGATCAGACTGGACAGATTTGGGAAGGTCAACAAGTGTAAAGAGTTTTACCAAAGTTTTTACAATGGTTGTTGTGTTAATATTTCTCAAAGGAATTTCCGCTGGAAATATTGCGGACATAGACATTATGGTCAACACATACTGGTTGCCTGACTTGGTCTACTAAATGGTTCGTCAAATGCAGGAATTGGTTGCAGATAAGTCTTGTGTATCTCTGATTTGGGTTTTCCTACCATTTGAAAAATGTGACCAAATCTACTTTATTTCGAAACATCACATTTAAGTTTTGGACATTCAAAATTATTCAAAATCTTGTGATAAGTCTTATTGACTCCTAAATGACCAGCCAAGGGAGTTTCACGGGCTAGACTAAGAATTTCCTGTCGATATGACCTCGGAACTACAATTGGATAGCTCAATTACCACTACTCGTTACTAGCGGGTACCTCAGGTGGTCTCCATTTTCTCATAAGGACTCCATTTATTTACAAAGTAACACACTGAAACTTGTGTGGCTTCAGGTTTAGTAATAGCCCTCTAAAACAAACAGGAGACCATAGTATCTTGTTCCTGTTCGACAACGAGTGATTGTCTTTTTTCACCCTGATTAGAATAGAGGGTATGAGTTGTAACAAGAGCATCAATGCGATCAATACCTTTTGATTTAGCAATATCAGGAGAGAAAGTAACCTCATCAAACGACTGACCAATAAATGTCTCAACTTAAGGAATAATATCCTGATCAACATTATTCTCAAGAGCTCTGGTATCTGAACAAACAGGATACAATCAGGGCTTTCAATCTCAAACGGAGCAACTTTTTATCCAACCTAGGCTTTTCAGTTACAAGTGGATTAACCGCGAACTCATCTCCAGCTAGGTCACTGCCTAGCAACAAATTGATACCTTCTGTAGGTAAAGAAGTCACTGCCCTAACAGTCACAGGTCCGAAAACTAAGTCTGATGTCACATTGACACAATGGTAAGGAACATTTCCAGAGATTCACTCTTCTCAATGAATAAGTACACTTTCACTACAAGAAGACTTCTCAGACAAAGGCAAAGTACATGACACAAATCAGTAATTCTTGTGGAAAAACCAGTCTAATTGTAAACAAAAGCAACCTCATCTCGAGTTCTAAATAAACAACGTGTTTACATCCTGCAATCAAGGACAAAGTTAAATATGTATGACAACATTTAAATATATAAACATTGTACATAACACCTGTAATCAACACAATACTAATAAAGCTAATTATTTAATCTAAAATGCTTCATAATACATAATATCATCATTTTATCTGATTTAGGACCGCTTCTTTCTTGACTTCAATTTTATGAATGTCTGAATAATTAAAATACAGCTGAGAAAAAAAGGAAAAATATGATTATGTATTACTGTTACAGTATTTCACCCATGCTAAGATGAGGGGGGCAGTCTGATAAAGTTGTAAAAAAGGTAGGAAATGGGCTTATTATCAGATAAAAATATCCTTAGTAAATATGTGCCAACATTTTTAAAAAGAATTTGGGTGAATAAAGTAATGTCGGTAATTAGTCTCACTTGAGTGCAGTAACGTATGCAATTAGTGTCCATTTGATATATTAATGCCTGTAATTTATGTCACTAGGCAGACAATACAAGACAAGAATATATTTCACTCGGGTTGTAAACTTTACAACATATGAGGTATATAAGACAAAGGACATGAATATAGTGTGTGCTATCATAACATAATGCTTAACATGGATTACAAAATTCGGAAAAATAAGAACCTGCAAATATTTTTAAAGAGTCGTGTGTTACCTGTATTCATTAAGTGATCGTATTTATACACGTTAGTCCTGGAAATGTAAATTTGATGTATAATGTTTTGTCTTTCATCATGAATATAAGAACACGACAGAATATCGTAATATTCGTCACCCATTTACTTCGACTCACAGAATGAACAATATCGTTCGTTGTAGGAAACATTAGCCCATCTACCAGTTTTAACAGGAAAGCTATGGTTTGCAGTTCTAAACTTAAATAAGCTTATATATATATATATATATATATATATATATATATATATATATATATATATATATTGTAATCAGAAATAGATCTTTTCTAAATCCAAACTGGTTTTAAATAACCTGCAATTAAGACCTTTAGATGACATAGTGATGTTAGCTGCCCAAACTTGTTTGCGTGAATCTTTTAGTCTTAGTTCTGCAGACTTTGTTACCCATTTAACGGAAACAAAACTTTGATTTGTCCATACGCAGCTAAACTCAACATCATCTAATATAGATTTTACTTCTATTATCCATTTATTGTCATAGGAATTATCACAAAAATGTTTGTATAAGAGAGAATACATGTGATAAGACATTTTGTCTTCACCACATACTAATCTAACCCATCAGTTTATCATCCGAGTCTTAACTCTAATAATTAAGGAGAACTGACCAAGTTCACAGTATAATATACATAGTAGGGTACATTTTGTGACATTCAGTATACTTCTAAGGAAAGAAAGATGAGTTTATTCAACCATATCTAATTTTGCAAATCCCCAGATTTCAAAAGCATATGTTAAGAAATCGGTACAATGATCTGGTTTAACAGTTTTAGCTGACAATCAATAAGCAAATCTAAATTGTGTATATGCTTTTTAAGTAAATGCATACCTTTATTAGCTATATAAACTAGCTTTTCATGCCATTTGAGAACTTTCCATTTTTTTGAAATATAAGGACTAAGTATTTATATTCCTTCTTATATTAAATGTGTATGTGTAATCGTTTTTAGAACCAAATACAATAACTTTTGTTTCCTCTGTATTGATTGTAAGTTTCCAGTGATCGCATTATCTATTAAATATATCAAGGGTATACTGCATATCAGCATGATTATATGCGACATGTGTAATGCCATCAACGTATAAAACCAACATGCCATTTAACATATATAATATGTTTGGAGGGTACAACATAACCTATACACCCATTTACTAATACAAATGATTTTATGTCATTTAGAATAATGAGAACAATAGTAGAGATATATTTTCCCCTTGTCTTACACCTTTTTCACAGGAGATAAAACTGGAAAATGTATTATTTACACAGACATATGATTTTATATCATTATGAATACTTTATATAATGTTAAAACACTTTCCTCTGATCCCTAATGAATACCACTTTTGCCATAATCCTACTCTCCATCGTTATCAAAGGTACTTTTAAAATCAACAAATGTACACAAAAGTTTCTTGTTCCAATGTCTAATAAATTAAAGAAGGCTATTAAAAAAAAAAAGAAATTGTCTATTGTAACCAGAATCCAATTGCACAAAAAGTGAAGAGTTTGTATGCATTTTTCTGCTCTAGACGTTCTAAAGTGTCAGTCACAAGGTAAGTATATGACATTAAGATATATTGAATAGGGTACCCTTGTATTACAGGTCCATAATAAATAGCACATTTAGTGTTTTGAAATTTATTAGAGAACAATTGAGGTGTGAGACCTATGAGATAACGATATTATGTAGGATTTTGCAGCTTGCTGGGAATAGTTTTTCAAATAAACAGGAACATCAGATGAATGCAGCATAACAAGGTGCACATGATAATTTGGCACTTATTTTGTACCATTAAAATTGTTTACTTTGTTAAAACAATGGATTCTGATGTTACCCTTCACCGAATCCATGCCTAAGTAATTTCTGTTTTAGAGTGTAAATTAAAATGCCAACTTAAGGGTAGTTTAATAATACCGAACTAAAAACAAAACCGTAATGCAGTGATGCATAGAACAAAGGAGAGAGAATATAATAAAAAGTAAAACATAATTTATTCTTTATTTATTTATTACAGTATAAATAGCATATATTTATTTGTTCTTTTCTGAGATCTCTTCTGTTTTTCTAGACAGAAATATCAGCACCAACTCAACATGCACATTTCTACCCTCTTTTCACCTCAAGCCAGTACCAGGCGAACCCCGAATGTGATGTGTTATGACTTGAAGTATGACTTGAAGACCCCCGACAAACGGTTGTAAAAATTTATATATATATATATATATATATATATATATATATATATATATATAGATAGATAGATAGATAGATAGATCTTCTGAGTCTCAAAAGATTGAAGACGATCTATTAACTTAAAGGTATGGGTTATTCTCTCAATTCGACGTTTTGCTATTGTTATATTACATGTCTGTCTTACATCAACCAGTCATTTGTCGACTTCTCATACATTCGGCGATTTCAACTTATTTATTGTATACATCAAAATATACATCGAATGATTACTCGGTTATGTCAATATCTTATCATTCAATAAAGTCAATACATGTAATTTATTGGAAAAATGGGGATTTCTACTTCATTAAGTTTCTGCAACGACTGTAGAAATGTAGTTAAGATACATTTAAATTATCAGATAAAATATTAATTAAATATATAACCATATTAATAATTTATAGAGAAATTGAACGATATAGATAATTCCAGTTTTGTTTATACGATCAGTATGATATCTAATTTGATTTAATCAAAGGTCATATGTGGAGGAAATAAATAAGTGAGTTTTTCATTAATTTTGAAGAACAACACGTGTAGCAGAAGGGAGGATGAGCTGACCAGCAGCTGCGTCAATCAATGGTCCTATCTAGCTTTCCTGGCCGATTGGCTCCCCACAAGGGCGGCTTACGACCATAGGGAAAAATGGAAACATTATATAGGCCACACACAAAAAAAGAAACAACAAAACAGAAGATAGATGGAAAAAGATGGAAAATTGTGAACGCCTGGATGGATTTTCACGAGCGGAATAAATTTCATCTGAAAAAAAAGGAGTAAGTTATATCAAACATGCCGGTGGGAAAGAACAAATATACGTGGTTTTTACTTGCAACAACGGAAAATGTGTGAAAAGATGTATGAATGAGTTGTGTGGTGGGCACGCAGAGAAAAAAAACGGCCAGGAGGAATAACATATGCCTGTACCTGTTGTGGAACAGGAATAAAAGTATTTTACACAGTTTGTGTGAAATGCGGAGACTGCGGAGTAAGGTCAAAAATACTTCAAGCCAAAAGAAAGCTATTAAAAATTAAATCTGACAACACATCAAGTATATAGAAATAGTTGCCATTTTCCTGGCAATTAATTTTTATTTAGAGAAAAGTGCTGCGCTTTTTACTCAACAATACGACGCAGAGAGCGCGTACCACAGCGCGTCAGGGCGAGAGCTATTTGCAGAGAATTCGAGGAGCTAACCAGAGTGCGGCCATACTACCCAAGGAATGGCGCGTGATTGGATGAGCTAGATGATAAACTTGGCCAGCTGTAAAAAGTTATCGCCGTTATTAAAAATATGAAGAAGAAAAAAAGAAATAGAGTTAAAATCAAAGTATGGGGCACAAAAGAGGAAGCAAGAAGTAAAACAGTTGGACAGGCAGATTGAAACAAAGGCGATTCCCCATCCAGCACGAATTCCCATATGCCTGTGGAGGAGCTGTGTCTCAGTTTTCGAGAGGCTAAAGTAAAATGTAAGGCAAATGGGGCGGTACATGTATTTAGCACCTTTCGCACTGATCGTGAAGATTGGCTGAGAGAGCGTGGAGGTGAGCTTGATCCTAGATAGCCAGATGAATGACGCCCGCGCACTGATGATACTCGATCTATTGCCCGTGGGTAAGGAATACATTATAAAAATACAGTTTATACACCAGAAAGGGAAGCACTGGTTGTAACGGATACATTTCACCCAGTATGGAGAAAGGGAGAAGGGGGGTGGGGGTCTGAATCGTGACAATCACGCGAGAAACAAAGCCTGTGCTTCCTGTCGGAATCGATACAATTTACAACCAAAATACATTTCCAGTGGTTGTGGTGGTTTGCGGGCTTCATGAAGTTAAAGAACCAAGACCCGAAGACCTAGTCCCGCTTAAAATTGGATAGTTAAACTTCGTTGCACAGCGCCTGATTGAACATTTTACAAGTGCAGACAGGATAAGTGGCTTAATACAAGTGCGAAAGAGAGCACTAGAATGGTGGACCAAGTAGCACACGGAAAGGGAGCAGCCATCGACGATGTAGCTATTCTGGGAACAACATTAAAGAGCCCAATTTTTTTGAAAGACTTTGCTGTCGGAAACATTTATAATATTTATCATGGCGGAAATTATAGAATGGCCAGATTCAGTCCAGTAAACCTAATAGTCAACAACATCCACGTTAGAGGGCCTCTATTTCGCAGAGCTCCGAAAGACTGAGTTAAACGAGGGCGATGTTTGGAAATGTATAGAGGAAACTAGTAAAACCACGTCGACTGCTATCTGGATTCTGGAGGACGCTACATAAAAATCAACACCGCTCTCGTAGAGCTGTATGTGCTGGCGAACGAAAGATGCTTTAGGACGAATATAAAAAACTTGAGCAGAGTGGTAATGTCTGCAGAAAATATACCGTCTCGGCAATCAAGAAGAAAAACTTGCGAATTCGCTTTTTAATTCTTCCACGGTCGCAGCTAATGCAGCAGAAGACCGAAACAGTTGAAACCCTACGCCTGAATCTTTCTAAAATAATATCCAAACGTTGTGCGTTGAGTATGGGCATAGGGGCCTTTGGAATAGATACGAAGGCTACAGCGTAAGCGATGTTGTAAGCCTGCATACGGATGCATGCTACGTTGGCAGCTATTGGGTATGGGTGAGTGCGCATCTTACTTTATACGGTTCGACTACCCACATGACGGAATGAGAAGGGTAGCAATTAATCGGAGAGCTTCCAAAATTAGACCTAACAGGATTTGCACATTGGGTTGTTCGTGACTGGTTTGGCCGTCAGTTTCCAAATTCAGCTCATGGAGAGGCAAACAGAAACAACTGTAGCTGGGCTTCTGCAGAGTCCTCAGGCATCTTCACGTAGCCGAGACCATTATTTACTTTAAAATACAGATGAACTTTTGGCTGCTGGATAGCAAGGAACTGGACATAATTATTATTGCTAATTTTACAGCTGGTAGTGCGAACGACGGCAAGCACAGGACCCCCCGGATAGTTACTGCCGAGGGCGAGCTGAAATATATAGTGCGAAGCTGCAGGGAGCCAATGCTCTGGAAGGCTGCGACAGAGCCCCGCTGGGCCACATTATTACAATCTCTAATGAGTCGTAGCCGCAGTACATGCACCTTCGAGCATCAATGTGTGGATATGAGAGCATAAACCTAATCAGCATGCTGCAGAGATTCAAAAAAGAGCAGTACGGGTAGCTACCGACTCGATTTATATCGCACCGGCGGATCGAGAAAAGCTGAAAGTTGTAAAAGCCTACTACGTTGAACTGCCGTTTTGCTGTGAATGCTGTTTCTCAACTAACACACAATGTTACTGTAAGGTTGTGATTTGGTTACGGGGAGACATAACATTCTATCAACGTTGTTAAATCGTTGCACGTGAACATTCTTATTTGTCCTAGCTGTCTCGAAAATATAGAAAATTACAAATAGCATGTATATGCATTGATCATAACAGTGTGCACAACAAATAGTGCCATTTCTAAAAAGATAATATGCAACGTTTTTACAACGTTGTACCGATGGTGTGCGTAGCAGTACATTACGTGGGGTAACAATCACGTTTTCGAATTTTTTATTATTTTTTATTTACAAAAGAAATAACTAAAAGAAGATTGCATTGATTGTCGGAAAGATTTTATTCTTCAGCATTTATAATTCAAATATGAAGTACGATTATTCCTTTATTAATATTTTACGAATCTACGAACCGAAGTTTGTAGCTCTTCCTGTACAGGAAAGATAATATCAGTGACTGAGACGTTGAAATATTTGTTTTGAACCGTTAATTTTTGAACATTAACAATTTAATCTATCATTCGCATTTTTAATCGCAGAAAGTGACGTTTCTATTGTGATAGGGAGATTCTTTTTTTGTTGGCTGATTGTTCCACCATGTCTACAGACGCTTTCTGCACATGTAAACACCATGATACATGGGAGTCGGTGCCATTTTCAAACAAATAAAACGAGGTCTGTCATCCAAAGTGTTCAGTCTAGGCATAAAATGATATAAGGTTTTGGCGTATTTATGTGACCTTTATCTGACTTGTATTAAATACATTATATTGACACACTGGGGCTATTTTGCAAAGAAAAGAAGCGAGGATGGGGATGGATTTCAGTGGCAAAAATGCCTCGAGTTAATGTTTCTGAACTGCACATAAGCTTAGATCAAAGGCGTAAGATTTATCATTCTTGATCAAAATATTTTTAGAAAAATAAAGTGTAATAAAATGAAATAAATTAAAAGTAAAATTGAAAGGAATTTGTTATGTTTAGACAGATGTATGCATATTTATATGCATCAATGTAAAAAAGAGAAAGAAAATGCACATTAAAAGGTAATTAAATATTGATAATTACGAACATGAATTAGCCGTATTATAGTTGGTGGTAAATAATCTAATACTGGTGTTTTATCATCGATAATTATTTACATGAGCTTTTTGTGAGTAATAAACACGGCATACATGCATAACATATGTCATGTGCTATAAAGTCTATTCGCAAAGTAATAACATGGAAAAGCATGGCCTGGAAGAACGAGGGGGGAGGGGCTTGTTAAGATGCATAATTGGAGATTGACCCACATTTTTAGAAACTCGTGCAGAATATTAAACCAAATGTGCCAAAATTGCACATCACTTTTGCAATCCCTACTTTTTCTTATTTGCTTAATTTCTTCTATATTTGAAATTTCACCCTCTTCTTCAAATGGATGATGGTATTTCTCCCCAAAATGTTCTTTTTTAGAATAGACTATATTAAGGACTACACAACATTTCTTATAGTCCACGTGAAAATCTGCAAAGTGTTTAGACTGTACTTCAAGCGGTTTGAGGTATTGATGTACTACCCACCTGTTGGCACTTTCCTAGCAATCGGAAATTACTCTCTAATCTGACTACCTTTTTGTGCCGGAATCCATGAACAATCTGTGTTTGCCTTATCGTTTTGCATGATGGGTTTATTCTAAATTATATATTCCATAAATACGTGAAGAAGCAAAAGAATCGATTATTGTATACATGGTCTTGTTATTTAAAAAAAGTCGATACTGCAAAATGATCATGATGAGGAGCAATCAGCTGAAGATTGCCCTAGATTTTAAAGTAGATTTAAAATTAACCTCTTTAAAAAAATGTAAAAATTATAAAGTAAGAAACTAAGACAAATTATATGTGGGATTTTTTCAATTGCAGCATATAAGTCAATTGATATTACATAATTTACAAATTACCAAATCTACAAGTACTGTTACTTAAATTACACATGTCAGATTTTCAGCCAGTGTGCTCCACTATCAAGTGCTGACATTTGATATTTAAACCAAAATATATTTTTATTCATTTTATGTGAAATAAGAGTATTGTTCAAACATAAAAATTATTTACCAATTAGCAGGAGGCAGAGCAGAAGAAGAAAACACATATTGACTTTGCTGTCGAGGACACAGATTCTGATTTTAAATCTTAATAAAATCCAGAAAATAAACAGATACAAATAAAATGATAGTAAAATATATGCTGTCTTGTTTAATTTTTTTATACCCACTTAACTCTTCTTAAATATAAATATCTGTACCTTCGGCCCGTAAAACTTGTTAGCAAAGTTACATAAAGAAAGGTTTTCATACCATCATTAGTGAACAATGTTTGCATGTAAACCATGTTGGAACAGCTACACAGAAACTGCTTGGTGAAGGCAAACAAATTCAGAAAGTATTTTGCCCTTCATAACTATATGATCTGTAAATTGTGTCCAATTTATTGAATTTCCTTTTTATATCCTCACTGCTTTCATTAAGATCATCTGAATGGGATCCTGCCGATCCTGTCATATGGCCACACACCCCTTCAGTTGTATTAACACATGGGCTCACAAAATGCGCAACATAGATGTTAATGCACAAACCTGTAATAGTTTCTCTCACTGGAATTGCTGCCGATAGGCGACTGGAATCTAGAGTATATGGGTAAAACATTTTTACGCGAATTATCATTTGGGATGAAATCTGCACAGTTTCCTCCGCGTGTTTAAAGTATTTCCTGATGGGCTTGAAGTGCAAAATACCCAGGTAATCTGGTGGGGGAACCTGCGCCAGCCGCTACTTATTGACGGATAGTCGCCTCACGACTTGCTGAAAGATCACGCGAACTACTACCAAAAGGTGGAAGAACATCGCCGAACCAAAGAGGAAGCCCATAAAAGCCTAAGAAAGGAAATGCGTCTCAGAACAGACAAAATATAGTCCAGATTAAATGAGAAGGGTAATTCCTATACGCCTCGTCTGTGACGACTTTCAGAAAAGATGGACCCCTTCAAGCTTTTGGGTTGATTCTCTCTTAACTGTGTACGAAAGGGTCCAGCAGCTGTAGTTCCAGCACCATAAAAAGCACTTTCCGGATACTCGGATCCCACTGTTATACCGCCCGCACGAAAGCAAAATATATATGTTACAATACCTGGAACAAAAACATCTGATCTTCTTGTAGTGAATAATATGGTACGGGCATCCATTGTGGTGACCGAACAAGCCCCTGTGCCCAAGTTATTGCCTTTCTCGAGTTGGTGCCTGTGATACGCCATAACCGTGCACAGCTCCCAAGGATTTGCCGCTAGAAATCCACACAAAAATATGGATCGCTGACAACTATTCCAGGAGACGCATTTCTCGCTTATCTGGCGGTATCTCTGGTGGTGTTTCTGCCTTAGTTTGAGCGTGTCACTAAGCCGCAGGTTGTGAGGGCTACAGCAACGCGGAAGCTTATGATCATGAGGTCCTCAAGGTTATTCGGCAGAAGCGTTTTTCTTTCATGCAGACAGATGAGAAGAAAAGGTCAAACGGTGGATAGATATCATGAGATATTTCTTAAGGTAGACAGAGTGCTCAGACTAAAATCAAAGCAAAGTAACCTCTGCGCCGCATGCAAAATAGGAATATTCTGGTCACACGAGAATCGAAACGCGCAGCAGTTTAGAGTAGACCGCTAGGACAAGAAAAAAGAGTCATTAAAGGGGAAATGTGAAATTTACCTGTTTTGAATTCCAAAGCGCGGGAGGGGGACCGTACCACTTTTACCCGCAACGCAGCAAGATAGTGGTTTTGACCTCAACCACGTGTATCGTTGGAAAGACTACTGATGACCTGGTCCGGTGGTAATTGTTTGTCAGGGGTCGCAATTTGCAGCTCGCCATACACAATCGCGCGCCTAGGCGCAAGATGGCTGGTGCTAAGCTAATGATGTGGTTCAGAAGACCCGGTCTTAGCAACCGCACGCTCTAGCCGGTACATCTTAAAGGATCACACAGGGTCGGTAGCACGGCGTTGTCCTTCTTCCAGCTCTCCCGGTGCATATCGGTACCACACTATGATGTCTGAGGGCAGGCGTTTCTCCTAACAAATATAAAAACCCATTCGTGTTTTGTTCCGAATGTATTCTTTACTTGATTTCATCATGAAACTACTGTATCGCAAATGTGCTAAAGTATCAACCCGATAACATAAACCGAACAATTGTTTTTATTTATCTCTGAACCTTATACATTCTGAAAGATTTTACTACCACTCATTGACACATCACCAAAGAGGGGATCATACGCCTACTAATTCCAAATTCGTATTTTGTCACCTGGGTGATCTGCGTGAGATGAAGGAGAAGTTCCTAATCTGTGATGAGAGTGTAAACACAGTCCATTTCAAACTGCTCTACTCGCAGGTCAGAAAAGCAGACGTCTAATAGCTTTAGGGAGGTCACCATAGTCATGCATTCTTTCGCCACATCGACAATAGCTTGTACAGCTGGGATGAACATAGGGCATGTTATATGCAAATATCCGTGCATATTCTATGTATGTATGTATGTATATATGTATGTATGTATGTATGTATGTATGTATGTATGTATGTATGTATGTATGTATGTATGTATGTATGTATGTATGTATGTATGTATGTATGTATGAATGTATGTGTCTTACTATTTAATAAAGCCATATATCTGCATATATATCTGTACATACATACAGGCATATAGTGTGAAACAGTACGTCATCGATAACAAGTGCTCAACATTGTTAATTATCACTACCGTTGGTATCAATTCTTTTTAATAAAAAATGGAAACTTTAACAAATGACAATAATATAATGTCAGTGAATAATAAATCATCTTGTAAAAGTTTAAGAACTTAAGACATTCTTTAAAGATATTTCGTAAATGTAAAAGTTAGGCCACGAATTTTCCCAATATTTCACGCTACGCACTTTTGAAAACCATTCACATATGGATTTGATCACCTTGGATTAAATAATTACAATGAGAGGTAGAGAAAGTGGGATTGAAGGAAACAGAATGATATAAAGGGAATTGATTGAAAATGCATTGGAAATTGAATGAGAGAGAGCGAAAATAAAGGAAATATTTTAAAACAAATAATTCAAGTAACAAACCTGGAAATGTAATATCTGCGAACAACTTTTATACGCGCAACTGAAACCACAAGATGCAAATAAATTATGAAGTCGAATCATGTATGGATTGTACATAGTACAAGACTATCTATAACTATTGCTCTTTTTTTCTTCTCTATAGTTTAGTTTGATACTCCTATTAATGCACATAATTTAAATCTAAGTCTCTAAGCATGTAAAATTTGATGACGCAAACAAATTGTGAAGATGGATCATTTATGGAATTATATCGGGAAAGATGACCAAGAACAGCTGCGATATGTTGATCTAAATAATTTAGTCCCTTTCAATATAGAGACGATATACGTTTAATTGAGATCACCCTAAGAACGTGACCTCGATAATGGATGTACTAGTATTGTTGACGATATTGGTTCCCCAAAACTATTCTAGCATCGTTATCGATATTGTTCCGGTATTTGCTGTAATTTGAAAACATTGGACAATGCCAGCAAATACCTGTTAGCTAGTATCATGCAGATTCCCAGTATTCGTCTAATATCGTTTGACAACGATACTGGTATACACGTATCGTCATTTTGGCAATACTTATGCAATACTTGAATTCATTTTTAAAACTTTCAATTTCTGTTTTTATCTCCCACGGATTTAATGTATGCTAAGGAAGTAATTATTCTCACAAATACCCGCAAATTAGTATTTTCTGAGCAGACGAACTCTTGCCAAGGAAATAAATCTGTTCCTCATTGTATGGTGCATTGTACTTTAAAATTGTGTTAGTTCTCTATACACCATTGTGAATTGATAATGCCAGAATATTAGTATGACCATGCAAACCATTACAGAGTACTACTGTTGTAACTTTGACAATACTAGATATTCCAGGACTGTAACAGCAAAGATACTGGAGATCCAGAAATGTGTTATGACTAGAATCACTATTGCCAGTGCCAAAATACAGGTAACGATATGTTGACAATATTAAAGCATCAGTATTTTAACTCTGACAATACTAGATTTGCCAGTATTGCAACGCCATAATTGTTTTATAAGTAGAGTCAATTCTAATATTACAAAAATACCCGTATTGTTATGACAATACTAGATCGCCGGTAGGGTAACAATATAAATATTCGATCTACCGGTATTGCAAATGCGACATTACTAGATAGTGCAGTATTGGAATTTCAGATATACCGAATCACCAAAAGTATATTATTTTACTTCATTTCTTTAACTCTGTTTACTTCACATGGTATTAACGAAAAAGATATTTTAAAATAATTGGGTTCTCATTATATTTTGAATATTCTGCTGACATAGGGAATTATTTGCCTTGCTATTGTTATCTTAATAATTTTTCATTTTTAAGTATTTACAAGTATTAAAAAACTGTTGTTGACTCTTTGCCAAGCTACTTGTTTTTCTTGATATTAATTTCATTTAACAAGGACATTATCGGCTATCTTGATAGCTTTTTTATATTTATTTTCAATAATTAAGTATTGGCAGCATACATTGTACATTTTAGAGTGTATATCTTTCTTTTCTTAATAATAAAGTTAATTGAATAAGGGAAGTATGGACAATACTGATTACTCTCATTCTTCTTTTGGAATGTACATACTGAGGCATTGACAATATTGATAGTATTCTTTTCGAAAATATTTGATTGTTCTGAAATGGACCGTTTTTGCCCTCTTGTATACAATCTGGTAAACACATTGTATGTGTGTATTACTCTGATTTGTACTGCATAAGGCTCTGGACGGCATCCTCTGTGCTTCTCCCAAACCGGTCCCTCCACATCATCTCGTCCACGTAACTGGACGGCATCTCTTGGCAGACTCCCTTCCTCCTAAACCTTTGCTTGGCTCAAAACAAGAGTATACATACTATATGCGAGCACCAGTGGCAGGGTCAATCAAAATGTACGTCTGATTAACAATGCCGTGCTGGTAGAAACCTTCAAGACTTTTGTAAGTCCTCCGTTTTGGTAGACTGGATGATGCTGCCTGCTCGGACAACATATCTGATAATAGGAAGAAAATGTTGCAGCCTCTCGTTTCTCCATCAGTTCCATGTATTCCATAATCGGCTGGAGGTAAATATTCAAAACGCCAAACACATCTATCTATCTGTATGTATATATATCTGGTAGATACAAAACATGTGTCGGATATACTGATCCCTCCTATAACACTATACTTCTGCAATTAATTATTTGTTACAATAATATTCGGAATATTCAACAATACTGAAAAATATCGATAATACTGATGTACTCTCATTATTTCTTCAGTATTTAATAGTATACTTATATTGACAGTATTGGATTTTCAGTGTTGTTATTCGGTACGAGGTGTAAATGCAATGACCATACTGTTACTTCCAGTAGTTTTGGAACAATACAGAAATAGTTTTAAGGATGCAGTGGCGTTAATAATAGTGGTACATCCAGTCTCGTCAATAATAGTGGTACACCTAGTATCGTCAATAACAGTGGTACATCAAGTATCGTCAGTAATAGTGGTACATCCAGTATCGCGGCCGAGTTCTTCAGGTGATTCAGTATTAGTACAGGTAATTTGAATGCAAAAAACTCTAAGCATACACACACATATGTGCGAGCACACACACTCAAACTGGAAAGAGTCAAATGCAAATAGAGGAAAATTTTCTCACAACTGTACTTAGTCACTATTCCTTATTAGCAGGTTTGTTCTAGTGGGTTAACAGGTCGACATGATGACGTAGCAGAGTTACTCCTTGTATTGTATTGTAACTTACATCAAAAGAGTTGCAACTCCACAGCAAATCGAACAAGTCCCCTGTGACTAAAAAATGGAAATGCTGTAGTTCATTTTTTTTTCTCTCTCCTAAACAAGTAATTAAAACTGATCTGTCCCATTTTTGTTTTATAGAATGTTTCCTCTTTTAAAGACACAGTTTGTTTGATACCAGCCCCGGTTTTGCTAGAACGAGAAGGTAACATCTTCTACAAATAAGTTGTGGTCAAGTATGTAACATTAATTGCGTAGAAAAAGAAAGAAATAAAAATAAAAAACTTACACATATTGGTTAGTATCTCTGTGCACGGAAATATAGACTAATTTTTCTAAATTTACAACCATTAGATATTATTAGCTGATCAATCAGGTGTAAAGTTTCACCTATTAATTAATTTGTCAACCAGCCAATCAGTTCCCGATAAAGAGCAACTTTCTTCGATGACATCTAAATATGTTCTGTGACTAGGTAACGACTTTCCCTTTTTGTACTGAAATGTTAGACCTTTACTACAGCTTTCACAGTCAGTTATTAAATATCGTTCTTTACAAGAAGGCATTGCGATCAAGAGCCACTCTTTCGTTTGTGTTCCAAGGTTGGTATTCCTTTCTTCAGTAGTACTAGAGAGTTTTGTTATAGGGACGGATTCTTGTAATTCTTATTTTTATCAGTATTAGATTTCCCTGAACTACAGATATTAAGAAAAGATGAACTTTAAGTCTTTGATCTCAGTCGGGCTGATTTATACATCAGTGAAATTAGTGTTATCATAATTAATGCCATAGGAGAGACGTTACATTCCGACTTAATTTGGATTCCTTGCTCTTCTTTGTATAGTTAAGGACGAAATAACGTATTAACTCACCTACAAAATATGAAAGTGTGAATTGTTAGAACCAGGGTGAGAGAGACAGAGATTAAGAGAGAAAGAGATATACCGTATCTCTTTTCACAGATATTTTGAGTGAATTATATTAGTCAAGAAGCTTCCGTATATGTTCATCACAAGGAAACATGATGTGTTTATCTTATGAAGAGATGATTTCCATCTCCAGTGTGGGAAAGAAACCGTCGAAATTACATTATGTGCAGAAGATCATTGTTATATTATGATTTTGTGTACTTGTCTATGTAGGATGCAGATCGGTCTTAAAGGAAAGAAAACGATTGCTAGCATTTGTGTGAACGTTCCAAAATGTGTAACATTTCACTTGACAAATTTCACTTGGTTCCGTGTTGTTTGTGTGTGAGTGCATCGATGTTTGTCTTTTTTGTGATTGATTGTAAAACAAGAGTTTGATATATAGCGATGCTTTTGTTTCATGTAATTCGTCTATTGGTGCAAGCTTCTCTCCCACAATAGGAATGTAAGTCGCGAAATGCCAATTATTTTTCTTCCTCCTATTCTTGTATATGTGATCCAGCCAGCACATGCGAGAACGTCCTGCGAGATATGCATATCCCAACCAGTGCGCTATTTTTGCCGGCCTTTAAACAGTCAGTCTTGTTTACAATTAAATGTTTTTGATTTAAGCTAAAATTTTCACACGCTTTCAAATGATGTAAAAACTAAATCACCACTCTGCATTTCTAAAAGCTCTATAGATACATTTACAAGCCATCTTTTCTCCACCTCTATTGCCCAGTGTGGAACGAAAGAAAAATAATCCATCATATGCTTTCATATGGGAAAGGAACATTCTACCCTAGGAATGTGAATAGGTGCGCAGAGTTGATGCCAAAAACATTCTCACTTTCGGGTTGGAATTTATTCCAACACTAGTATATATGGTGGATTCTTAGAGTGATAATGAAACAATTCGAGGATTGGTTCTATTTGTTCTTCTTACTATCTGTCTCCTTGCCAGAATTTGTTTCCGTTTCAGTCAATATGTTAGGCTGTTCTTTCATTTATATTTTATGATGGTTCATTGCTATTGAAAATGTCGATATTAAAAATAAATCCTTTTGGATTTCTGTAAACGTGATCTGCATTTTGATAGAGAACATTGAACACGTCTCTATACTCTCCCATTGAGCACAATAACGTTATAATGGATAATATTGTATCTGTTTGAAAAGCTTCAATTAATAATTAAATAACGTACAGTGTAATACAAAAACCTAAATAGACTTTGCATTTACGAAAGATTCTGTAGATAATTTTCGCATGAATTATTATCCACAACAAGTGCAGAGAGAGAGAGAGAGAGAGAGATAGGTCCAACTTAAGAATGCTATCAGTTAAGTGATATTTGTATGTACCTGTGCTTCCAAGTGGAACGATTTCTTGTTTTATTGACATTACGTCCGTGCTCGGCCACATTGGCAACCTTTGTTGCCCAGCCAAGAGTCTAACTTTGTGGTCAAATAGCTGCATGTTGACCCAAGACTCATCAGTCTTTGAGATAAAAACGAGGCAGAAATTGTCTCAAATTGTCTTAAAGCAAGGATTGTACGTTTAAATTTTATAAACTTAAGTGCAGGAAGGAGCGAAGTAAATACTAAAGAATGGTATCTGTTTAGAATTACACGTTTACAATTCTTTAGTAAAAAAAAAAAGATTAAGAGTTAATATTGCCTTATTGCAAGAAAACTCTATATTCATGTGTAAAGCTTTGCAAGATGAATAAACGTAAACTGATTATTTTGATTTTGAGTCTATATAATGTTATCTGCATAGTATATGTTTCTAAATATGTCATATCAATAGATCATATTGTTCATTAATTTAAAGTCACAAACGAAAGACTAAAATTCAATAATGTAACGATACGTCACGTTGTCCACTTTAAATACACTTCGATGCTTTGCAGTTAGCCTGAATATCTATCCAAAGAGAGGAATGCATCTTTGTATTTTTGAGAATAGGACCACTCAAATACATGCAATATTCCTATACATATTTGACCTGAATGGTTAATGAATTTTAAAACAATGACATAAGTACACACAAACATATATACATATATATATGTATATATATATATATATATATATATATATATATATATATATATATATATATATATATATGTATATGTATATATATATATATATATATATATATATATATATATATATATATATATATATATATATATATATATAATCGACTCTCCAACAGTTGGTCGAAGTGAATGAAATCTCGTAAAATAACAGATATTAAGTAGCAAGTGCGAGATAACACTTTATTCCAATAAGATGCATCTGAATTCGAATCCTGTGAATATTAAATTACACATTAATTATACAGATACAACAGAAATATGTTAATTTTGAAAAAAAGAACAAATTAAGAAATTTATGTTTTTTCTGCGACCCTTTAATCTAACGATAGCTGAAGATATACAGTGGCGTCTTACTAATAATCTTTATGTTGGGCGATTTGTTAATGTCGGCAGAAGATCTACACAACTTAGACAAGATGCTGATGTATTCCAAGAAAACAGATCACTTGGTTTTGCTATGGTAGCTTCTGCTTTGATATGCAAGGCCACTTCCTTTGCAGTTCTGGGTAACATCAGTTAATTTTTTTGATATATCGTTGCAACAATAACGTTATTAAAACAAATTTGTTTTCGTTAGTACTCTCTCTCTCTCTCTCTCTCTCTCTCTCTCTCTCTCTCTCTCTCTCTCTCTCTCTCTCTCTCTCTCTCTCTTATTGTTGGACGATTGAACAATTGTTCCACAAAGTCTGGAGCTATACTTAATCCTACAATGTTAAACGTGGACCCTGATATTTATGACAGGGGCGAATCAAGGTCTTACTTCCAGCACAAGCGTTACTGTATAGCGTGTTCCCTTGTCGACTGATCGGGAGTAGTATAGTGGGGATACCGGAGGCAATATGGGACTTAACATTAGCCAGTAGGTTAACATTGTGGGGCTCTTGGGGGCAATACGGGAAATCCTATGTTAAATTGGTCTATAGGTTTAACATGGATGGGGTAGTTGGGGGCAGAAGTGTTTATAGGGAAGAAGTGTTTATACGAACAGAATAGACACAAAGACAAACATAGAGACATAGAAACACCATTGGCAATAATGAAGTAATCTTTTCTAAGAGATGTGGGTAGCCCTGAAAAGGGCCGTTGGAGTTGTGTGAACCAAGTTAACACATATCACACCTCTTCACGGGTCTTCTTCTCCTTAAACTTCTACGCACTTCAGGTCCGTAGAGGAGCACCAGCTTCAGACACCCTTGTCTCTCCACATAAATCCTTCTCTTCCAAAGAGCTGAAGCTGTTATCTTCGTGATAGCCCGTGAAGCTTTCACATACATCGGATAGTCCGGGTTGAACAGCATGCACGATACGATGCTTGAAGATTCAATGGATGTATACATTTTCTTGTCTTGAGAATAGGTGAAACAATGTAACAACAACGCAGGTATATATAGCCTAAGAGCGGATCGAAATGGTTCACCAATCTAATCGCGCGTTACAAAAGGGTGGGTCTCTCTTCCAATCAGAAGAGAGCGGGGGGGGGTGACGTCACCTTCAGTATATAGGCACTACAGCGTTCGTACGGTTTTACCTTTTGAAGCATTTTCAGTATGGCTGATACAACGAAAACCATGTATTGGGGTGAACGCGACGGAAACCTCGTATGTTCGGAGTGATAGTACGACGACAACTGCAGCGGTCAACATTCAACCAGAAGATTTTAATTTGGATTTTGTGGATTTTCTGTCGTCACAAGAATTGTTGCCTGAAACAACTACCGTAGTAGTACCACCTTCCTTACCCGTGGTGGATGAGTTTAGAAAGAGACAGAAAGAAGAAGTGAATAAATTGTTGCAGCATCAGAGAGAGAAGCAGAAGAAGCATTTCTTCAGCAAGAAGAGGAAAGAAGAAAGCAAGAAAAGGAAAGAAGAAAGCTAGATGAGGAGAAGTGTGAAGGACAAAAGGAAGGGAGTTCTGACCATCTAACGGTGAGTCTGCTACAAGATATTTTAGCAGAGTTAAAGAATCTGAGAAACATGTATCAGAATACAAGAGAAAGAGACCATCACAGGCTAAACATTCTATGCCCATCACATCATCCACGCTCACTACTACTGAGATGCTACCACCACCATTGACTACTACTACTACTACTACCACTACCAAAGCAGCAGCAACAGGAGGAGGAGGCGTAGTACTTGGCCGTGGAAAAAGATTGAGGCAGTTAAATTTCATCATGTCCAGTCAATGATTTTTTTTTTTTAAACAAACACCCCAACAGTCCTTTTCAGGGCCACCCAGATCCCTAGAATAGAAACAATCAAATTGCCAAATCAAATAAAACTTAAACCCCATCATTGGATTGTGTATGAGTGCATGCGTGCGTCCATACTCTAAAACAAAATCAAAACCAAAAGACACTTACTTTTTTCCTTTTTGGTATAGTTTCTTTTTAAAAAATCACAATGAACATTTCATAACACATCACTCAAGTTTATTTTTTCTTCTTTCTCTGTCTGTCTCTTTTCTTGAAGTTCTTGACAGGCATCATGGGTTCTTCTTCACTGCCTTCCAGACGTCTTGCCTTCTTACATTTCTTGACGACGGGGATGAATTCTTCTGTTTCTGAAGAGCCCTCTGCCTCCTCCCTCTCTTGCTTGTTCTCATGTTTCTTAGGGCACTCTGAAGACCAATGTCCTTTTTCTTGACAATGATAACAGGTATCTTTTCCTTTGTCTCTGTTTTCGTTTCCTTAGTTTTGACGTTGTGGACATTCTGGAGCCCAATGTCCTTTCTCTTGGCAGATATAGCAAGTATCTTGCCTTTATCTCGAGAGCAGGAGGAGTAGTCCTTAGTCTTACTGAAAGTGGTATACTTTGGAATGACTCTCTGTAAATCTCTGACCAAAAAGGCTATCTGTCTTGACTCTTCCATATTCACAGTTTGAACGTTGAATAACGAATAGATACTCCGAGGGTAGGAAGCTCTCTCTCTATATAGGGAGAGAGCCTGCATAAAACTCAGTCAGATCCAAGTTGGACATCAAGATGAAACAATCACGCCATTTCAGTGAGAAAACAGAAGAAATTAAGAGGTCACGACGGCGACTTGCCGTGTCGCCTCATACACCGTTAACTGAAGTGCTAGCCCCAGTTCATGCCAGCGATTTCGAAGAGGAGATGAGTGAACCTGAAACCATACCTTCCACAAGACCAAGAGAGTCTAGAACCCCTAATAAAGAAAATTGTTCCGTAGCTCCCGAAAATTACTATCACATTCGAGAGACGCAAAATATGACATCTAGAAAATTTAGAACCACGGCTTACACTTCTACGGTCCGCTTTAAAGACTTCAAGTCTGAAGTGCCTCCCCAGAAAGCCGCAGGTTTCATTACCGATTTGTGGGATTCTGCGTTAGAAACATTTAAACGACAATGCGGATTCAAAGAGGAGGATCGGTTCAGACTTTACATCCATCACGACAGTTTAAAGTCTCCTGTCTGGATCGAGTTTAGTACGCCGGCATAATTAACACCAGCCAATGTCATGGACAAAATTGAACACGTTCAATAATCCAATGACGAGTTTACCATCACCGATATAAAGCCACACTTCACATGACCCACGTTTCACCTCCTAGAGGTAGCGGACGAAGCAGGAAAGTGTTATTGTCGGACGACCTTCGCAGTACCAAATGCAGTATCGTCCAAAATCGACAATTCCCAAGACCAGATGCGCTTAGCCCGTGCCATCGTGGTGGGGCGAATGTATGCCGACAACAACGAGACAGCAGAATGGAAAAGAGCATTCGAAAATCGGACAGAACCCAACAACGAAAAGAAGCAGAACTCCTGTTACAACAAGCAGGCATATCGAAAGAGACCGTGTGTGGCATTTCTGAAATGCAACAACTTCAAGACGTCTTGGCTCCTCGGTACACGTTGAAAATACACCCTCAAGAGGTTCGCGGAACTCTGGTGTTTCGAGGGCCCGATTTCCCCGGGGGAAAATACATTCACGTGTATCATCATCAAGAACATTCACTAGTATCGCAGGATTTCTTAGATACTCTTACTACTGCGAGAAATGTGACAAAGGAGTTAACAGTCGGGAGCAACACATTCATTGCAGAGAGAGATGTCGGGGTTTTTAGCTTCCACACCATGCCTTCCTGCAGAACACATTCATTGCTCGACGTGTCAAGGAACCTTTGTCAGTCCCTCTTGTTACGAACAACATCGCAGGACACAAGTTCACCAGCAGAAAAGCGCTTGTGATTTATTGAGATTGTGCTCCACGTGTGGACAGCTGATTCGAACCAACAACTCCAAGGCACACGTTTGTGCCGGAAAGAATAGATGTCGCATTTGCGACCAAATCGTGAACTTTGAACTTCAATGTTACATTCAAAAATATGACAATACAATGGAGAAAGAATTAAAGTGTGACCAGCAGCACAAGAAGAACAATACAGACGTGGATTTCAAGAATTAAAGTGTGATCAGCAGCACAAGAAGAACAATACAGACGTGGATTTGATCTTTTTCGACTTTGAATGTATGCAAGAGACGGGTATTCACATCCCTAATTTCTGCGTCGCTTATCGGGCTTGTGAGAAGCGCATACAAGAATCTATTTTCACTGTGCCCATTGTAGTAAGATTCCAGGAGGACGTGAACAAATCTTTCGTGGGCCCAACACTCTTGCCGACTTTTGCCCAATGGATTTTAGACCCTACCGACGACACTTGGAGCGAAGAGGACATTCAACGCTACGGGACCTGTCATCGATATGCTACCGACATGGCTCACAATTTCTCGTGATACGATGGACAGTTTCTTCTAAAATATTATTCAGAACAAGGAACCGAATGCCCCCACGTCACCATGAACGGAGCCAAACTCATCTACATGAAAGTGGGACAAGTACAATTCAAAGATTACATGAGTTATTTGGCCATGCCTTTGAGTCGAATGTCTAAAACATTTGGAATGACAGAAATGGCCAAAGGGTATTTTCTCCACCTTTTCAATACCGAAGCCAACCAACACGCAGTGCTCCCGCATTTGCCTGATCTTCACTATTACGACCCCGACGGGATGCACACCGAACACCGAGAAGCCTTCCACGCTTTGTACCACGCTCACGCTTCAGACCCGTTTGATTTTCAAGAAGAAATGCTGAAGTATTGTCGATCCGATGTGGACATTTTACGCCGTTGCTGTGGAAAGTTTCGACAATTATTTCTAGATCACGGAGAAGCCGATTCTTTGAAGGAAGCATGTACCCTAGCCAAGGCGTGTGAATTTAGTGTACAGAAAAAAGTTCATGCTCGAAAACACACTAGCCATCATAGACCCTAACACTCATCTTTCGGTCAGCCGTCAATACTCTGCCAAAGCTTTGCGTTGGTTGCATTACTTGTGTGAAAAGGAAGACAAATGGATACAACATGCAAGAAACAGAGGGGCAGAAAAGAAAATGGGAAGTCTTTCTGTGGATGGCTGGGATTTAGAAAACCCTCAGACGGTGTACGAATTTCAGGGCTGCTTGTTTCACGGGAGCCCTACCTGTTTTCTTCAACGAAACCTGCAAAGTCCTTTATCAGAGTTCACCATGGAAGAGTTGTATGAACACACATTCCAGCGGCGCCTGAAGTTAGAAATACCATGTGGTAGAAATGTGGGAGCAAAACCTATCCAGAATTTAGACGCATTGTCGAAAGTTACGACGTGGTAGACATCGAACCTCCAGACCCACGCCACAGTTTGTTTAGAGGACGAACCGATGTCACACGCTTGCTGTACGACGTAGACGAATCTCGAGGAGAAGAAATCAAATACATCGACGTGTGTTTGTTGTATCCTCGGGTGTGCAAATACAAGCGATTCCCTATCGGACACCCTGAAATCCAGAACACATCGACGTGGAAAACATTCGTCAATACGAAGGATTGATCAAATGCAAAATCTTACCCCCGACCCACTTGTACCTTCCTGTCTTGCCCTTTCATTGTGAAGAAAAACTGATGTTTCCTTTATGCCATACGTGTACTGAAACATGCAATCAAGATCACCCATGTCGCCACACGGAGGAAGAGCGCGCTTTAATAGGAACGTGGGTCAGCGTCGAATTTTTTCGGGCTCTGGATTGGAGATACCGCTTGTTAAAAGTGTACGAAATTTGGCACTTTCCTACCACAGCACAATACCAAAAGGACGACGCCTCAAATCCAGGCATTTTCTCGAGCTACGTCAACGAATTTCTCAAACTGAAACAAGAAGCCAGCGGCTATCCCACTTGGTGTCGGACGCCAGAAGACCAAGTCCAATTCAAAGAACAGTACCGTGCCGTAGAAGGCATCACTTTGGAAGACGTCGAGAAGAACGAAGGAAGAAGATCGTTTGCTAAAGTCATGTTGAATTGTTTGTGGGGAAAAATGGCACAACGTCCGATCCTACCCAAGACGGAATACTTGGCAGATCCCAGTCGCTACTTTCAACTGGTGGACGACAAAGCAAAACTGATGAAACACGTGGAAATCATCCGTGAAGATTTGATCTTTGTCAATTACGAAGAAGAACCCAAGTTTGTTCGCCCCGACGACTTTAGCAATGTGGTCATTGCAACCTACCTGACAGCCCATGCTCGCTTGACATCGTACGATGAGGCTTTAGAAGTGTTGTGAGATCGAGTCCTGTACTTTGACACCGACGGTTGTATGTACATCCATCGCCCTGGTAGCCCACACCCCACCATCGAAGGAGATCGTTTAGGAGCATGGACAGACGAGCACCCCAAGAGATGATCTTCAGTTTTGCCAACGGTGGCCCTAAATATTACGGCTACCGATACCGAGTCCGACAAGGCCAACTCCATACCAAATGCAAAGTCAAAGGATTGACACTGAATTATCGAGCCAACCAAGTGGTGAACTTTGATGTCTTGAAAAATGCTTTACAGTCTCGACAAGCTCAAGACTTTCGAGTGAAAACTTTAGAGACCCGCAACATTGTACGTTTGCCAAACCACCAAATCGTCAGTCGCCCTTTAGAAAAAGTCTACCAAATTGTGTACCAGAAACGAGTGCGACTTTCAGACCACACCACTTTGCCGTACGGACACGCCGATCTTTAGTATAAAAAAGGGACAACTTCCAAGAATAATAATTCATTGTGACTACAAACGTTGACCGAGAAAAAAGATGAATACTAATTTCACACATCCACTGAGTGAGGAGCTCAATGTGAACTTCAAGTTCAATGTGGAGACCAGTACACAGACACCGATGCTGACGAACTCGACGCAGTCACCGAATGAGGGATCTACTGTGAACTCCAAGTTCGATCACGACCTCGAGTGCGATGCAGTGCCTTGAGATGAGACGGATGCCGTACGCTTTGACATCAGCGACACCCCTTCAGAGCTCATAAACACGCTGTTCAGAAAAAGAATAAGAAAAGAAGAACTGTCAGAAAATTAGACGTGTTTGATTACTAACTGTTGAAAATGATGCACCGAGATTTTTGCAAATGTACCAAGTCAGAACTGGATCTGTTTACCATGCCACCTACCGTGATGACGATGCAAGAATCCCAATGGGTACAATTTCACCCTATATCGTCTTTGACGACTTCAGCTCCTATCGAATGTGAAATCGAAGAACAAACAGAAGATTAAATCGATCTGAATAGCAGCCACTTGTACCTGAAACTCAAAGTAATCAAAACGGACAACAGCAATCCTGGAACTGATCCTAGAGTAGCACCCGTCAATAATTTCATGCATTCGTTGTTCAGCGAAGCGGATTTGTACTTGAATAACAAACTGGTCAGCAGCAACATGGATACTTACCCTTACCGTGCTTACTTGGAAATGGAAAATCTCTTAACGTAAGGAAAAGAAGCCAAGAACACCCATCTGGATGTATGGAAACCTGACACCTTGGAAAAGTTCAACGACACAGAGTTGACTGCAGATGACGATCCTCACAATGTGGGCTTTAACGACCGTCGCAAGAAAATCAAACAAGGGCGCACTTTAGAACTGATGGATCGTTTGCATTTGGTTGCAAGACAAGTATTTGTTAAACGGAGTGGATGTACGCCTGAGACTGAATCGCAGTAGTACCGTCTTCCATTTGATGGCTAACGCCAACGAGTATAAAACCATCATCGAAGAAGCCATAATTTACGTGCGGCGTGTAGAAGTGTTACTTAAAGTAGCCAACAACATCAGTCAAACTTTAAGCAGAACCAATGCCAAGTATCCTGTGCGACGAGTGGAAGTGACAACGTTTACCATTCGCTCTAGACTCCGATCCAAAGTCGAAGATCCTGTCTTCCAAGGACAGCTCCCCAAACGTTTACTCATAGGCATCGCCAGTAATGAAGCCCGCAACGGAGCCATCAATCAAAATCCTTTCGATTTTCAACACTTCAATGTCTCCAAGATAGAAGTCACTCGAGATGGCCAGACATTGTGTACCAGACCTTTTCAACCTAACTTTGCCCAGAAAAATTACTTGAGATCTTACTTGACTCTGAAGCCACGGGACAGTTAGGCACCAACTGCAGCCACGGTATTTCGTGCGAGGAATATGCAGGATGATATGCTTTGTGGGGATTTGATTTCACTCCCGACCAAGGCAGAGACAAAGGACATTTTCATCCTATAAAATCAGGCCAAATTCGTGTGGAACTTCAGTTTGCCACAGCTCTAGCTAACACCGTGAACGTATTCTTGTATCCAGAATTTGACAATACTCTGGAAATCAATTGTTTGAGAGAAGTGATTCTAGACTATTAGAAAAGATGCAACACGAAGATCCTATGGAGATAAGCGATGAGGGATTTTGTGATCAATAAACAGTCACAAACCAACAGTGATGACAATGTTTTTGAACCAGAATCACCACAGCAGTCACAAACCACTAGTGAAGAAGAAGAGAAAAGTAGTGTTACCAAGTTTACTGGATTTATTCAATGTAGATGGCCAGAACAAGAACAACATTTAGTTTCCTGTTTTGCTTCGGATTTGACTGAAATAATTACAGCCCTGACCCGAGAACATTGTCATGGCTGTCAAATCGATCATCCGAGTCAGAAACAACACGACAAATTTGTGATGATGAGTGCAGAAGAAACATTGGAAGAATATTTGGATGAGGCATGGTCTCTGATCTCAGAAGAAAAGGTGTTGAGAAAGTGGTATAAAGACTTACAGGATGGTTCCTCCCCTCCACTCACTTCTCTGGAGATCCAACGCATCGAAGCTCACTTGCAACAGAGTACAGAGACTACCCGTGGTTCATCGAGTTACTTGACAGACAGATTCAAGCATAAAGTCAAGTGTGAATTGATGACTTAGTATTACCTGTGAACAAATGGATACCTGGGAACTTCATTACCTGTTGACTCGCAGTTCGTACACCTCTTCTTGGAATCCTGTGGTGTGTGCTAAAGATGAACGTCCCCATCGTAAACCTAAAGACGTTCATGCCTATGTCATCAATACCGACGACAGTGATCGACCAGGAACCCATTGGGTGGCAGTGTACTTTCCCAACGATCACAGTGTGGAATATTTTGATTATTATGGATTACCTCCTTTGGAAGACAATATCATTGACTTTATGAAAAGAAATGCTGTCTCCACTCGATTCAATAATGTGAGCTTACAAGGATCAGATTCCATAGTGTGTGGACAATATTGTGTGTATTTTCTTCATCAACGCAGTCTTGGAATTTCCCTAGAACAGTTAGTGTCTTGTTACGATAAAGAGTACGCTAGAAACAATGCAAAAGTAGAAAGATGGTTTTGTCAACATTATGGTTATCTCTTGTCTTTAGCTCAGAAACGTAGTGTGCATTGAGGGCAAAATGATTTAGAACAGTGGAAGTCGAGTTTGACTTCACAACGTTGTCAACCCTGTAAATACGTTCATGTTTAACACTATTTGTTTGTATTTTGTGTTTTAGAAACTTCTTTTTGTTGATTAAAAAATGTTGATTTTTTTTTAAATGGTTTTGTGTTGTTTATTAATTGAAAAAATGGAATGTATATGCTCTTTCACTCTCTATCGATCTGAGGTACCTACTCTTTCACATTTCTCTCTATCGATCTGAGTCATGTTTTCCATCGCGTCCGCGCTTCGCGCATTTAAAGCTTTGCGTTTGCCAGTCTGATCACTCTCGTTGACTCGTCAACACCTCAAGATGACTGCAAAGATTAGTAAGCTGAATGAAGCGATGGTGAACATGCAGCGGGTTTGACATAACCTGATTCAGAAGAACCCAGAGAAGAAGACGATGATCTTCCTACAAATGGCTCAAGATCTGGTGGAAGAAGTTTTGAGAGAAGAGATCATCAGGGACAGAGCGGAATGGGAGGGGAGACAAAGACTGCAGCAGCAGCAAAGGCAGCATAAACAGCAACAACAACAGTTACAACAACAACTCTTGCAGCAGAAACAAAAAGAAGGAGAAGTGTCTTGTAAGATGGACTGTGATGAGTTTGCCTTCTCCTTCACCAGAAAGCGTCCTTTTCCTGCAGCAGTGAGACATGTGGTGAAACGTGGCCGTCCTGCCAAAAGTTAAAACATCTCACCCCAAAACAATCCCAACGGTCCTTTTCAGGACCACCCAGATCTCTAGAAAAGATTACTCCATGATTGCCTAAAAAATTGGTGTGTTTGTATGTTGAGTGTCTGCCTTTGTCTTTTTTCCCCAAAACCAAAAATCCCTTTCCCTTGTGTGTTTGTGTATATTTGTACAGAGTGTGTCTATAAAACACCCTTACCCTCGTGTAAAAAAGTGTTTTCTTTTAGGTCCGCGCACTGGGTGTTTGTGTTTTTATGTACGTGTGGGGTTTTGGGGGTTTTTTTGGTGTGAGGAATGTTTTTAAGTATATAAAGCGGTGCGTCCAGCAGTCGGCTACCCCCGTTGACTTGTCAACAACAACAAAACATGAGTAGCCGTCGAACAGAAAAACTTCGTGAAATTCAAGTTCACCTGGAGCATGTTTGTCGTTTAATGAACGAACTGGTCCTCATCAAGCTGGAGGAAGAGGTAGAGGAGGACACGAAAAAGAAAGAAGAAGAGGAAAAGAAGAAGATAGTACAGCCTCATCTGATGATGCTGCCCAACTGTGCCGCTGTGAAGCCGATGGTGAGGACACCGCCGCCGCAACCACAGCAGCAGAGACCACAGCCGCAGCCACAGCCACAGCAACAACAGTAGCAGCAACCTCCACAACAGCATCCAAATGAACATAGGGTGTTAAGGAAAAGAAGAAGAAGACAGACCTTCACGATCCCTGCCACTGAGGATTGGGACAGTGAAGCCACCCAACCTCCTTCTGCCTTTCCCATCTCCAGCAATCCCTGGCGTAGAGATAGATGGAGTGGGAGGTGTGCAGCTTGTAGGGCTAGACCTGGGAGATGCAGGCATCTCTAGGTGAATTTGAATCACCAAACGGCACTTCTCAGAGCCACCCCAATTGCCAAGAAAAGAAAATCTTATTTGCCTTATATGTTTGTATGTTCAGTGTATGTGTGTGTGTGTCTGTCTTTGTATTTTTTTCCCCACAACCAAACAAATCTCTTTCCCTTCTAAATAATTTGTATGTAGGATGTATGTTTGTATAGGGTGTGTTTGGTGTATGTCTTTAAAAAAAATCCCTTTCCCTTCTAAAAAATGTGTTTGGTGTGTGATTGTATAGACTGTGTCTATTAACACTCTCTTGCCCTTCCTATCTTAAAAATACGTTCTTTTAGGTCCGCGCACTTGGTGAATTTTTTTCTGTATGTGTGGGTTGTATTTCTGGTGTAAGGAATGTTTTCCTTCACGTCCGTGCTTCCAGCATATAAAGCGACGCATTCCCAATGTCACACTGGGGGCGAGACTACCGGACCTCTGCTCAATATACTCAGCCGAATTATGGGCTATAAAACAAGCCAGTGAATGAATACAAGAAACCAAATAGCAACAAGCAGTGATTGTTAGCGGCTCCCTCAGTGTGCTGCGTTCCCTGGAATCAGGAAACTCCATCAGCAGAGAGAGCTTATTACGAGAGGTCTGTTTCAAACTGAAACTCCTAGAACAAAACCATCATTCTGTCGAATTTATGTGGGTGCCCTCCCATATCAACATCTCTGGGAATGAGAGGGCCGACAAAGAAGCCAAAAACAGACTAAAGAAGGAAGTAACAACATTAAATCGGTGTACGCCAACATAGTAGGGTACGTCTCAGAATTGGAAAAAAGGGGAAAAATTTAATACTTTGTTAGGCATCATTCTACATTGGCGAGCATGCAAAACTAGGATAAGTACCATCTTCTTCACAACATAGAATAAAAGATATTTCAGCTATGTAAGAAGGAAGGGTTCTTTAATACTACGACAAACCCCAAAAGTCTAAGGCGGGAGAGGAGGGGCCCTTCCCAGGGAGGAAGGGATTGGCAGGCCGAGACCACTAGGGGCCAAGGTACGCCGCAAAGGAGAACCAATCTCAGTCCCCTTGGACTGGAAAATCTCCACTCCCATGGATATGACTTAGGGGCAAGCCAAACCTCAAACCTCAACTTACCTCACTAAAAATAAAAATAAAATTGATAATAAAGACACCAATTGCCACATACCGTTTTAACAATACTATTAACAACAAAATCATGTAATTTAACAACAACGACTAACACTCCTTTCCTCACGCATTCCTTTGGTAGACCCGGTAGACCATGGAGCACTATTTAACCCTATTCTGACTTTGTATTTTTTTATTTTTTTTTTATTTTGTTTGTAACTAACACATTCATTTAACATATAACTCTATCACAATTAATGTAAGATAACTTCAACCCCAAAAACAGTAATACTATAAGGTGATCATAAACCCAGACCATAAACTCACCCTCCCATATCGCTCCTTCAATGAACCTCCATAGTGGGGAAACCATGCAGAGATGGAGCAGTGCGAAAATATCGTCCCTTTACGCATTAATGCGTCCAGTGGGTTGCAGTCAGGTAACTCACTGGACGAGAATTAAATAAGTGTGCTTAGCACACATTTCAATCCCCCAGTGCGTACTTCGCACGCATTGAGGGTATATAGACGTACATGGTCGAATGACTGCACACGTCTTTAATTCAAATATAGATAGATTTGCGCCATTCATAGTCAACTTGACCAAGAAAGACAACAGTGGAGAATTTGCAGGAACCCTGAGATGGGAAGGTGGGAGTCCCTATTAGAAAAGATCGAGAGGTATTTGCGTTAAACGACCACTCTACCCTATGTGACAAGGCAAGTGTCAGCCCTGAAAAAACCAGGAGCCTTGTTTATGAAGTTATGGATGAAGAAGCCATACAATGGAAGGCAGCCTCTGTAATTTCACCCTGTAGAGTGGGGTTGTTAAAGAAAGCACTGGATTGCATGCAAGCGGTAGAGTACCTCCTAGAAAAGGTACAAGAAGACTTTTGGTTATATCCACCCCTCAGTGGTGTGAGACGAGAAGAGACTGCCCTACAAAGAGCCAAGGGTATTGTGAGACAAGTAATGAAAGAAGAAGTGGCTAAAATCAAGAAGGTTTGGGCTGAGGAAAGAATGGTAAAGAAACAACAAGACTTCCATCGCCTGAACGAGAACTGGACGAAGATCCAGGACAAATTCAGGAGATTAGGTAATCCCGACTGGCTCCCTGATCCACCTAAGGAAAAGAAGAACATTCTAGGCTTCCTGAAAACATGGTGAGGAAAAAGTAAAAAATTCCAACGGCCCTATTCAGGGCCACCCACATCTCTTAGAAACGATTACTCCATGATTGCCAATGGTGTTTCTATGTCTCTATGTTTGGCTTTGTGTCTATTCTGTTCGTATAAACACTTATGCCTTATAAAAACTTCTGCCCCAACTACCCCATCCCTGTTAAACCTATAGACCAATTTAAGTCCCATATTACCCCCAGTACCCCCACTATACTACTATCGGGCAACTCGAGGCAGAATTATCAAGAATATCTCACTTACTAGGCAGCCCATATTGACACTGTTGCACAGACCTCTTTTTCCTGACTGAATCAAATCCTGGAACAACGAAGTCGATGCGTTTGCAGGACTCAAGGTACTAATTATATGGAAGAATGGGAACCAGTCTAGAAATGGGTGAAAATATAATAAAGTATATATGGGTCTGGATTGCCATAATTGGTTGATAATCAAAAGTAAAATTTTAGTAAAAAGAATCTTTTGAGAGCTTGTTCTATTTGCAACTGAAAAAATAGAGACATTGTTTTATTGATGGAATTTCAGTCCTTTTAGATACTTGACTTTGGAACACCCATTGCTGAAATTAGCACCTGAATTTTTGGAACGATATTGGAACAAATGTGCAATCAAATACAATGAAGAACTGATCAAACTCAAAGGCTAAAAAGTCAAGCATTCATAAACTATTCTTATAGCAAATTGAGAGAAAATGAATTGATCGTATATACACTGTTGGAAAAAATAGAAATGATAAACTGCAACCAATGAAAATAATAACAAATAAGAAGAAAAAAGTAATCTTATGAAAGGTCTAGAGCTTTTACAAAGGAACAAATCTGACTTATAGGAAATCATAGAAGTAATTATGAAAGACATCAGCCGCAAATATAGCGTATCCTCCCATTTTTCTCATTGCCCCAGCAGCAGTGTAGACCCTCAGGTTTATTGTTACTCCCGTCAGTGTTTATATAGGTCTAGAAAATTTGTATTGTATGATTTAGTGGCAACATAAAGCACGACCTATTGGGTTTTTGATACTGATTTGAATACGCAAACAAACACACACATACACACGCACGCACACACAAACAAGAAAACCTGCCAAAGTTACATAAATTTTGCATGTATGCCACTGTTAATAATTTACATTTCGCTAATACTGTGTTTCGAGAAAGTATTGTTCGATTTATTGACTACTATATGGATTCACAAAGGTGGAGCACACAATTTTTGCGTCTTTACGCTCTTTTGAACATTAGTGACTGACCATTTAATATTTGGGTGGGGAGGAGGGGTCTGGAATTTTCTTTTGAGCCGGGATATTTTAATTCATTTTTACCTCGAAAACATTTATTGTTTCAACTAATAAAATAGGTTTTTAATTTGCTATCAATCAGAGCAAAAATGTTTTTGTCAAGCTAGTTGAGAGCCGACATTTTTTTCTTCTCCAAACAAAATCTCAGCCCCCCCCCCTCCAAATTAAACACTCTGTCCGTAAACGATATGCGTCAGTTCTCACTCTTAAAAGAAGTAAATGCCAACTTTAAATTTCTAATCGTAATAAATAAGAAAATAACATTTCGCGGAATTATAACACAATTCAGCAGTTGATAGGATGTAAACTGTCTTTTCTTAACAACCAGCAACTTATAACACGTATTCTCGGACGGCACAGTTAGTGGAGATCTTTTGAGGTATAGGCAACAGGAGAACCAGAATCCCCTTGCCATTGATGGGATGAAATGAATCCTTGCAAATGGCGGCATCATGGAGCTACTCTTGGCACTAGACTGGTGTAAATCCAGTCAAGTGTGCATTTTTCCAGATGGAAAGTCCTTACTCTCTCTCTTTCTCTCTCTCTCTCTCTCTCTCTCTCTCTCTCTCTCTCTCTCTGCTGGTGCATCATTGCATCATACTGGTACTCATCCTGACTGTCGCGATTTACAGCTAATGACACTATTTGGGATTGGTAACATAACCTGTGTGGGCTAAAGTCAAAGTCTGAGAACAAGTCAGACGTAGATAAATCAGATTTTCCTTTGGACTTGGACAGCCGGGTAACTGAACACTACTGACTCATAGTCCTCACGGATGTGTCTGTTCGGCTGATAAAGGAGTTTAAATGGTAGCAATTAAATTTAAAGAATTGTTTTTCTGTAATTGTTGTCATTTCCTTTAATAATTATTCACACACGAAGACTAAAGTCAGTTCCGTTACGTTACAGGCATCTTGACATAAACAGAAATTTAGGATAGGAATGTGTGTAAATGTTTCATGCTCCATGAGGCGACATCCTGCCTCGTTATCTAAATAGCCAGCATCCTGTTTACATGTACAGCATCTCATAGTCCTGCCCTTGAGTTTCCGTACTTTCTCAGATGTACGATACCAACTTCATAGTTGAATATAGTAAGTAATACCTGGAAAAATAGGCTGATCACGCAGTTAGCACGAAGGCCATATCAGACGCAGTTACACCAAACAAATTTCAAGGTTTTTATCTAAAAGAAGGAATCGGTTAAATGATCAATATATTAAAACAGGAAATGAAACTGAAACCCTCAATATTTGGCTCGATGTGATAAACTGTAGATTCGTACAGGTCATGTGATAATAGGAGATAAGTCTCTTACCAGAATATATCTTTCTCAAAGCACAAGTCAACGACGAAACAAAAACTTATAAGTTAAAATAAGTGGGAACTCGGATGAACGAATTTGAATTATTCCAAAGCCGCACGTTCGATGAGCTCAAATATGGTTAACTTAAAGAGAAAATATAGTACAACAAAGTTCGGTTACACTGGGATACAACATCATTACCAAACAAAATTATAAAAGAACATACATAAATAAATAAATCATGCACTCAAAATACAAACTACCAGGATACGTTGATCTTTTACATTTCATTCAGTATTTGCGAGATTGCATGAATATTTTAACTATTATTGATATGAAACTGAGAGCAGTAGAACTTTATCAGTATCTCAATATTAAAGAGTAATATGTTCATGTATCTAGTGCATTTCTAATTACAACATACTTTCTAACGATAAACACTGCACTCATATGGAACAAAAAAACCTTGACCCCATACACAGTCTGCAAGCTTCAACTGGTTTTGTCTTGGTTTGGTGACCTCGATTTTTACGAATACGATAAATACAAAATGATCGATAGATACAACAAAGGCTTCACTGCACCACGCTGTAAATAAATCGAAATGACGCCATCTTTGCTCTACCTTCACTGTCATTTACCCGCTATTGGGCGCTTACAAATATCTGTGCGACATTTGGACTCTTGAAAAGTGTATATTTTTCAAATATTGTATATTTCTGCATATATTTAGATTAGATAAAGATATAAATATATTTTCATCGAAACAAACGCAAAATATGGTCCTTCAACATAATGTACTTTTTTACACTAGCCAGATATAGCCCCCTGAACTCTGAAAGCAAAATGTTAGAAAGTTTGGTGCTTCATCATTGAAAATATAGTTGATTATTATTTTTCAGGGCCAAGGAATTGTATCTCAACAAACAATTTTCTACCGAAAAAGGAGCAAAGTAAAGAAATTGATCATGAAACATTAGATCGCAATCCTTTTCTCGACCCAATACACGCTTGGACACAATATCCGTTTCTTATACTCGATCTTCGACCAACTGTTAGAGAGTCGGTTATATATATTTTTATATATATATATATATATATATATATATATATATATATATATATATATATATATATATATATATATATATATATATATATATATATATATATACTCTGGTACATTATTTGATTGTCTTTTCTACTTTCAGATTATCTTACGAAACTGGTGACAGATTCAAATTGACTTTGCTGCCTTGTTATTTTCGTGCTGTTATATGTTTATCCTGCAATAGTTGAAACTGAATTACAGTTATCAAGACTTAAAGCAGCAATTTGAAGTTCTTATCATTGGTTATCTTTCTTCAAAACAACTATTAACATACTGTATGTTACGTCGATCCACTTTTCATGCTCCATAAACTATTATGCATACACTTTTTATTGCGTCTGCCTTATTGCAAAAAGTGGGTCACATAATATCCATCTTTCCATCCGTCCATCCATCACACTTCCATTTCTACTCAAAAACTTTAAAACCATTCAAGATCGGGGGATGAATCTTGGAATACTCTGATATAATCATTAGAATATGTGTTTCCTACTACATTGGGGTCCTGTCTTCAAGGTCAAGGTCACATATATTTGAGATTAAGCTTGTAACTTGGTATGCTTGTACATCATTAGAAGTTGTGTCAATTATATTGGGGATGCTATCTTCAACGTCAATGTCATGGATTAATCTTTTCAGTTTACCATCACACTTTCAATTGCAGTTATAACATTAGAGCTTTTGTGTATCATATATCCAAGGTCATGGGTCAATATTTTAAGTTTTCCATCATACTTTCCTATCTTATTTAAAACTTGAGAGTCATTTGAGACTAAGAGATGAAACTCTGTACGCTTTTACGTCATCGTTAGTAGATGTGTTGCATACCACATTGGAAGTCCTGTATTCAAGGTCAAGGGTCAATATTTTGTGTTTTCCTTCATACTTTGCTTTCCATTATTATTTAAGATTAGAGCCATTTGAAATTAACTGATGTAACTTACTATATTTATTGTGTACCACGTTGGGGTCCTAACTTCAAAGTCAAGATCTCATGCCAATAACTTACGTTTCGGTCAGTAACATTTTCCCTTCCAATCCATAAAGTATGAGCTGTTGAAAAAAATGAATGAAATTTGGTATACTTTTATACTGTCACTAGATGTGTCGCATTCCACATTAATGGACCCGGATTGAATGTCAGGGTCACATGTATATATTTGGTGGCTGCTTGCGTTTCTGATTTATAATTCAAAAACTGTTTGAGGTTATGGGATGAACGATAGTGCACTTTCCTTTCTATATTTAATGGCATCTCATGTATCACAGGTAGACCTCTGTAAATCATACACATATAGACCTCACAAGATCACACACGTGCAGACCTCGGAAAGTTGCACACAGGTCGACATCAGAAAATCACACTTCAGACCTCACAATCTTGCACACTGTCCTCCTATATACACACAATTTCCTTTGATACCTGCCGAGCTTGCTATTAAGATAGAAACAATTTATTTTTGCACAGATAAAGCACATGATGATTAAGTGAACGTGAAAGAAGTTAACCTTGTATTCCATCTCCTTTAGTGAAATTTTAAGGTCCTCTTAATACGGCTTCTGCCTGTATTAGTGTGGTGTGTTTGTGTGTGTGTGTGTCTGTGTGTGTGCGTGTGTGGAGAGAAATATTAGTATGATGCAGGTTTACATGTTAGAAATTCGAACCTGGGTCTTGGGTTGCGGAACTCATCGCCTTGCTTAACTGTTACGACTAGGGGTTATGTAACAAAGAAAAGACTCAAACAAGCTTTCAAGATTTAAAATACAAATCTTCAATTTCCTAAAATATTAAAATATTTCAACAAACAATTAAAGTGAAAGAATTAAAAATAACTTACAGTACAGAATATCCTTAAAAGTTCTAAATTGTTTTAAAGTTCACTGTTCCGGAAGTTAATCCAAATATTCCGAATGTAGTATTCCGAATGAAATAGCCTTCACTGGGCTGATATGTTGATAAACATAAGTTATATCCAAATAATCCTTGTGAATCTAGAATCTCACAAGTTTTAGAAATGTTTCCGATAATTCCACGGAGCTGTATAATAATTCCGATTGAAGACAGTACTGAATCCTAAATGTACTGAATAAATAAATCTCCAAATCTCAAAATAAGTATATCCCACACACAAACTGAACCAATTTCGTAACGACCTCTCTCTTCAAGTGTAACTGTAAAGAATCCTTAAACACAGGATTATTTCATATATATATATATATATACATATATATATATATATATATATATATATATGTGTGTGTGTGTGTGTGTATATATATATATATATACATATATATATATATATATATATATATATATATATATATATATATATATATATATATCTATATATATATATATCTATATATATATATATATATATATATATATATATATATATATATATAGATATCCTAAATGCGCAGAATCAAAATAAAAACTCATTACGTCTTAAACAAACAACTGTATTTCAAAATAATGCAACCCTTTCCGAACCAATCAGGAATTAGGTTATGCGTGATTCTGCTAAAGTGCTCGAGTACCAGTATTTTAAACAGTAAACATTATATTGATTCATAGAATCTCGCTCAGAAGTTCACCTTCTTCCCGCTCTCTAAAACCACGTGATATGAAATATTGATCCAAAATACCGTGTGTGTACTCAAGGTAAGACGACAGCTGTTAGACTAAGAACAGAGATCACAAACTAATAAACTATACCATTATTAAAAGGAAAAATATATATAATTCCGTAACATCCTTACCCATTTGGGGAAAAAAAGCTTTATGCAATAAACTTTTTTTCAATATGTACTTCTAACATATAAGTAATTTATTGCAAAATAAGTAAATAAATGATACAGTCATGTATATACAACAATGTAACTGTAATATTATGCACGTGAAAGTGCATCAGCAATTAAATTTTCCTGACCCTTGATGTGTGTGACTTCGATGTTATATGGTTGTAACATCAGACTCCATCATAATAATCTTTGATTCTTATTCTTCATCTTACTAATGAAAGTGAGGGGGTTGTGATCACTGAAGACAACAACGGGAGAAGGAGCTGCACTAACATACACCTCGAAGTGTTGCAAGGCCATTATCAAAGCCAAACACTCCTTCTCTATCGTGGAATAATTTTTCTGGTGCTTATTCAATTTCCTTGAAAATAGCACACTGGATGATCCACACTATTGTTGTCTTCCTGTAACAACACTCCACCAACCCGAATGTCACTTGCATCCACAGACATTTTGAAAGATTGACTGAAATCTGGAGCTGACAGAACTGGTGCACTCTTGAGTATGGCATATAACTTATCAAAAGCCTCCTGACATTTTCCTGATCAAATAAACTTGGTCTTCGTACTAAGCAAATTTGTCAGGGCCTCGGCTATCATGGAAAAATTGGAACAAAATTTCCGATAATAACTGGCCATACTCAAAAATCGCATCAGTTGCTTCTTACTGACAGGCACAGGGAACTCAGAAATAGCCGTAACCTTAGCTTCTGTTGGTTTTATTTGTCCGTGTGCCACAACATGCCCTAAAAAGGTAACACAGGCACGACAAAAGTCACTCTTATTCAAATTGATTGTCAAGTTCGCTTCGCTGAGTCTTTTGTAGAACTGCTTAATTGTTTTCAGATGATCTTGCCACGCGTCGTTATAGATGATGACGTCATCGATGTAAGCATCGCAATTTCTTATTCCAGACGTCACCATATTCATCAAACGTTGGAATGAACTTGGGGAACCCTTCATCCCTAATGGCATGACTTTGTATTGGTAAAGTCCATCTGGAGTCACGAATGCAGAAATTTCTTTTGCTCTCTCCGTAAGTGGAATTTGGTAGAATCCCTTCAATAGGTCAAATTTTGTGACGTATTTGGCATTTCCAATCCTGTCAATACAGTCATCAATTCTAGGAATTGGAAATGAATCGGTCTTGGTGACGCTATTTACTTTTCTATAATCTGTACACATCCGGAAAGTCTTGTCTGGTTTCGGCACTAAAATACATGATGAACTCCAGTCACTTTTACTTGGTTCAATAAAGTCATTTTCCAGTAAATACTGAATTTCTTTCTTCAGATAGTCTTGAGAGGATTCATTCTATAAGGGTGTTGCTTTATAGGTGTTGAATTTATTATTTCGACATCATGGAAAATTTTGTTGGTTCGTGTGGGAATGTCTGGAAATAAATATTCATTTTCTTTAATCAACTGCTTCAGTTCATTAATCTCAGGCGGCAGTAGATGCGAAAGCTTCTGGTCCAGATCGTCCAGAATTTCCGAATTGCGAAGAGTAGTGACTTCAAAATCATCATTATCCGATTTCTCATCTTCATTTAAATGTTAAATGTGTGGGACAGGTACTACTAAAGTAATTGGATAATTTATATGGCTATTTCTGTCTACATATTGTTTCAACATATTAATATGGCAAAGTTGTTTCTGCTTCCTCCTACCAGGAGTATTAATAATATAATTTAAATCACTCACCTTTTTGTCAATTGTATAAGGGCCAAAATACTTAGCCTAAAGAGGATTTTGGGGTATGGGTAGCAAAGCCAATACTCTATCACCTGACTTAAAACTCCTATTTTTCGCTTGTTTGTCATACTTCAATTTCATTTTCGACTGGACAGATTTTAAATTAGTTCTTGCCATCTCGCAAGCCTTTGCCAATCTATTTTTAATTTAAAGACATAGTCCAGAAGATTTAATTCTGACTCTTCAGTAGAAAGAAGTCTTTCTTTTAATAATTTTAACGGACCCCGGACAGAGTGTCCGAACACAAGTTCAAAAGGACTAAATCCTAGAGACTCTTGTACTGACTCCCGTGCTGCAAACAACAATAATTGCACACCTTCATCCCAATCTTTTTCTGTCTCATAACAATATGATTTAATCATAGTTTTTAAAGTCTGATGAAACCTTTCCAAAGCAACTTGACTCCGATAATGGTAGGCAGAGGATATAAACTGTTGGATACCTAATTCATGCAAGACCTGTTGGAATACACCAGACATTAAATTAGATCCCTGATCAGATTGTACAGACTTAGGGAGACCAAATAGTGTGAAAAACTTGACCAAAGCTTTCACTATGGTCTTAGCTTTGATATTCCGTAAAGGAATAGCTTCTGGAAACCTTGAGGACGCACACATAATCGTCAACAAGTATTGGTTGCCTAACTTGGTCTTAGGTAAAGGGCCGACGTAATCTATCATAATTCTACTGAATGGTTCATCAAATGCAGGAATAGGTGACAGATGAGCTTTGGGTATCTTCTGATTGGGTTTTCCCACCATTTTACATGTATGACAAGATCTACAAAACTTAGTAACATCACTTTTAATTTTAAGCCAATAAAAATTATTTAGGATCTTGTGATAGGTTTTATTAATTCCTAAATGACCAGACAACGGCGTTTCATGGGCTAAACTAAGTATTTCCTGTCGATAGGATTTAGGAACTACTATCTGATAAATAACTGACCATTCATCACCAGCGGGTACCCCGAGTGGTCTCCATTTCCTCATAAGGACATCATTATTCAAGAAGTAACAAGTTCCTTCTTGCCTGCCTGACTTTAGTTTCAATCATAGCCCCCTGAAACAAACAGGAGATATCTGGATCCTCCTGTTGTAAGACAACTAGTGTTTGTCTTTTATCACCCTGATCATTTTTATGAGTTTGTGTAGCTGAAAGAGTATCACTGTGATCAATACTTGATTGATCTTTACTAGGAGCAAAAGTGACCTCATTAAAAGCCTGACCCAAAAAGGTGTCCGCTAAAGGAAATACATCCTGTTCAACAACATAATTCTCAAGAGCACACTTTGCCATAGCTCTAGTAACTGCACAAGCCGGATATAAACCAGGGATTTCTACTTCAATAGGATCAACTCGTTGATCCATGCTAGGCTTGTCAGTTACAAGTGGATTAACCACTACCTTATCCCCCGCTAGGTCATTACCTAGTAATAAATGGATGCCCTTCCCAAGGCAAATAAGCCACTGCTCCTATGGTCACAGGTCCCGAAACTAAGTTTGATGACAAATTAACACAATGAAGAGAGACATTAACATATCCACATTCTACCCCCTGTATTAGTACACTTTCACTAGTCGAAGTCTTCTCGGAAAACGGCAAAATACTATCTAACAATAGACTCTGAGAAGCTCCTGAGTCTCTTAATATCGTAATAGGAGTAGTCTTACCCAAGTCACCAACAAGTGACACAGAACCCTTCGACATGAGTGGTTCGTATTCCTTCATTACAAAATCAGACTGAGGTAAGCTAGCCTTCAAACAAATATCATTCTTGATATATGACCCTGACCTTGACTTCTTAATAACTAGAGCATTTGGAACTGCTCTATTATAATTCCGTTGACTGTTTTTCAACTTAAAGCAATCAGAAATAACGTGTCCTTTCACCTTACTAAAGGAACACGTGGGCAGAGATAAGGTTCTCTGATATTCCCTATCAGAATTTTGATTCCTCGCAGTTACATCACCCTGAGGTCAGACATTACTCAAACGAGTCTGAAATGGTTTCTTAGCATAAGCTTGTTGAGAGGAAGTTTTAGTTACAAATGGAACCTTGTGTATTGAAGAATATTCATCAGCTGTGCTGGCTGCCTTTTCTAAAGTCTCAACTCCTTTCTCATTAAGATATACCTTAATATCATTACTGACACAATTCTTGAAATCTTCCATCAATACCAGTTGTTCAAGATTATCATAATTCCCTTCAACCTTCTTAAACGTACACCATCTTGTAAACAAACGTTTCTTTTCCCAAGCAAATTCTACATGAGTCTGATTAGTTTCCTTTTTACATTCTCTAAAGTTTTAACGATGAGTTTCAGGTACCAACTCATAAGCCCTCAAGATATATTATTTGACCACTTCATAATCAGCAGATTGTTCAATTGAAAGTGCAGTATATACATCACTAGCTTTGCCAGTAAACACACTCTGCAATAATGAGGTCCAATTCTCTTTTGACCATTCCAAATTCTCGGCAATTTTCTCAAAACTGAGAAAATATTTGTCTACCTCTTTTTCTCTAAAAGGGGGAACCTGTCTCATATGTTTGGCTATGTCAAAGTATGAACATGTATTGTCATGAGAGTGCACTTTGCTGGTCAATTCTAATTCCCTTAATCTAAATTCCCTATCTTTATCCCTCTCTCGTATCTCAATATCCCTTATTTCTTTTTGTATTTCATTATCCCTTAATTCCTTCTGTAATTTTCTATCTTTATCCTCCCTTCTTTCCCTCTCTCGTATTTCCCCCTCTTTTAATTTATCTTCCCTTCTTTCTTGTCTTTCCCTTTCTTCCCTTCTTTCCTGCATCTGCATCTGTTCCCCTTGTAATTTAAGTTTTTCCAACTCTATGTCCTTTGCAATCTGTAATTTCTTTCCCAAACTAGACGGATATTTCTTCTTGACACTTGAAACCCCCTCTTCTAAAATACCTGTTTGTACCAAATAGTGTATCAAGATACTTCTAATATCTTGTTTTAACATAGAAGCTTTCGTTTCAGTCAGACTATAATGTTTAGCAATTTGAAGTAATTCGTCCTTCTTTAAGGACTCAAATTTCTCCTGGGTAGGATAAGCAACGAAACTCTCTACTCTGGTTGTCATTATGAAAGGCTGTTCGTTTCTCTTTATTTCTTAATCTGGAAATCAAAAAGACCTCTAAAATTTCAAACAATGATATTCAAATCCCAAAACAAAAACTTTCCGAAGTATCAAAATCTCTGAAATATTAAAACCTCGACAATATTTAATTAAATCTAAATCCCAAAATATTCAAATTCGGATCCTGAAATTATTTAAATTTCCAATCCCGGACGAGCCCCCAATTTCTTCTGCTACGACTAGGGGTTATGTAAAAAAAGAAAAGACTCAAACAAGCTTTCAAGATTTAAAAAAGAAATCTTTAATTTTCTAAACTATTAAAATATTTCAACAAACAATTAAAGTGAAAGAATTAAAAATAACTTACAGTACAGAATATCCTTAAAAGTCCTAAATTGTTTTAAAGTTCACTGTTCCGGAAGTTAATCCAAATATTCCGAATGTAGTATTCCGAATGAAATAGCCTTCACTGTGCTGATATGTTGATAAACTTAAGTTATATCCAAATAATCCTTGTGAATCTGGAATCTCACAAGTTTTAGAAATGTTTTCGATAATTCCACGGAGCTGTATAATAATTCAGATTGAAGACAGTACTGAATCCTAAATGTACTGAATAAATAAATCTCCAAAAAAGTATATCCCACACACAAACTGAACCAATTTCGTAATGACCTCTCTCTTCGAGTGTAACTTTAAAGAATCCTTAAACACAGGATTATTTCATATATATATATATATATATATATATATATATATATATATATATATATATATATATATATATATATATATATATATATATATATATATATCCTAATGCGCAGAATCAAAATAAAAACTCATTACGTCTTAAACAAACAACTGTATTTCAAAATAATGCAACCTTTTCCGAACCAATCAGGAATTAGGTTATGCGTGATTCTGCTAAAGTGCTCGAGTACCAGTATTTTAAACAGTAAACATTATATTGATTCATAGAATCTCGCTCAGAAGTTCACCTTCTTCCCGCTCTCTAAAACAACGTGATATGAAATATTGATCCAAAATACCGTATGTGTACTCACGTTAAGACGACAGCTGTTAGACTAAGAACAGAGATCACAAACTAATAAACTATGTCATTATTAGAAGGAAAAATATATATAATTCCGTAACAGAACTCACCAACCCATACCTTGTCTATTAAGCGCACATCTCGAAATAAGGATGGAATCTAATCGTGGATATACGCAGTTATAAATAGAAGACAGACTTGCATGTCGGCCCAGTATTTAATTCCTATATATGTGCATTGTCTGTCAGGATTCTTCTTACAGAAACAGAGTTTAATATAGAAAGTTACAAATATAAACCAGGCAGAGTGGAAAAGACCATCACATGATCCTACAGGAGGATGCATGATAATATGAATTGAAATTATATACGGAGAAAGAATACTATCATATAGGTCTGACAATTTATAATTCACCCTGTGCTGAGATTCGAATCTGGTTCAGCGAGTTACGGCACCCATCGCCTTGCCTGCACGCACCAACCCCCATACCTTCTTGACTAAGCGTACATCCCCAAAAAGGATAGAACATAGGCGTGCATATAGTCATTCGTGCGTAGCATACACACTCACATGCCGACCGTAACTCGCTGACCTGGGTTCGATTATCAGTAGAGTAGAACGAATTAAAAATGATCTCACACTTTATAATAATATTTGTTCTGCATATATAATTTCACTTCATAGTATCACGCATCATCGTGTATGGTCTCGGGATAACACTTTCATGTGAATTTGTATTGATCACGAGACCAGAGGGGAAAAATAATGTTCAAAAACATCACAGTTAAATACCAAATGTTATACATTAAAAACTTGTTAAGGCGACTACAATGTTTGCAATGTTCTATAAAGGCAATAAATTACATCACAGAATAAGTACAAAGAGATTAAGCGGAAAAACAAATACAACATAAATTCAACGTAAAAACTACTAGTTGATCGACAATATTTTGAACAATATAAAAGGCAACGAAAATTGAATGGACGTAGATGCAAACATCAAAACATTTAAACTTTTCTCAAATTTTATTTTAAAAAAAGGAATGGCAACGACTCAAACATCAACTCAATACACTATGCATTTTTTCAGGAGATAATCTTAGCATAAACAAAAATGGTATACGCAATGGGAAAAAAGGAAATACATGTTATCAGAGATACAGGGAATGCGCAAAACAAACGAGGTTAATATCTATAACAATGGACGAAATTAAAAGATCAGATCAATCAAAATCAACAGAAAATTCGCATGCGAATGTGGAAAAACAGTACACAGATGATCGATGTATTTGAACATCAGCACTTCACCTTATCCTTGCACTGCAATTCAGTTTAACGTTCCATTAAGCTACGATATTTTACAAATAATTAACGAGGTACAAATTTACTACTCTAACACATATAGGCCACGGAACAATTTTGAAAACTTTAATCTAAACTTTGACAGTGACGAATCAACGAAGAGATACAGATAACAGTATGACAACAAAATTTGATAAAATCAGTTACACTGGGCAGTGTATATGTCAACACCTGGTTGTGGAATTTTATAATGACATTTGATAGCCAAACATGCAGCAAGTACTGTTCCAGTGCGACCAAATCAGTATACAAATTACGATTATTTCCAGATGACAAAGTTGCTTCCGGAAAGCAAAGTACCCTTACCAGGTGATGGTTCGTTCAAGTCCAATAACAGCAGCATTGACTTGAAACAACTGAATTTGATCGGCAATCATTTTAAAATTCAACCACGGCATGACTGGAAATGCATTAAGGGCAAAAACCAGTATTTGATAGGTTATGAGCCAGAAAAAAGACATAAAAAATTGTATGCCAGGAAACATCAATCAGCTATTGTGTTAACCACTTACAAACGTAAATATAACAATTGGGTAAGTGCTATTTAGTATTAGCGACCATTGCCAGCTAAATATATGAATTCAGTAACATATAGGAAAGCAACTAGAGGATGGATACAATTTTTTGAGATGAGGAACAATCTAGATCGAATCAGATCATACATACTATGCATCGTGTGTGTACGGGTTAGAATCATAGCATCTATTAAGCAATCCGTTGCGACGGTATCAGTCACAGTTGAATTATTGATGGCGCTGCTTATTCTAGGACAGGAAGGTTAAACCTCAGGTGAAAATATGGTAAAGTTCCAACAGTATCTAACAGATTTAAACGTAAAATTGCACAATGCTACTGGAGATGACGCTACTTGTTTGTTACCGAGTAACATGGTAATGCAAATGTGTAGTACAGCAACAATTTGCAGAGGTAATCAAAAATTCTGATAAATAATCCGTAAAAGTAAGATATAACATTGTAGCAGAAAAACATAAAGACAAAGTGAGTAACAATTATGTAGATAAGAAGGATAATGATGACTCTAGAATGAAAAAGTCACATGGTAATATACAAATTAAAAGAAAATAACGTTATCCATTTATTAAACAAACAATAGTCCATTTTGACTCTCGTGTATGTAGAGATAATATGGTTCATTTTTCTAAAAAAGTTACGAACCTTTAACTCTCCTATTTGCTTTCTTTACACCTCTGGCCAAAACTGCGAGTAGCAAGCCAACTAATGACAAAACAAGCAACAAAACGGATTCAGAAAGGAACGAAACAATCTGTACAGCACACCTAGGCAATTAGACTCAAGACACATAACCAACTAGACTCACGCACTACCAATAATTCCGGGTAATACTGATGCGGCTTTTGTAGCTAAACCAAGCAAATACTCGGCTAAACTTCTCAAGCAATTTGTGCTAATTGTGACGAAATGATTGGCCTGAAGTAGGCGGCGTTGGGGTTGGATGAGTGTGTGTATGATGAATAGTACTTCTGACCAAATTTGATTTTGATAGAGATCTGTTGATATAGTCCCTACAATCGCTGCAGGAACCGTTGCCATTGTAACGCACATTTCTTTGGATAGTTCTTTCAGCCTTTCATCTAATAGCTATTTTTCCTCACTTTTGAATTAATTTATTTTCAAAATTGTTTCTATAAAAGTTCCCTGCAACTAGGTTAGATCCCCAACTATGTGAGGTCGTTGAACTTGAACACTTCTCAACTGTTTTTATAATGCAGCATTTTTGTTTGGGTCTTTTCCTTGTTTTTTTTTTTTTTTTTTTTTTGGGGGGGGGGGGGTGTTTTTTATTTTTTTGTTTGTTTGTTTGTTTGTTTGTTTGTTTTGGTTCGGTTTTTTCTTTTTTTTTTTTTTTTTTTAGTTTGTTTGTTTTAAGCCCTTTGACCTGTGTTTGATACGTTTCAAAATCACTTTTCACAAACTCCATATTTGATTTATTTGACATTTTCTAAATTGTTTACATATTCCTTTAATTCTGTTTCCTATTATGTAGTCAATAATTTTTTATCTGTAGGTGTAAATCCTACACTTTGAATTTTGTTATTGTAATCATCAATTATAGTGATTACTTATCTTAACTACAAGTCAGATGGTTATTTTGTGTATATGGTGTCTATTTCCTCGGGTACTTGTATTATTTGTCTGATAGTAACTGATCGTTCGGTAGAATATTCCCTTTCAGAAATACTATGAAATTTAGGTTGGGATTCTGGCGATTGACTTACTCAAGGATCTACCGTTTTGATTGTGTTTCTATACCTATGTAATCGGTCCTGAAATGCATCTGTTATGGTGCAATTTGGAACAGTTGGACTTTCCGTGAAACGTTCCTATGGTTTTCCCCGTCCCTCTTTGTATCTAAGTCTACGTAATCGTATCAAAAATTCATGTTCTTGAGCGAATGTAACATCTAGTTGTTTGTTTGCTACAGACGCATCTTTAAATTCGTTAACAAATAAGATGCCCTAGTTCTTGTTGATGCTGTACTAACTGATACAAGCATTAAACCATGATTTTCATTGATCATTAAATCAATTGAGGTACCGATTCTGTATGTAAGCTTGATATACATTATACGATTAGTATCTCTGTGCATATTGGTCGCACATTTTCTGCATGGTTGGGGCCTACCTTTTATCCATAGTTTCTCAATAATGTTGCTAATGTGACCACATTTTGTTTATGGTTTTTTCTGTAGAAAATTACGGTATTTTGATCTTCAAAACCACTAGCAAGATCTACCGTCCATACATCATCATATTCATATTCAGAATTTTTAAGCGCTTTCATTTTAATTTCTTCACCACCTTCAGTCATTTGTTTCAAAATTTAAGTGGAAAAGAAAAGGGATAAGTCACAGCTGGAAAGAGAACTGGGATTAATCGAAGACAAAATATGATCCACATATCCTGAAAAATACCTGTAACAGTACCTGAAACTGAAGAGTACATACGTGAAGCCAAGATAGCAATAGCAACAGGATCATTCAAAGATAAAATCTGAGGAACAGTTTGATTGAGAAAGAATTGGAAAACATGAACGATAATTAGTCAAAAAGACACATGAAATATTTGCCAATGTCAGTGCTGTAAAAATCTCTAATTCAAGTGTAGATGTTCAGAATGTACAATGTGACATCAGTGATAAGCCAAATTATGTCTATTGACAACTTGGACATTTTACAAAATAAAGCGAAGGATGGCTACATGACATCCAATTGGATTATATATTTCACCTGAGTTTTGCCATTAAAGCTAGACTTGGCTCTATCCGTGTTGAGTATTATTTTGATAACGTTTAGATAAGTATATTTCAACACAAGTGTGCAGTGTGGTAAGAAAAGATGTTGAAATAATGATTGACAGGTACATACGATAGTTGCTTTATCATGCAAAGAAAAAGGCTACGCAATGCTGTAAAATATTTCCTCAATGCTGAAGTTCGCCGTCTTGATAGACTTAACTTTTTATTGTGATTTGCTAGTTCATCTCCAGACGGCTTGTGTGCATATTTTGCTATCACTAGCCAGCAAACATCTAGTGTTTGTCCAGTTAAAACATCGTCTTTTTGTTTACAACAAGACAAATCGAAAAAGGCGACTGGTATTACATGATCTATATCAAGCGGATCTTCACTAACACATTCAGGCTTTGTATAATTGAGCCATCTACGGTTTATTTCAATTCATAGAACATCTAGTATATTTAATGTCGTGTCTGGTTCGATGTTGTGCCTTAGTGCTTTCCAAATCATACTTCTATGCTTCTTGTCATTTGAATTAAAAGTGTCATCATTATGGTATCGATATCGTGTGTGTGTATGTGTGTGTGTGTGTGTGTGTGTGTGTGTGTGTGTGTGTGTGTGTGTGTGTGTGTGTGTGTGCATGTTCTCGTTGTGGTACTCTTTATATTCTTTGTACCACTTGTTAGATTGTTTTATGCAGTACTCATTATGACAAGGTATGCAATAACAACTGGATTTGTAAACCTCCGTTATGTCTTTGTCTTCTCCACCCACAGAACATCTTTTGAAATCCATATCTTTCATTTACCAAATTAGATTTCAAAGTATTTTCATCACTTATAAGCAGACTGTAAGTCATCTTGCAAATAACGTTTTTAATATCTTGAAATCATGCTCATGTACCTTCCAAAATTTAATTGCCTAATAAATGGAAGAGAGCGAAGAAAAAATGTAAGACGAAAAGAAGGTAGTTTGAACTGTTGAAGAGTCACAAACACCACGCTGGACTGGTCTTAGATTCATGTACAAAATGGGTTGTTGGATGTCTTTAAAACTGACATTTATCCTAAGAAATTAGTTGACTTTGACAGATTTAACTATGTGCCATCACATTCAGCTGAATACAAGGCTTGTACGCAATATTTGTCACCTTGCACATTTAACCCCAGTATTCAAGATTGTTGGGCTTTTGTATTGATTTCTACATTGCGTTAGAGGTAAACAACTAACATTTTGTTTACTCAAGCGACATTAAACAACAATATGTGTCAAACCTGTACAGCGCAAACAAAACACGTAAATACCATCAGGAAAAAAACAATATTTTAAGCATATATATTGCAGCAATAGCAAAATGTGTTACTCAGATATGCAACAAATTGTGTATGTTATGCCTATGGGAGAATATATACTTTACTCCTTCTGAACACCTCACCGAAGGTGACAAAGTACGGTAAATGCATAATTTCTAACAGGAAGGAGACCATACCTAAGCGGGATAAATACCTCAAGAAACACATCATTATATTGCTTACACACGCAGCAGCATTACACCAAAGCAAACTTTGCAAGTTTGTTTGCAAAACCTCAGCCCTACTATCATGACTGTACCTGACAGTTTCTTCACATCGTTTGACATGAGTGTTAAAGGAGATGCTAGCAATGCAGCGTTAAACAATGTGGGTTAAATACTTGTGAAAGTCATCACCATATCATACGGAAGTGATGACCTTTTCAAGTTAAACGACTACAATATCAATCCGTACAATAATTCGTCATTACGCGTATCAGTTAGGATAAACAGGATTAAGCAAAGGTATCATCAATAAAAAATAAAGGAAGTTGAGATCAGGATCTGGTAAAACGCAAAACACTGGTACCGAAGCTTTACAGTTAAAAGAAGTTAGGATAACACTTGACTTCCAGATCCTAACAGTTCATTGTCCACTGTAGCCTTTCACAAGATTTCAGATTTCACATTACGCTGAACAAAACGGCTGAAGTGATAGAAAGTGATAACCAGAACTACGAAATGGAAATGATTTGTTTCCAGTATGATACAATTACCTTTGAATAGATTGCTCAATCGACGAATGACAAATATAGAATATAGGAATTGACTCATTTTATTTATCACAAAATTACGAGAGAAAGAATGAGAGGATCAAATATATAGCGGCCCATACACTCTTGATTGTCCCAGAATGAGGTCGAAAAGTGTTTTAATAGTGTGCAAAATTATTGGGGAAAGTGATCCCAAAATGTTTACAACTCGGCAATAGAAAATAATTACTATAGACGGTCTGCCAAACTTAATTTATTCCTAGGCCTTCAATTGGGGCAACAGTTTCTAAAAGCTGCTAACTATTTATTCCATGAGCAACAGAAGAACATAGAAATAAGCAACGTAAGCATTAACAGTTATTATACTGACATTCACTGCATTTAGCTTTATCTAAGTATTCACGTTAACAGATTACGTGGTGGCAGTCCTAAATTAGCCAATGTGCAGCAAAGTATCCATTTTTAAATATTGATGCTACAAATGTAACACTAACACTAACTGCAATTTCTCACAACCAGGAAAGAAAATGAATTTTATTGGATACGCCGCTTTAGAACACTGAAACGAAACGGCTTAAACCAGGATGATATTAAATACAACGTTATTGAGTTTTAAGACTAGCTCCAGAAGTTTAAGTAGGAAACGAGTGGGCGGATCGTCTACAGTTCTTGTTTCCCATGCTTCCTTACACGCCTGTATCCCTTCACTTGCAGGTATATTATTATACATGGATGTGAGGTCTAAAGAAACAAGCATTGTGTCTGGCAGTAATGGCTCGCTTGCTTTGCTTTTTATAGGGTCTTGTTAGCATATCAAAAATATTAAACTGCACACACTATATGTAAAGTGTACCAACTATGTGACAAATAAACATCTCATTCACAAATCTGCTTTCAGTGTCTTCGCTAGATTTCAATCCCAACCAAGCTTCATCCTGTTACAATGGTGTCAGAAGTGGGATGTGATTAGTCGGAACGCATACGTTAGTCTGCATAGGTCTTGAATTCAGTAATGTTTTTCACTTATCTGTTTTAGATTGTGACCTTTCTGACAAGGTAATAACACGGGTGGTGAGTAAATATCTCGCTCACATTATACATTGGTCCCTATTTGTCATCATGTAAACACATATACATATTGTTTTTATATGTTGCACTCTGAGAAGGAAGATACGGTTGGTTTGTGTAATTCCATAATCGTATGTTTCACATAGTAGTGCACTTAAGATTGGTGATCTTATCAGAAAGATTAATCATGTCGTCACTAAAAGATCTCGTGGAGATGGACAAGCAGTTCGGGTCTTAGGGGGTCCCTTAAAAAATGTGTACAGGAGGAGTAGGCACTGGAAAGGGAACATAGATTAAAGAAGAGAAATACAGAAATCGAAAAGCAAAATGTTAGGCATATAGCGCCAGGCAGAAAAGAAAAGAAGGGAATTTGAGGAGAAGAGGACAGAATTAGAGAAGCAGACTGAGGAAAGAAATATAGCATCTGAGGAAAGGAAAATGGAATTAGAGAAGCAGGCAGAGAAGGAAAGGATAGGATGGGAACGGGAAGCAGAAAGGGAAAGAATAGAACAGGTAAGAGAACTTGAGGAAAGGAAGTTAGAGACGGAGAGATAAGCAAAGTTAAAAGCCATAGTCTTAGAAGACATGAATATGGAAAGGGAGCATACAAGGAAATTTGAATTATTGCAAGCTAATAGGGAGGGGAAACAAGACTCTAACTCGAGCAAGTTGAGACGTCCAAAATTATCCCCGTTTGAAGACGATAAGGATAACATAGATAGATATTTGCATAGGTTTGAAAGATATGCCACCGTCCAGAAGTGAAGATTGGTCGCTCCATCTCCGTTACATAAGGGAAAAACGCTGGACGTGTATTCGCGTCTACCCGTGAACGAGAAAAAAAGTCCTTCACTAATATCGTTGATATGGCTACATAGGCAGGCTATTTCGCTGAAGCTCGGGGAGGTACCCAGAATGTGGTTTCAAGAGACAATAACTAAGGTAACCAGCCTAAAGACCAGAGGTCCAGAGAACCCAAGAAAACTGGTACGAATAAAGGTAAACATTTTCAATCTGGAAAGGGTGCAAATCGTAAGGATCGGCAATGTTACACATCTAAGGAGTAGGGCCACATCTCGCCCGATTGTCCGACAAGAAAGGGGTTTGTCCAAAGACTCGTGGTTGCTATTGAAATCAGGGGGTGGTCAAGAATCGACAAGCGCGACGATTTTCCACGTGATAATTCGGGAACTAGCAACGCGAGTGCGGTATACGAGTCCGCGGCGCGTGTGCAGATCGGTTTTGATGCCATTCGGTCGATCGGTACTTGTATTTTCGATGAGGCCAGGGTAACGATAGCTAGTGGTACCACCAACGGTCAAGAAGTTACGGTCTTACGCGACACCGGGTTTACGGGAGTTGTGGTAAAGCGGAGTCTCGTTAAGGATGACCAAATGCTTGCTTGGAAATCCCCATGTATGTTATTATACCAAAAAGATTGATCGCGTTCCCGTCACGGGAATCTAAATCGAGACGCCTTACCTCACTGGAACCATCAAAGCGTTGTGTATAGACAACTCCATATATGACCTAACGATTGGAAATGTTGAGGGCTCCAGACTTCCAACAATATCAGATTTTCGGTTTCCCATTATGCAAGCGGTCGAAACTAGGTCGTAAGCGCGGACGGGGAAACAGCCGCTGCGTAAGTAAGTTGAAAGTTCCTGAAGCCGTGACTGATATCTCGCGCGATGAATTTATGCGTGAGCAAGGGCATGACGCGTCCTTGAGCGCGACCGCGGAGAGAATTGTGTCCGGTATCGTAAAACATTGTAAAGGCGGGGCAAGTCTGAAATATGCACGCAGGGAATGGTTCATGTACAGGCAATTTACCACGTCGGGTGGTATAAAGTTCTTTCAACTTGTAGTCCCCCGAAAATTCAGGCCCCGTGTACTTATAGTGGCGCACTAATCCAGTATGCCCTGCCTGCCCGGCCACTTGAATAGGAGAAAAACTACTGCCAAGGGGTTAGCCGAATTTTCTTGGCCCTCCGTAATTAGCGATATATCACGATTCTGTCGATCGTGGAATGTTTGCCATAAAATTGTGGAAAAGGGGTTTTGAACGTTGTATATACTGCAGTCATAGAGTGACGAACCGCAGTTAGATCCCAGTACAGAAACTCCCCTTGAGTACCCCATGGGGGTGGGAAAAGAGGGAATAGATAAGGTCAGCGTGTGCCCAGGGTTGCCCCAAGGTCAGCGTCGACAAATCACGGAGATTTTAAATAGGTATCGAGATGTATTTACTGACAGACCAGATCATACTGGATTAATAAAGCATGAAATAAACTTGAGTACCCTAGAACCAATCAGAATTAAAGGATATCCAAAACCCTTTAATCCACAGGGAGACGATCGATGAGGAAGTAGATAAAATGTTAGACCTGGGAGTGATTGAACCCTCCGTGGTAATGGTTAGAAAAAAACATGGAACAAACCGCTTTTGTATAGACTTTTGTGAATTAAATAAAGTCACCGTGTTTGATGCGGAACATATGCCAGATATGGACGGTTTGTTTTCAAAATTAGCAGGGCACCAATATATTTATAAATTAGATCTCAAAAAAAGATATTGCCAGGTGCCCATAGCTGAACATGTCGGCGGGTTAACGGCATTCGCGACCCCTAAAGATCTTTTGCCAGTTTAAATTTATAGCTTTCAGTTTGGTCAACGCTGGTGCGTCCTGCGTTCGTCTTATGCGCAAATTGTTGCGTTGAAAGACATGGAGAACGTAGATAGCTTCGTTGACGATATTCTTGTATATACGCATACCTGGGAAGAGCATATTTGGGTATTAATCGAGCTGTTTCACAAACTCCGCAAAGCTAATCTTACGGCGAGACCCACCAAGTATAGTATAGCATATTCTAACCTGGAATGCTTAGGTAATCTGATAAGCGGATCATTGCAGTTAAAACCCCACCCTGACATAATTGAAGCAATCAGAGATGCTCCAAGACCAGTAACCTAGAAACAAATTTGATCGTTCCTTGGGTTAATAGGGTTTACAGGAAGTTCGTCCCAAATTACGGCGCTATAGCTAGTCCGCTGACGGACTTAACTAGGAAAGGGCAGCCCAATAACGTTTCTTGGGATTTATTTCAGGAAAGAGCTTTTAACGCTCTTAAGGGAAAATTTATCAGTGCACCAATCCTAAAGTTACCAGAGTTTAATAAATCGTTCGTTTTGAGAACGGATGCGTCCTCGCGGGATTTGGAGCAGTTTTGCTACAGGAACAAGAGGGGGTAAAGTTACCCATAACTTATGCTAGTGGGAAATTGCTGGAATTGTTTTATATATTGGATGTTTCAGGATTATTCTAAATTTTACGGAGAGTCAAACCTATGTCACATAACGCCATGCTATCAGATAGAGTATAGTCTTTTTCAAGTTAGCCATTTTTATAACTGAACTGACAAATTAATTTGAATTTTATGTGGCATGCATTAAATCTTGAACCATGTTCGAGTTCTTATAAGTCAGTGAGGAACCGGAAATACATCGTGATCGTCAACTGGACGCCACGAGATACATATGTTCCATTGTTGAATCAACATTATTCACTATCACTATATGAGTGAAATCATTAATTTAATATCGCTATATGAGTGAAATTCAATAATATATAGATCCTACTTGTGGATGAAACGTACCTTCTTCATATTTTTCTACAAATTCTGTACTTCGGTCACCCTTGGTGATAGAATCATACATTGTTCATCTGTGTGTATAAATCCTATACTTTGATTACCCTTGGTGATAGAATCATACATTGTCCATATTTGTGTAAAAATTCTATACATTGATCGCCCATGGTGATAGATCCATATATCAACCTCATTTGGTTATAAGTTCTATAAGTTGATTCTTGTTTGATTACTCATAAAAGTTACATGTTCTGATTAGTTCCACTTAGGAATGTTATCATTTCCTTATATCAGTTGTCGAACTCGGTGCGCATCGTTCTGTTCAATCCAGTGTTGGACTTTATGCGCATGAGTATGGTGTCAGATTCATTCATCGTTCAGAAAACTATAAATAAGCATCTCATTCACGAAATTGCTTTCAGTGTCTTCGCTAAATCCAATCCCATCCCGGCTTCATCTTGTTACACTCAGTACACCGCTACCTATTTTTTTTTTGTTTTTGTTTTTTTGGGGTTTTTTTTATTGGTTTGCACAAGAATTGTATTTCTCTCTATGTGTGGCTCTCATTATTTCTATCCTGTTTTGAATCTATCGTTCATTTGCCTGTTAAAATATTATGAGTATAGTTTTAGTATGCTGGTGGAAAAAGCTGTATTTAAATATACAATCATCAAACTCCAGAGATGGAAAAATACTCTTTTGATCTTTTGATCTACTTCAATCAGGCTGCTTACTAAATGAACACTCTCCACATCGTTGGTATCGATAATCTGGTTTGGTGATTTTTCAGTATCACAATTATATCATTTTATCAACTCCATGTATTTCAGAAGTAAGATTTCAAAAATGTATTTGTATGTTTCACTAGTAAGGTATCAAACGATTCTGGACCACCTCGAGGATGAGTACAATAGTAAGGAAAATGGTTCAGCTATGATATTATGTTTTGTATCATGTTGTTTAATGTTGTTTTATGGAGTAATTATGAAAGTGGTCCAGCGATGAGTGTGTGATTTTATGTAGCAGTTGATAATTTTGCGCCAGTAGTTAGGTCTACCTACCATGATAGTGGGTGCGCTAGAGTAGGGGGCTAATGCGAGCTATGGATTTGAATTAATCAGTAAACCGTTTTTGTTTTATTTGTTGTGTGAAGGGGTATCCCACGCAAAAAGTTCTTTACTATTTTTCATTTCACTATTGGTCTAGAAGTCTGATTATTCCTTACTTCCAGAGAACTGATAACACCTCGTAACTAATGTGAACACATTTTAAAGATTTGCAATTTCTCATAATAAGTCCATTTTATAATTAAAACAGCATGAGTCGGCGGAAATAACGAGTTTAATATAGCATTGGGACACGTTGATATCATTTTGCTAAGACGCAATTCGAACACGCTCTGGCATTGCCACCAATGTTCGGTACAACTCCTGAGAAATAGTACGAAAGGCACCTTTATCTTCTAAATGTCGTTCGAAGCAATGAATCTAAGCGTTTATCAACTCTATTCATCGATTGATTTCTTTTAAATTTCTCTTTCCAAGCTAAGGTTTATTAGAAACTTTCTTTTCACTTTACTTGTTAAAAAAGTTCCATAAAACATAATGTTTGTTGTTGGGGGGGGGGGGGGGCTCGTTACACAGTACAGCATTTGACGGAGTTCTCCGTTTGCGGCGATTTTCCCATTTTACCACAATACTGCTTGTGTAATATCACCCTACCTCGTGTGTCTTTCTTCATTACTGGCTCCGAAACCAAATACTTTCGTTGTTATGGTATCAGACAGTATTAAGTTAAGCTACAGGACTGTGGGTGGCAAGTAGACCAGAATTGCATACAAATGCTTCTTTGTTTTGGTTTAGCTTTATTTGCCTAAAGATTTCAGCACTTTTAAAAATCTCCCATTTTCTTTAAAACCAGGGGATATTTCTAACCAGGCCTTGAAATTTGGACATGACTACTGGGTCCTTCTTGATGTGTTCTTCGTCATGTTTGGTATCGCTTGGCATATTTGTTTCGTTTAAGAAGTCATCTTTAAGTATTCCATCCAAACTACTGCAGTCGACCTCAACAACCTCTATTTCGTCTGTGGTATTGGATTGTAATATGTCCATAAAATATTCTTGTCGCTACGTTTGGACTTATAGAACACAACCGTCAATTTCAGACATCATTACCGGTATTGATTGCAGACGACAGACCAAGGTACCAATACATGAAATCCAACTCCGAGATATTTCATTTCAATGATACAACGTAAAAAGTTGAAATCGTTGGAAAAAGACATCATGATAATGTTTTGGAGTTGTTGGCAGAAGTTGAATATAAGAGGGCTTTCTACAGACCTAAAACTTAACAACTGGAGAAACATATCAGTATTTCGATCATGAGGAAATCACCTCAATCAATGAATGGAATTAATAAATAATGTAATAATGCGTGGGTGGACCTTCGATCATAAAGATGTACATTAGACTGTGCAAAGTAGAATCAATATCTTGTGTTCGAAAGCGTTCTTCTTTGTGTTTTAAAATCGGCTAGTGACACTAACAGTATTATTATAAAATGATATATGTGTAAAATCATCAATAAGAAAAATGGTTTGCTGTGCAACTTATTTTGCCCATCTGGATCACAGCGCTTTGTATGCAACGACCAAAAGAGTGGAAACAAGCTCGCGCGGGAGGTGGGTCCCTTATTTACCATCTGAAGCAACTCCATATTTCCAATGATTGTGAGAAAATGTGTTTAATGTGCTTAGTTTCTCTTTGTGACTTACGTAATACAAACGTTGAAAATATATCCACACAAGGCCGATGTTGCTCTGATGAATTGTAATGCACCATTATTATTTCGCAACAATTTCATAATGCAGGTTTTTTATGGCATTGAGAACGATATTTACTTTATGTGTAGCATTAGTCGTTTCAATGTTTTCGACTTGCATAAAAATCACTATTTATTGTATAGCCTATCGTAAATCTCTTACGTTGTAGCTCCATATTAGCAGGTTCTTTGTTCCACTAATACGTCATTTCCACATATGTATCAGGGGAAATAATGCATATTCCAACTTTACTGAGTGTAACACTTTCGATTCCAATAGATCGTAAAATAAGGAATATAGTTTTATATGAGCAAATAATTTTTGGTTTTCGGGAATGGAAATAAATATAATTATAAACATTCATATTTGACTATTAAAGATTGATTATAATTAAAACATTATCATTGCAATTGTATTTTGCTACTTTTGCTTACTTCAGCATTTCTGTGATCTAAGATTGGTGTGTCCGATACCACATCCTGTTATACTTCTTTTTATTGATCAAGAATGGTAATATACAGGAGACAGAACAGTATAAATATATACAATACGGTTGATTTGAGGGAGTAAAGAAAATTAACATTGGATATTACAGAAGAAAACCATTTTAAAATTAAATGTACATTCAAATAATTATTTATTAACTTAGTGCTGCGATTATTTGCTTCAATCTGTTTCTAACTTTTTCTTCACTTCCCGAGGAATAAAGCAATTCAGAATAAAGTTCAGTATGTTCGCATAGTTTACAATTTTCAATGCAACGATGGAGAGTAGGAATACAATTTCGTATTCGACAAGAGTGTATATAACATATATATATATATATATGTGTGTGTGTGTGTGTGTGTGTGTGTGTGTGTGTGTGTGTGTGTGAATGTGTGTGTCTTAATCAATAACAAACATACATTTATAATATGTATAATATCGTATTCTGCAGGATTTCTTAAACAAATAGGATATTATTAACAGTTAACTCCAATTGCATACTACATTTATCACAATAGTGATGTGAAGTCATGTAATATTGTCTTTTTACAAAAGGACAAATACAAATTATTATATCAATGTTTCTGACTGCAAAGGCATGTTGCTGCTAATTTCACGTCCTGATATGCGTCTTCATAATAAATTTTATTACGATCCCGGATAAGATGGAAGTGTCAGATAGGAATCTGTTGATTCGTCCGTTCTCGTCTCCTTAATTGCTGCATGTTTCCCATGAGTTTCATATTTGCCACCATACAAATCTTTGCCTTCAGCACCATCGTCCAGTCCAATGCACACAGATGTATTGGGGGCCTCAACAAAATCCCCCATACAAGTATAAGTTGCATTATCTTGACCTATGCAGTGTGAGGTATTAAGCTGCTTGTCTTCTTCGTGGTGAATAGCAACATTCAATTTCATTGAATCTGAGTCAGCAATGGAAATACTTGTTTGTGTCAAGGAGCTATTAAAATCTACAAGTATTAAGTAGCCATCATTGTCCATTGTCTCAACAGTGCTTTCATTAATTACGCTATCGTTCTTGGTACTCTTAATGGAACAGACACTTCTCCTTATCACCTGATCTACGTTATCCCCAGAAATATAACTGGCATTTATAAAAGTCTCCCTTGTAGATTTATTTGATATCGAGAGCGTGGAAGTACTTATATCTGTCAAGGAGCTATTAAAATCTACAGGTGTTAAGTAGCCATCATTATTCATTGTCTCAATAGTGCTTTCATTCATTACGCAATCGTTCTCAAAACTCTTAATGGAACAGACACTTCTCCTTTTCACCTGATCTGCGTTATCCCCAGAAATATAACTGGCATTTATAAAACTCTCCCTTGTAGATTTATTTGTTATCGAGAGCTTGGAAGTACTTTTTTCTTTCAAGGAGCTGTTCAAATCTACAGGTGTTAAGTAGCCATCATTATTCATTGTCTCAACAGTGCTTTCATTCATTACGCAATCGTTCTCAACACTCTTAATGGAACAGACACTTCTCCCTTTCACCTGATCTGCATTATCCCCAGACATATAACTGGCATTTATAAAACTCTCCCTTGTAGATTTATTTGATATCGAGAGCGTGGAAGTACTTATATCTGTCAAGGAGCTATTAAAATCTACAGGTGTTAAGTAGCCATCATTATTCATTGTCTCAATAGTGCTTTCATTCATTACGCAATCGTTCTCAAAACTCTTAATGGAACAGACACTTTTCCTTTTCACCTGATCTGCGTTATCCCCAGAAATATAACTGGCATTTATAAAACTCTCCCTTGTAGATTTATTTGTTATCGAGAGCTTTTCTTGTTCCGAATGTGCATCTTCCTGTTTACTTTCATGGAACTCTGTGTGCTGTCTTTCCGCTGCTTCGTCATAAGCTGTATCGTATCTGTCGTTTCCGGATTGTATGCGTTGCCCGACTTGAGCCAGGATTGCAGAAAGTCTACCCGTCGGTATAGTTGGGAGTCTTCGACGGAACATTTGAGGATTGAAGCTCTTCTTACGAAGATGAATGTCTTTCCTAATTTCTAGCTTGCTATTATCAACTTCAACGTTTATCTCACTCAGTGAATCGTACATATTCTCTTCTGTGTCATAAGCAGTCTGTTCCTTTGAGAAACACCGCATTCTTGAAGAAGGAGCGAAAAGAAAATGTATTAGAACACATATTAACTAATAGTGTAGATTCGGATTGAGCGTTGCAGCGACTGCCTATGTCATACGTGAAACTGAGAGCTGCAGGCATATGGCTAATGTGAAACTGACAGCTACGGGTGATCCTTGTTGTTAATGTATTGTATGTAGCACACTCCTAAGTGAGTTGAATTATATAGCGCGTGCCTCTGTTTTAATAAAACTCGAAGAGTCTATATGCATGTATAATGGTTTCTGACGCTGAACTACAGCTACATTGGAATATGTTCTATGCATCAAAGAGCTATTTGACAACAATGATCAGAGATATTTATTCTAGTCGCTTTTAGTCGCTTCTGCAATAGAGGCTACTTTCAGTGCAATTTATTATTATATCTGTCACAATATGAATATATGTTAATATATGTCAATACACCAGAGTAAAGTAATATTGATCAAGGTGTCAATGATCAAATGTTATGAGGTGAACATTACTTGAAGCGTATTTATTAGTTGTTCACGACATTAAATATAAGCAAAATACACTTGTTTGATGCAAAATGTTAATTCGAATGTCTTACTCTGTAACCCCACATTGGATATGGATACATAAGCCACTAGATGAAATATGCTTATGATGATCTACCCTTAGTGCAGTCAGTACGCACATCTAACTATATCACGAATCCCAATAGCTACAAATGTATGGCTTTGTCCACAGTATACTTTTAACATGATAACTTAGGTCTTTGATTTCTGTATTCCTTGAGATTGTTGCCAGACATATTTCGACTGATCTTGTCAAATATAATGTATTGCAGATATTGATTCTATCACAAAATTGAATATTTAGGAAAGGAACGACAAGTTTTCAAGACACGTGCCTTGAAGACTTGTTGTAATTTATGTGAAAATAAATCATCACATGGCGTATTAGATACGTCATTTCATCAACCCATTCCATATGTATTAATTAGCATGTTGTAATGCTGAACAGAGATTGGCAAAACAAGTCAAAAATGAAACTGTCACCAGACTACTTATCAGAGTAACGTTTTGAGGTTTCAGACCTAGTTTCATTTAGAGTTTCAACCCTCAACGAATCAAAACTGATCTTTCAATAGCATACTTACGATTTTGCTCTCCGCACCAGGAGAAGACAAATAATTATGAATATGACTAAGGTCATAGGTGCTGCCACTGTTTGTAATATGACATCTGAAGTAAAATTATATAAAGGATTAATATTGCAGAAAACAGAAATAGATCTAAAGGAAAATAGGCAATTTAAAAACTTAAAGGCATGAGGTTTTGTTCTGTATATATCCAACAGATAAATATAATGAAAGATAATAAAATAAATAAAATATCACATATTATGATAGATAGAGCAATAAATAAATAGATGTTGTATGTAGTTATGTAGGCGAGTAAAGGGGGATACACAAATAGAAATGCAATATTCTTATATGTATCCACTGAATACATTTATTCATGCATCCAACCACTCAGACATCCAAGCGAACCTTCCTACTTCTAACAAACTAATCAAAAAACCAATGAACCAACTATATAGCTAGTTTGCTGTCTAGCTGCTTCACCCGCTAAGTTACTGGATAACTTGCCAACCGTCTTACTCACGTATTTGGCAATTAGCATGTTTTATCACTTAGATAGATAACTTGTTGTAAACAAATACTTCAAGAAAAGAAATTCGTAGGCTCCACTTTGTATCCTTTTTAAAACAACTTTTCTGAAGTATAAACCATGCAGTATTCAAGCGAATTACATAACAAACATTCGGCACATAAAGTGTGTAATTCTTTAGTATTTACAAAGATGCAAGTTTGAAAATTAATAATTAATTTTTATTATTTGTCACCAAGATATATTAATCAGTATCTTAAATGTTGTTTTTATTGATATGTGTCGCTCAAGAAATAAAAAGCTCTGTAGAGACGTTCATACTTTCAAATACTCTATCATCATACTAAATTTCACCTGATACTGAGAGTGAAGTTTTGTTCACTTTAATGTCTTTCTCCTCAAGAGTTACGAGGGGAGCTTTGGTGGAGCCACTGCTACCTTCCCTTTTGGTGGGCCCATTGCTACCTTCCCTTTGGCCGACTTCAGTAGTACTGGCTAATAAGAAACAGTCAAGCTGTAGATACAGATTTATGCCAAGTGAAACATTTCTTTGGAAGGATGAATTTCAGATATAAGGTTGTTTAGCTAACGGATTATTTCTATAACTTGGCTGAAAACTATAAGATGGATGGTAAACAGAAAAAAAATCTAAAACATACACATTTGATGATAGACTGGTTACACTACGCGCAGGATCATTATGTGTTTTCAGACAAACGAACGTAGAGGAGAAAGTACCTGATTACAGTTTCAATACGAGGTAAAGTTGAGACTAAACGTTGGAGGGATTAAGTTGAAAAAAAAACAATTGTGATTTTAAAATGGTATTGTTTGACACGTTACTTTTGTCTTTATGCCTCTGTGCATCTTCCGAGTGCCACGTTGCATAAAACCTAGCGTAGTTCATCCCCTGTTCATACATGAAGGAAATACGAAGAGTATTGGAGATCGACTTATAGGCTGCAAACGTGCTGCTTTTACAGAGAAGTTTTGATGCATCGGAATCTCCTTCTGTCACCTGTTGACGAAAATTTTAATTTTAAATACTGTACATCAAAAGCTACTGCAACATAGAGACAGATGAGTTGAAAACTATACAAGCTCGCACGATGCTAACGTGGATACGCAAACACCCATACGAATGGGTGTTATGAAATGTGTCATTTTCAGCACTGTTGTCACTATTTTTGTTATTGACAGTATACGTCTATGCTTAATAGTTGTATCATTGACAGTATAGGCTTATGCTAATAAGTTGTATCATTGATAGTATAGGCTTATAATTTTAAATACTGTACATCAAAAACTACTGCAACATTGAGACAGATGAGTTGAAAACTATATGAGCTCGCACGATGCTCTCTTGGGTACCCAAACAAACATCCGGATCATTGCTGTGAAATGCGTCTTTTCCAATATTGCTGTGACAGTATTTATGCTGTTGACTGTATAGGTTTATGCTAAATAGTTGTATCATTGACAGTATAGGTTTATGCTAAATAGTTGTATCTTATATAGCTTATGCTATAGAGTTGCATCATTGACATTTTAGGCTTATGCTAAATAGTTGTATCAATGACAGTATACAATTATGCTAAATAGTTGCATCACTGGATCAAAGCACAGCCAATGCATATTCTGAAAAGTATCGAATTAAAACTCAGTATATTATGATTTGTAAGTTGTAAATGAGTCTGAAGTGGAGCCAAGAATATAACTGAGAGCGTTTATGGATTGCCAGTGCAACATCTTAAGTGTATATTCATATAGGACTCTCCTGTCCTGTGGTTGATATATCTGCTACTGACTATACCGATAGATGTGCAAAACTTCAGTTCTAAAAATACGGTGCTGCACTGAAAAATACGGTGCTGCACGTATAGGAATGTGCCACAAGACTATTAAAGAAGATGTGTTACAAAAATAAGGAATGAATAATATACAAATTGGTAATCAAAGATTGCAATGGATTGAACACGTATTGAGTGATATTTCAAGATCAGCAGAAAGTGTTTCACACACACACAAACACACGCGCGCGCACACACACACACACACATACAGAAGTATAAGTTCTTGTTTAGGTTTTTTGTGTAAACTAATGTTAATGATTCGAGTTCACGAGTATCGTAACGAAATGCTCTTGAATAATTATACAATGTATTTACATTATTTATAAATTTCCAAATAAACTTGCAAAGCATCTGCTATTGCCTGTCCACATTCGGATAACTTGGGAGAAATGTCATCTTTTCCAACCCTATTAGGCATGTAAATATAAAATGTGGAGACCAACTATACACATATGAGATCCACGTGATTCATTTTGTGTAATAGTCCACCAAGTAGTGTCTAACTATGTAGATCCAGAAGATTCATATTGTGTAATAGTCCACCGACATACACTTTAGTATTTACAAATACATTTACCTGCGGCAACACACGTGTATGTAAACCAGGATTGTTGTTATTGTTGTTCTTGTTGTTATTGCTCTTGTCGTTCGTGTCGTTGTTATATTTTTGTTGTCGTTGCTGTTGTGTTTGAGGCAGAGACGGGTCTGGTACATTACCACGTCTACATTAAGAATGTCTGGCTGCGAATTTTCCACTCTATTTAGTAGTCAGTGTGGTTATCACGCAATACAAACGCAACATACTCACCAATAGCTTGAATTTCAGTTTTGGTAAGTCTGTTTGATTACAAATAACGGAAGGTCCCTGACGCGCCTCCAAAAGGCAGAGAGAATATGTCACAAATACGGGTCGAGTGCATCGGATTGTATAGCTCAAGTGGGAGAGAACATTTCTGGTAGATGGGGTTTAATTGTATATCTCAATAGTCAGATTTAGTATAAACGAATCAAAAACCTTGAGTTAAAGCAGCTTGAGACAATATGGATACAAATCAGTGTTACTTCACCAAAGTCAATACTGGTATTCTATGTCCACAGGGTACTGATGCACCTTTCTCTTGGATAAAGAAGTTTAAACCTGAACTTAAGGTAGCACTAGATCATAATCTAGAGGTTTTTGTGATGGGGTATCGCAAAACAGTCTACTTAGGTTGTAAGAATGCAAGATGGCTTAGCACGGTTGAATCGTATTGGTTATCTCAACTTGCTACCTCATCTACACGCGTCACTGAAACTCAAAGTTTGATTATGTTTATATACAAATAAAACTGAGAATATCAATGAAGTGCATGTCCCATATTTCACAGCATGTAACAATTATCCAGTTTGTATCAAACGCAAAGTACATAAAAAGGACATATGCTATTCAAAGCACAACTGGTAAAACGTCGGACTCGTTATCGAATGGTCGCGAGTTCAATCACGCAAGGCTAGCCCAGCTCGGTGCCTCAGTGTGTCCTTAGGAAAGACACTTAGCTCCCATTTTCTCCTCATTTTATAGACTACAATGTGTTGAAAGTGCTGTTAACATCAAACCAACCAATCATTATCTTTTGTGTAAAACATGTAGAAGAACCCACTGAAGCACCCGATACCTGATACACCTTTATGAACTATGTTTTAGATCAACATCCTCTTTTAAAAACAAAGAGTAAAACACACGCATAAACCTGTATGGGCATTCGTGAAATCAAGTAAGCGAGACCGAAATGAAACTATTTTCATCAAGTTACAGATTTTCAAAACTACAAACTGTGGCGCAATACGTGCATCGCAATGATTCAATCTGATAAAAAAACATTTTGTTTTATAAAACATCAGTTGAAAATGCACAAAGTTCGAACGAAATGTAGAAAAATTCGAAGGCTGTCGATCCAAATACAAAACAATAACATTCCAAGTCAACGTGTAACTAATCTGACAATATTTAATGATATGAATCATATTATGTTAACAGATTTCATGAGTACTTCATTCATTTAACAAACTGAGCCTTTAATATACCAAACAATAATGGACAAATAAGAAATTACAAAATTTATTAGGTCAAAATACCATAAGATGTACGATTCATTATTCTATTTTTGTCTTGTGTATAGGTAGGACGTGAAATAAAACATAACTAAGGAAATCTTCCCATCTCAACTGAACGTAGCCAGTGTTATGCCTGTTTACTAAAAAGGTTCAAAAGGAAGTCTAGATAATTATATTCCAATATCACTTCTTCAAACCATATTTAAACTGTTTTAAATACAAGCTTCTAAACATATCTATGGTTAACTTTCAAAGTACCGTTTAATTTACTCACTCCAAATTGGGTTTAGACGTAACCGCTCCTGTAAGTCTGTGATAACAAAACATTCTTGAACTGTTCTTTGCATTCCAATGGAATGGAAAATTGATTGGAATTATATACCTTGATTTTAAGAATGCGCTTGACTTAGTTGACAATATTATACTTGAATGGAAACCTAACAAATACAAATGCTCTCACTTATCACTCACATGGTTCAAATTATACATCTCTAACAGAAGCCAACAAATTGTTATTGGTAATATTAAACAAGAACCGATGTCCATCTATAACGGCGCTCCCAAAAATCTATTTTACGGACCCTATTATTCATATTGTTTATAAATGCCTTGTACCTCTGTGTACAACGTTCCAAAACCTGATCTCTATGCACATGATACAGGAAATACAACTGATAGTAATATTGAAAGGATCCATAAACTTCAGGAAAAAGGCAACAAGAATCATCATAAATTTACCATTAGGTATATTATAAAAACTTTTCTTATCTGATTTGATATGGCTGAAGCTTAACTACATGTTAGCCTACCACGAGTATATATAAATGCTCAAAGTAAAAACAAATTGTTTACAGAATTAAATTCAAGTCAGGAAAACAATACAAATGGCCTCAACTGATGTCCATCACAAATATTTACTGCCAAAAGCAAAGATATTTTAAAATATTACTGATTTAAGATGGCCCTGTTCTTTGGAACGAACTCCCCAAAAATATTAAATTAGAAATAAATCTAAATGTGTTTAAGAGAAACTTGTATGAGCATTATCTACAAAGGCATTTTCATTATAAATATTGAAATGTTTGAACTAAAATTATTATGTTAATGCATCTCTGTCCTTCTTATTCTTAATGTATTTTAATATGTTTTATTACTTACTTTGTATTCACAATTAGTTTCTTCATCCTGAGGGTCTTAACGGAGAATAGTGTACTATAACTGAGTTATCTTCAAGAAATAAAGAGTATTACTGTAATTATAATTGTTAATATTATTATTGTCATTATTATTATGTTTCGTGATTGAGTCCAAGTCCGACCACGAATTGTTCCCCTGTAACATTGCTGTTGCAGATGTTGGGACTCGAATTTTAAATAAGACATACAAAATATAATAAATAAATCTCTGAAGTTTGGGCTTCATCCCACGAGATTCAGCTCACAAATGATCTTTCGCCCAACCCTCTAACCCAATCGGTTGGATCTAACAGGCCAATATTGTGTAATGTTTACAATGAAATAGGTGTTGCACTGAGTCTTTGCAGTTAAACTTTGTTGTGCATAACTTACGTGGGAATTAAAATCTGTGACACCTTTACCTGAACGTACGACTTGCATGAATCTTCGTCCTTTGAAGTCTTTGGAAGAGTATAATTAATGACAATGGTGTGTCCAGGAGAAACGCTGATGGTCCAGTTGCATTTAACTTCAGAATCAAAGTCTACAGGATTGTCTGGGCTTGCCAGTTCTCCATTGTCAGAGGAAAAATTCTCGCCACATTCTACAAGTAGAGGGAATGATCTATGAGACTCATTGAAACGTAAATCCAGACAGCAAATGTGTAATATGGACCTTTTAGTTTCCTGTTTTCAAAAAGTATAGTTCATGAGAAAACACTTTCTGAAACAAGAGAATCAGTCTTGAAATCCCATAATGCACTCACGCCATCTAGCGACATATAAGAGGGATGGGAGAGTTATATAATTGAGAGAAATTTGAAGCCTATAAAAATAAATTCCGTCATGAATGCCATATGTACGAAGTTCCTTAAACCCGTGACATATTGTTGATATTACACACGGCATAAATCACACCATGACGGAATACAAGCGAAACGTCATTGGAGTCTGAATGCAATTGATGCCTTAATATCACATTTTTAATTAATAATTAAACACAAGATGAGTTACTTATTCATGTGATACGAGGACGCTCAAATTGTGATATTATATGAAATTCGTTAAAGACAGACATTGGAAACTATCCACTCAGAACTATACAACTGTGATGACAGAACTGAGTAGCATGGCAATTACGCAGCAGGTGTCTACTCTCTTATTATTTGTGTGCAACAGAAACGGACAGACAACACTTGGTTTGATTGGAAAAAGCCCTTTTTAAATTCTGAGGGTTTTTTTTAAATCACCAATACATGAGTCTACCTTACTTACTGAGGTGGACTCAGATATTAAGGATTTTGATTTTACTACTCTGATGTCAGATCATCTCAGTCTGAAAGAAAATGACACAGTTCGGTAATTCCCTCCTTTAAACCATGACCCAGTCTAAAAAGTGAACATTGAAAATAATTAAGATTGATTCATGAACTTCAAATTAGATGTCAATTCATGTTATCCGCCACCACCACTACAACCACCACTATCATCATCGTCATCTTCTACTTCTTTGTTCTTGTCGTCGTCCTCCACGTCATCGGCTTCATTGTCATCATCATGATTTGAAGAAGCAGCATAGTGATACCACTATTGCCATTATTATTATTATTCGACGATAATAAAATCTTTGACTTACTTGATACCCACGATGCATTGAAGGAGAGTCCAGAAGTTGAATCATTATCAGAGTGAAAAACAATTCTCATTGACTTATTCGACTTCAAGGTCAGTATACCGGAACAAATGAGCCCTCTACTTATCGTTTCTTCACTCTGCACCTCCATTATCTAGAAACATATATAATGTTTAATAAAGGATATTTTTTCGACCTAAAAATGAACATTGCTTGGGTTTCTGTATGCAAAAAGTACCATTTTGTTTCTATTTTTGGTCACTCCTTTAATCAGGACACAACATGATCTTTGAAAATGTTGGAGATATAAACATGGGAAACATCTTGGTTCTCGATTAAAGAAAGCTTTGAATATTCTAAATTTTGCCCAAACAGGTTTTCTAGCTGACTCTGGCCCACTTTTAAATCTGTTTTTACAAAAGCACATAAAAACAACAATTCTCTATAAAAGTTTCTTTTTCAGCATGAAATCAAACATATCTATAATGTGTTCCTATGTTATACAATACCTGATTTAAAAAAGGCCTTTATAATACGTTCCCCTCTGCACAAAAGAATGCAAATGACATTAACTGATGTTTTTATATGTTTGCCTACTGGCTGCGTAAGGCATGTCACTGGAGCTTAACTTCATTTCCTATCACCTTTGAATTGATCGAATACAAGTTACTACCGTTGTAATAAGTTTGTGTCCGTTAGGTCACATTTAGCTTAAGAACACCCTTATACAATTACTGTAATCACATTTCTTAAAGAGTTAATATAATATCAAATTCTTTGATTTGCTTTAAGAAACAAAAATAGGAAATTAAACATGGTGCTGCGCATTTTATATGTGCATACATCCATATATTCAGTTATTTGTTCATATCTTTATTTCCTCTCTTCAGAGATCATGCAAAAACACAATTCGTTAAAACAGAAGAGAACAAAACACAAATTCCCGACTACCGAACCAAGTGGTATAAGCAACCAGGTAAAGACACAATAGGTGCTTTAACGCTTTCTTGGATTTAAGTAATGCAAGGGAGCTAACTATGAGTTGGTAATATAGTATATTTTATGATCAACAGAGTGCAGTAAAATATGTCAACAGCCACCTCACGGAAATGCACGTCTCCACAAAAGAGGTTTGTTGCTGTAATAAAGGTTCCTTGGTTCACTATATTGTTTTTTTTGATACTTTTCCAACTTAGCTGTTTAATATTGGTGATTGCCTAATGCTCGTAACCTTTAGGGTAGATATGACCGAGTTCGTGTTTGCTAGATAATTTTACTTCTGACAGTAATCATGTATTATAGATGTTGAGAATACTAAATCAGACACTAAGAAATTTAGATACACTTCAGGCTATTCAACTCAACACATTCATGATAATTCCTACCAAGAAGCCGTTTGATAAACTTTCCTGTGTGAGATTAATAACAAAGAATATGCGAATACGTATTCCTTAAAGTACACGAAAAACTATAGGCTAAAAGCTCATTAATATGCCCTTTAAAAACTGTATTACTGCCATCTACTCTGCCTTTTCTTGGGACCAATAAGATCTGTTCTTCTATCTCACATTCTTTTCAGTGGCGTAGCCCAGAAGCTTAAAGGTGGGTGAATTGGGGTTGAAATAACAATCCGTTCAGATTGTGTTAACATTTATTAAATTGGCACACTGTGTCTATAATTTGGGCAAAATGTTTCAAAGAGTGCTGTCCCGTAACCAGTAAAAGTGGTCTCATATGCATACATTTTGACTTGTTTATTCTTTTTTTTATGAAAGATTTGATAGATTCAAGATAAGATTAGACCATAATATTAAAATACCTACTTTGAACCAATATTTGACCTGTGGTCACACTCTCCACATCATCATCTGACTAAATACACGCATGATTTTGATACAAACCACACTTCTACTACTACGTCATCACAAGCACTTAACCAATCAGATACCGCCATTTAGGTTCACCCGCGTATTCAAAAAGGCGATTAGCTCGGTTTTTATCTCTTTATGTTCTTTAACTTTGATGAGGAATAAAATAACTCCTGACTACCATTTTTTAAGCCTGCTTTACGTATAGAGAATATGTGATCATAATATATATAGAATTTAAGGAAGAATTCAGGGCAAGTTGCATGTAAACCTAAATGTCTTCACTTACGTAAACAGGGCGTTAGCTCATTTGTTTAAATTCTGGAGATTTGTTCTTGTTGTTATTTTGCTGTTGTTGTCGTCGTTTGTAATTAATATGTGATCATGCCACACTAAATAAAAATAGCATAATTGGAATGATACAATACCCAAAATTTTAAACACGGCCTCATTTGCTTGCTTATACTCAGACTCAACACCAAATTATAACGCCTGATCGGTCAATTTTCAGACTTTGACCAAAGAGATCCAAGAATCAGTCTGAGTTTCTACATGAGAAAGTATTTATTAAATCCAGGCCATGTACATTTTGTAAACAAATGACCAAGAAAAGGTATAAACATACCTGAATGTGATCTAATGAACAATTAGTCCCGTCGTTGTAACCGTCAACATTTAAGGTGAGTGACAGCATGTACCCGTTCAGAACCGTGATGTTCCAGGAGCAGGTTTGGTTTTCCGGGTATCCGGATGCATGATCCGGACCAATCAGTTTCCCAGAGTTCCTATCGAGCGTCCCTCCACAAACTATATTTAGAAGATCATCCAAAAATGTAATTATGTTCTGAATATCTAAAGATAAAGACGATCTTCTAACTTAAATGTATGGATTGTCCTCTCAGTTCGATGTTTAACTATTGTTATATTACATCAACGACATTCATGTGTCCACTTCTTGTACATTAGTTGATGTCAATTTATTTCTTGTATACATCAAAATATACACTGAATCATTGCTCGGTTATGTCAATATCTTATCATTCAATAAAGTCAATATATGTACATTATTGGAAGAAAGTCTTTATATCTTCAGATTTCTGCAACGATTGTAACAATAACCGGTCTAAGGAAATGTGGCTAAGGTATATTCGGATTTTCAGATATAACATCAATTAAAAATACAACCATTTTGAAGAAATTGAACGATACAGTTAATTCTAATATCTTGTATAAAATCGCTATGAGATCTAATTAAATTTAATTGAAGGCCATATATGGAGTAAATCTTCCAGAAGTCATTATTTTCGTGCATTTTGAAGAACAACGCGTGCAAACCCGATTAGTCAGTACAACGGTACAATAACGTAGCGCTAAAATTAGTGAAGAGTTAGTGTCCAAAATTAAAGACTGCATTACCTCCCTTTATTTAGATTATGTTTTCTGTTGTGTGACGTCATTGCATAAAGTGTCCACGATCCATACTGTTACTAGATGTGTATTGTTGAAACGGTCATATCAAGTGAAAATTACTCATTGTCACAATGTGCGATCAAAAAAGATGAAGGGCAAATATTTTCATCTTTATAAATATTTTGAGGCTGAAAGGAGGAGCAAATAATATTGATCAAGCGATTAAACTGAGTCTTGTAGGGACATATAATTAAGAGCTATGAAAGTACCGCTCATTTGATCTTTTATTCCAAGTGTATTGCCAGCGATCAAATCATAACACAATCCTTTCTAAATCTTGAAGCAAGACTTAGAAACAAATGTTGGCAACAACTGCCGACGTCCTTGGAGATGACACAGGTTTAAAATGGAGGGAAGGAGAGGGAAATAATGAATGTAACTTCTCCTGTTTAGTAGGGTATGTGTATTACAAATGAAAAGATATAACGATAGGGAAATGAAATCAACATATATTAAGTAGAACATGGCGAGAGAGGTGTCATTTAGAAACAAAGGCAAAGGTAGGGCTCGGGGGAGGAGCATTACACTTCGAACTATATGCAGTTTATTCTCACCGAGTTCTTGATTGTTTGTTGATAATATTTATAAAATTAGGAATTTAATGTACTTATCTTCACTTAGTGACATTTATGATATCAGTGTTAGAAAATATGTCCTCCTGAAAAAGACGAGATCGCGCTTATTAACGCATTGGAATTCACGGTGTGTGTGTGTGTGTGTGTGTGTGTGTGTGTGTGTGTGTGTGTGTGTGTGTGTGTGTGTGTTACCTCTCCACCATTGTACATCTAGAGGAGCCGATTTGGGATCTATCCTCACTTCGATTTCATTGTCTTTACTTTCAAACATCTCAAGATTATGATTAAATGCCCCTTGACCTGGGGATTTCGTGCCTTCACTACTTTCTGCAACCTTAAGATAGAAGTCATAAGATAATTAAAATGCTATCAGATTTAAAATCTACACGCAAAACTGTCATTCATCCCTCTTTTATATCCCGACACAGTCTAATACAACTGAACATTGGAAATAATTAAAGATCGATTCATAAACTTCAAATAAGATGACAGTTCATGTTATCCACCACCACCACTACAAACACTACTATCATCATCGTCATCAACAGCGTCATCAACAGCGTCATCTTCTACTTCTTTATCCTTCAAATTATGATAATAGCATGACTTCTAAATCGAATATTCTATTAATCTAAAGATTGAATCAAAGAATGTATAAGTTATATATCAAAAAACATATTCCTTTATGTGTTATCTATCTATATCTCGATCCATCTATCTATATGTCTGTCTGTCTGTTTGTCTGTCTGTATGTCTATCTATCTATCTCTCTCTCACTCACTCTCTCTCTCTCTCTCTCTCTCTCTCTCTCTCTCTCTATATATATATATATATATATATATATATATATATATATATATATATATATATATATGTATATATATATATGTTTCAGTATACATGCATGCATGTATATGATCTGTCACTGTACATGTCTGTGGGTACTCTGTAGGTTTCACCTATCTGTCTTTCTCTATGTTTTCAATTGTGTATGCTTGTATCTGTCTCCCTGCATTTATGTGGGTATATGCGCATGTAGATATTCTTCTGTATAATATTTGATTTGGTGCTTTTAGTTCTAGTCTGAGGAGTTCTTTCACAATATTCTCAGAATCAAGGCCCCGTTTTTTTCTGGCTCATTGTGCGTTCTGTGTGTCAGTACGTAGCGATGTGCATAATATTATTTCAGCACTGCCAAAACTTACATCAATTCCAAAAGTATTCTTTGGTGACATAAGAAACATCCTAACACGGAATCCTTTGTTGACCTTAATCTTTTTGATGCAGTCAACAGTACCATTCTCTCCCGCCAGTTTAAAGTAACCTCCAGCCTCAGTCTCGCTTCGGGAAGAGCATTCTGCATTTAAAAGTAGAGATTAAACAAAAAACAAGATCTCAATACTAGAGACCTTGACAAATTTTTAAAAAGTCAACTTGAAAGAGCTGACTGGAAAATTCAACTTGCCCTTGGTATATTTGACCTTGCCCCAAATTATGATAACATAATATCACAATGAAAGTTGAAACATAATGTAAAATAAAATATGGGATGTTTCATTGAAATCGCGTAATATTTATTTAACTAATAAAGAACTTTTGTTTTCTTTTTATCTTTGTTTGCATTTTAAAGTCATATGCCAATAATTAATGTTATCATACAGAATAATACATTTAGATATATATGTTGAAGAGAAAAAAAGGAAGGATTATAATGAATATATAGTTAGAAGGGCAAAGACAGATATAAATGAACATATACGAGAGAGAGAGAGAGAGAGAGAGAGAGAGAGAGAGATTGTGGGCAAAATACCTTGTACCGAAAAATTCAACATAACAGAGAACATAACGGTGTTAACTTAATTTTAATAATGTTTTAATATATCAAGTTTCCCTTTTTGCCTCGATACGTTAGCAGACTCGTATCTTCAACTACATGTACAATATTGAAAGCAAGTGTTGACAAATAGGTAATGAATATTTATATTTTAACTTATCATTTACATTTTAATCATAATATTTGTAAGTATACTGGATTCGTCTACTTTTAAGTCCTAACCTAGTCATGGGCAGTTTATAAGTAGGCTCCGAAATGTTTCGAGCTTAGAGACTTTCAAAAGTCGGCTAGTCAATGATTGTTTTGATGCATGTCGCCGATTTCAAGGTGACTATGTGATAATTGTTAATAATATAACTCATGAGATTTCTTTGTGAGGTGTGTTTGGAAATAAAAGGCACCCGTCTCAAATGATTAGCCACCTTGATTTCTTTACAAGCGCGATCGATGTATTGAAACTCTAGCGCCAACAAGCGATGTTTATCATCTATTGTTTACGGAATAATTACTAGAGACCGATACATGCATACTGTTTTGCAAATAATTAAATGAATAAAAATAAGTGTTACAAATCATTCAGTTGTAAGTATAAATAAATCATTACAAAAGGTCAAGTTTTCAAACAGCACTGACTTCAAGGTGGAAGTGATACACTTTAACAGTGTATCATGTGAAATAAAGGATTGATAGACGAGTAAAACTGCTGGTATTTATGCAATAGAAACACGGTGTACATATAAAGGCTAAATAAAGGTATTGATATATGTACTGTGGCGAGATCGCAGTGTATAAAACTTGCAGATCATAAAACGTTAGGAACTGAACACGGCCTCTCTCTCTCTCTCTCTCTCTCTCTCTCTCTCTCTCTCTCTCTCTCTCTCTCTCTCTCTCTCTCTCTCTCTCTCGCGGGCCAGTAATTTGCAGACTTTAGCTTGTCAGAGCCGAATATGAGTCCCAGGCTTCGGGTAAGTGCATTTGTCATACTTTGTTATTAATATTTAAAAAATCAGATACCTTTATTTTAGCTCATTTGTTCGCTTTCAGATGTAATTGTTTCATTTTTTGTCCTTCTAAACATGATAGAACACGTAGAGTGTACAATTACTGGTTCAAATATGCTGGATATAGTTTAGTTCTACATTAATTCTTTGCATACATTCTGAATAAAAGTGTGATGACCCGCCGCCAAAAATATTGTAAAGATTTTGAGAAGGAGATTGAATATGACGTTTAGTATTATAATTATGTCTTTTAAAAAATTGGTGCACTTTTGAATTTTTTCTTTTTCTAAATTACTAAACTATAAATTTCATCACATGCGAGTTTCGATTTCTTTATTAACGTTGTTTATTCTTATTTTATGTCTTCTTGCCATGTTTGTAAGAGGACAAAAATAGAAGGAGACCAAAACAAGAACGAAAAAGAAGACTAATGAAGGTGAGGGTAAAGGGATAGGAGCGGAATGCAAAAGAAGGGAGATATTTAAATCTACTTACATACATTCGTGAACACAAATCATCGTCCATCCGATGCAGTAGCAACCACAAAATAATGCATGCATTTTTGTTTCTTAACGACTATCCGACCAATGACACATACCTTGGTCGTTTGCGGTAACTGCACCTTCTTCTACAAGACAATAAATGCACAGAAGTAGATGGAAAATATTCATATCTGGTTCAGCACTAGTGTGTATATGAAATCGAAAAACCTGCAATAATCAGTACAGTTGTCAATATTGTATGAATTCAAAGAGAGAGAGAGAGAGATTTTGTGTTGTCCAGATATATTACGCTGTCATTGTTGAGGTACCTTCTTTTTCCCCGTTCACATAATCAAAGTACTCAATATCTATATATAACAAAGATGTATGTAATTTATACAGTATGAAACTTTAAAATTAGTAAACTTAGCAAATATGAACGCATTGGCTATATCTATTTCACCTCCATATGCCTGAAGTTTTCAGGAGAGAGAGAGCGAGACACAGACAGACAGAGTGACAAACAACATTTATGGTATATGCATTTCTATATTGCTAATTTAGCAAATTAATGGAAATTTAAAAATACTAACTTAGTAAATATTATCACAAAATGTGTCCAAGATTATATTTATCTGTCTATGTATCAATAAATTTGTAAAAACAAACAGACACCTAATCATGAGACTAATGTTATACACCATATTTTATACAAATACTTGCAAAACAGTATATTAAAAAAAATATGTATTGTAGCATATTTACTGATTTTAAATGATGCATTTTCTTCCAACAGTTTATCTATCTCTCCTTGCAGGTATCATTACATCTATAGATACCTTCCTAAAGATTAGATACATTCATATATACACATACATCTGCAGACATATATTATATTATATATATACATACTTATACCAACAAACATATCCATATATGCATACATATACATGTGCAGATATATATATATATATATATATATATATATATATATATATATATATCTATATATATATATATATACAGATATATATATATATATATATATATATCCACACATACATATACATATCCACAGATACACATACATATACATATACACACATACATATACACACATAAATATACTTAAACACACATGCATGTACATATACACACATACATGTACATATACACACAAACATATATATGCACACATCCATATCCATATACACACATACGTATTCATATACATATACACATGCCTACACACATACATATACACAGATACATATACCTTTGTACATATGCCTATATATATACTAACATACATATACATATACACACATATATACACATATACACACATGCACATGCATATGCAAATACATCTACACACATGCATATACATTTTCACACATACATATACATATAATAACATACATATACATAATCTCACATACATATATATATATACACACATACATTTACATCCACACACTCAAATACGTTTTCATATACACATATACATATAAATATACACATATACATAAACATATAGATATACACATACATATGCATATACATACATACATATACATATACGAACTAACATATATATATAGATATATATATATGCAGACATGCATGTGCATATGCATATACATATGCATATACATACACATATACATATACATATACACATATATATATATAAATATACACACATGCATATAAATATTCACATATATATATACATACACACATACATGTGCATATACCTATACACACATACACATACATATATGTACATACATATATACACATATATATATATATATATATACACATACATACATATATACCCATGAGACCCATCCATATTTGGGCTTTTTACACTTAAGGTTTTCTTTGCAGTGATAACCTATAAAGTGAGTGTGTGTGTGTGTGTGTGTGTGTGTGTGTGTGTGTGTGTGTGTGTGTGTGTGAATATATAAATGAGTGAGTTGTGACAGTGTAAACATTTTTTAATAATTTTAATTTTACTAAATGGTGCAAGTAACTTTTTGACCGTTTGAATAGGCGATATCTAACTTCCCTAACTTTAGTATCATAATTTAATTTCATCATTTTGTTTAAGTCTGTAAGAAAAACCTGATCATCAGAATGTTACTAAAAAATCTTCCATTGGTCATCAGACGTTTACTCAGAACCCTAAGCCATTGGTCATCAAAATTTTGCTAAAAAGATCCTCCAATGATCATCACAATTTGTGGACAAAAACCTAGGCCACCGGTCATTAACATTTTATTTAAAATTATCTCCACTGGTCATTAAAATATTTGCTCAAAACCTTAGTCCACTGTCCATCAAATGTTTACTAACTTAAAAAACTAAGATAATAACATTTAAAACTGTTAAGAACTAAGAAACCATATCCTTCTATTTCTTTTTTTAACTTAACTACCTAGAAACTGAAAATATGGGTTAATAACTCCAGTTCATCCTGAGGAGAGGCGCACACATATTAAACACGCGTAGCGTGTAAGGGGGTAGGCCATCTCTATAACCCCTATTTTATTAACTTCAAATTCTGTAAATATAAAGTATTAGTCAGTAAATATAGTCGTTATAAAAAAAAGTACATAAATCAAACATGAACTTCAGATTTTAAAAAAACTAATGAGCTGCACACCTCATTTTTCTCCTGCAAACCCATTTAACACATTCAATTTAATATATTATACACAAAAGGGACCTGTTTTTCATCTTTCTTAATGTCAGCTGAAACGCCAGGAAATAAGTGTGAGTTTCATTTATGATCTTTATTCAATGAATATGTGATCACGATGACCTACAAACAGTGTCACAATGCTGTTTAGAAATCGAAAAATTAGACATTTTAAGGCACTCCGAAATCATGTCCAACGATAAAATAAACAATAGATGTAGCGCCTATGGCTTGAAAACGTTAAAATTCGTTTTAATCTCTAATATCAGGGTTGTTTTTCAAGTTCTGCCTCTAAAACTCAAAATAAGTGTCAATCTTCTTTTGAAATTTGGTTCTTAGGGTTTGTAATTATTCATATTAGCGTACGATTTGTGCGTTGAGATTTCTCACAAAGAAAACCACAAAGGTGAATTTCTGATGAAATATCATTATTTATCCATATTTCATATTTCACCTTAATTCTTCTTTCCTGCTTCTTCCTTTTGTCAAAGAATGATATATACTGAGACTAACACTCGTCATATCCAAAACCAGTTTTGGGCTCAGCAGTGCACGAAAGCTCCGATTTCAATCAGAATAACAAAATGTTGGGAAGGGAGGTTGATCAAGGTTATAACAATTTGCATGAATGAATTTATCTTTAGGAAAGACGACTAGAAGTTCCCCGCTGTTTGTCCAATAATTACTTAGAGTGTAGCAGATACGATAGTCCGGTGGGCGAGAATTCAAACTGGAGATCTGGCCTGTTTTTTTCCCGGGAAAAGAGTATGGGGATTCCTCCGAAGTTACAGGCCTACACCTAATATAAACAATTACAAAAGCCCCAAGAAGCAATGTACTTTCCAAAAGAAGACAGGCGAACATTTTGATTTTTAGACAAACAAACCTTATATTATTTGAAGGAGATTAAACAAATGTTAATTTTACTAAAGCCACAGGCAAAACATGTGTTAATTGTATCGACGTACATAAGATTTTGGAGTGTTCTAAAATGTCAAATTCTTTGATTTCTTCATAGCATTGTGATACTATTAGTAGATCATCGTCATCACATAATAACTTAATACAGGTCATACCTGAAACTCATTTATTACTTGACCTTTTAGTTCACTTAGGGAAAGATGTAGTCGCTAATAGCAAATGTAAATGATGGGACTTGGAGAATATAAGCTCCACTACAACAAACCATTGCGGATGATCTTACTGAGACTATTACCTTCCAATACATCAGTTTAGTTGGAACTATTGTAGCTATAGACTGCTGGAACAATCCGTAAAGTTATAAACTTTCTCTTAAGCTGGCTTGTGTAGACAAGTGTTAGTTTTATCATTTGTTGCTAAAAAAAACATTAAGAAATACATATTGTTAATTCTTTTGTTAATTGATATATGCCTAAGTATATTTTATCTCAGACTTAACGGTTAGATAAATGGATGGGCATAACAAATTCCCAATGCTAAATGGATGGGCATAACAAATTCCCAATGCTAAATGGATGGGCATAACAAATTCCCAATGCTAAATGGATGGGCATAACAAATTCCCAATGCTAAATGGTTGGGTAAACGGATGGGCATAACAAATTCCCAATGCTAAATGGTTGGGTAAACGGATGGGCATAACAAATTCCCAATGCTAAATGGATGGGCATAACAAATTCCCAATGCTAAATGGATGGGCATAACAAATTCCCAATGCTAAATGGTTGGGTAAACGGATGGGCATAACAAATTCCCAATGCTAAATGGTTGGGTAAATGGATGGGCATAACAAATTCCCAATGCTAAATGGTTGGATAAATGGATGGGCATAACAAATTCCCAATGCTAAATGGTTGGGTAAACGGATGGGCATAACAAATTCCCAATGCTAAATGGTTGGGTAAATGGATGGGCATAACACATTTCAAATGCTAATGTAGTGCGTGATTCATTTCGTGTCTCTTTTGTAGCGTTTGCTATGGTCAATTATAGTTTTATTGCCTAAACAGTACCTAAACTGTATACCAAAGCGCTTCAAATGATACACTAGAATGGGTCTCTTTTCACGTGGAATCCTAAATTTAGCCAGTTCATTGGAAGGGTACTATATCCAGTTCAAGGAAAGCAAAATGTGGTTTCTGAAGGGTTTATTCTTTCACCTCTATTTGTGTATGTGTATATAAAGAACTTATCTATTAAATTACAAACTTTTAAAATACAATGTATGCAGATATAGGTTCATACGATATACTAGTAGCTGATAGAAATGTTAATCTTTTATAACAGTTATTGAAAGAATACATAGTAAAAGCCATGCGCTAGGCAAGAGATAACAAATTGAGAATGAACGTAAAAAAGACACACTATATCTTGGCTGAACTAGCACAACATTTATCAAAGGTACAATTAAACATGTATTGACACTGGAGGTTAAATAATTGAATCTGCCAAGAAAGTAAAGTGTGTATGAGTTCGAATTGATTTGTACACAACCTCTTGAAAAGACCATAAGTAATACATTTTTATGAGTATTTCCAGGTAGGTATAACTTTTTTAAAAGGCCAGGCTTTTTATGTAAAATTAAATTATTCTATAGGTTTGTAATACTATTTTCTTTTCACATTTTAAGTAATGTTGTACAGTCAGAGGTTACCCTCTCACTCACCCCCACCCCCCAATAAAACAAGTCTCGTTTCTAAAACTCATACTTAAACCTTAAGATAAATATTTGAAATTATTTTAAAAAATTACTATTTTATATATCAGTCTTTTCTACAGTGTTGCAGTTTCGTGCGCGCGCGCTCGCGTGTGCCTATATGTATGTGTGTGTGCAAAAAGAACTATGTGTATGGGTCTATTGGAACAATTGTATATCTTTACATGTATGTGTCTTTACGAGTGTATGCCTTTTCGAGAGTCATGTTCATAGTTTGTTGGCAACTATGCTATAATTAAAACGTATGGGTGTAGTTGTATCAATTCTTTTGAATTTGTCATTATTGCAAAGAAATAATAAGAATTCATTCTATATTACTTGTATCAACCTAAAGAAAGAAAACCAAGAAATTTAGAAAGGAAGAAAAGAAGGAATAAAATTTAGGACGATTATCATGATGGTAATATTGAAATATATTGCAATAAAAATACTCCTCGTTTTCTTCTTCTCCATGATGCTATTATTATTATTATTATTATTATTATTATTATTATTATTATTATTATTGTTGTTGTTGTTGTTGTTGTCTTTTGCTCCTTTTTTCGTCTTTTTCTTCCATCATGATAATCATCAACATCATTATTATCATCATCATCACCATCCATAGGAACTGAATTTTGTTCTTGTTCTGGAAATCTAGAAAGGAATTAATTACTTACCAGTGAGTCTTTTAGTCTATATATCCAAAGTCAGTATAGTTTCTCTTGGTATCTGACGGTCGATATTGAATTGAAGATATACCGCAAACTATTCGCACAATAGGACTGACACAATCGCTTCTCGTGACAGATAGTAGGTTAGTCCATGTCGCAAAGTTAAAGATTGAATCATTTCCTGTAACGTATTGTATAGACAGAGATTAAAGTATACATGGCAAATCAAAGGATCAGTATTCGGCTTTTTTGTGTCTTGGATGAGACGCAAGTAAAATATTTTTCAAAGCGTTTGGCAAGAAGCCGATTTGTGTTTTTGCCACTAACTTATTTATAGTATTGTATTAATGTATAATATAAAAAGTGCCTATAAGTTTACCCGTGTCATTTTCTTTTCAGTTTTATTTACTGTTTTATGGTTTCCGCTTCTTTCTCTTATTGTGATACGTAGCGACAAATGCTAACACAATATGTACAATGAGAGAGAGACACAGAGAGAGAGAGAGGGAGAGAGAGAGAGAGAGAAGTGGCAGCTCAATAAGTTTAAACCTAAATGTTTGTATGTGCGTGTTCACATATACAGACATCGGAGATGTTGTTAATATCAAATATTGTTTTGCTAGAATACAATAACTAAGCTAAAATGATTTCAATCCAAGAAGATTGAAATAAGTAAACTTTATTCAGCGAAGTTTTGGTCTCATGATCATAACAAAATAGCTGATATTAAATTTACGCGAAATTCTAGTTGCAGTGTTTGCATGCAACGGGGAAAATATTGGCCGTAACTATTCAGCAATTTTTAATAGAGTCAACGTTGATATAGAAGTAAATTTTAGATAGTGGGGAAAGTCAACAGTTATAATTTTTGAGTCAAACTAAATCTACTTTTAACGCTATTCTTTAGTGGTTTAGGAATCGCTTTAAATGTTTTATGAGTGACAATTCGATGATCCGATGATTAAGCGAACAGTATCTTCAAACACCTTTCTATTTTTGGAGGAGTGACTCTCGGTAGATGTAGGAGTCATTCAAATCTAAAATGACAGTCTTTGTATAAGGATCAAGTCAAGCCAACAGTACTATACAGTTTTGAGGCATTCTTTGACGGTTATAAAGTCAATCCTTTGATTGTCTGAGAAACACTTCCCCACTTTGAGAGTTTAGTGAACTTTTAGATTTTTTAGATACATTCTTCACAAATGTTAGAAAGTGTAAGAGTAGATCGTACAGTAATAAGAGTCAGTTTCGTATTATTAAAGAGTCGCTCGTAGACGGTTTGATAGCCATATAAAGATAGTTGAGAAGTTTGTCGATCAGATTTAAACTATATTCCTACTGACTGTCAACGGCCTCATAAGAGATTAGAAATCTGTGAACTTTATTTATTTATTATTGTTGTGATTTTACATTAGAAGTATTTAGCAGCTCAAAGAGTTTGGATCATTTTTCTATGTGCTTGATAAACACAGTGGAATTTAATTTGAACGTAATTTGAAGAAAACAAAGTCATGTTTAAGTATAAGCAATTATATTATTAATATGTTTCGCCGTTTGAACGCCTTTAAACACAAATTTCACTTGTCCCTGGTGTTTGTGAAAGACAATTTTCACTTCAGTTTATCACAAACAAGCTAATTGCAGTTATCAAAGAGGTATGTTGTGCAAAAAGTCTTATAAAGTCTAGAATATCTCATTGTAACTTTTCGTTGGCTCTCAGACCTTCCAGTTACCACTCATAAAACATCCTACAACGATTTCTAAGTCGTCTGAGACGGAGATTATAGTCCGCCCATTTATGTCCGTGGTGGCATATTCGCCTCTTGTCCTCAAGGTTGACGTTCTGTCTGTACCTTTTAGTTGGCATCATGTCGCTTATTGTGCTCTACTCAGTTTGTAGATTAATATATGAATAAGCTATTATCGACAAGATATCGCTCTTTGTATGAATTAAGACTACACCCGTAATGTTACTTTACACATTGCTTTATTGATATAAGATGAATTTGGTTCTTTTGTGCATCTTCAAATGTGGTCGGGCCAGGAAACACGGGTATACTGCAGAAGGTTTTTCCTTTAGTTGGATTGGTCTTGAAGTTTCGTAAGTCTACACAAAATATTGATCAGAAATGATCTAGATTTAAGGAGGGGGCGCATTTTACAGGATGCTGGATCAATTATAAATTTTTCATATACATGTATACAAATAAAGTCATTTGTTGCGCAATTTCATAAGCGGAACTTACAGATATCTGTGCCTCAGAGCCGACAAAGTCCTCAAGAGATATGAGGAAATTTACTTTAGTCTTGGAACACAAATATTACTACCATCTGGAAATGATATAGTGTTTCTAAAATGCACAAATCTTCAATATAAAACATATTTTAATTATAATTTTACAAAGACTCTAAAAGACGATATGCGTCGACCGAAGCGACATTCTACAATATTGGCTGTGTTCACAGTTGATTCAGTTGATTATTTTGCCCACCACTGCTTTTATTTTTACAATCTTTTGACTAACCTAAGAGAAGTCGATGATGTTTAATGTTTGGAACGCCGATGTGACTCAATATAATTGAAATCAACCTTAAATCAATTAATAATTCTGTGATAATATTCGAAGATCAAAGTACACTGTAGTTCTAAGAGGAGTATAATTCTCCTAGTTTTTAAATGACTCACTTCTTTCGTTACATTGTGTTTCGCTCAGTGGCATGTTATGGATATGTTATATTTCAATTGTTCTGGCGAAAGGATGATAACATTTGTCATTTACAAGCAAAATGGGGAAGTTAAACGCTAGCATCCGGCTTCTCAATCAATATATTATTAACTTGATTGTCTCAGAGAGTATAATTGGTACAGCGTAAAAGGTCAATCAACAATGCATGCTTGCTTGAGGTCAATGATAAATGTTTTGCAGACAGTCATTAATCATAAGCTATTTATTTCCATTTCTCTTCCGAGACCCCCTCATTCATTCTCTCTCTCTCTCTCTCTGGTTCTCTCTCTGTCTGTCTCTCTGTCTCTCTGTCTCTCTCTCTCTCTCTCTCTCTCTCTGGCTCTCTATCTCTCTCTCTCTCTCTCTCTCACACACACACACACACACACACACACACACACATGCAGCTTTGCAACTTCCCGCTTCTCCATTTCTCAGGCTAAATTGATTGCAATTTCTTCTTCGTTTTTACCAAAGAACTTAAATTTAATGAATTATTCTAGTGATTCTAGTTTGCTTTTGTTGAATGGAATATTTTTACCTTACAATCTCAAACCTACATCTTGATATGATGAACATTGTCGATTCGATATATATAAATCTTATAATACTGTACCATAGTAGTTTGTTATTTTTATTTGCAAACAAAGTACTGAAATAGCGTTCTATTTGCCTCATGTTCATGTTTATATTCTAATGTATTGCCATAACGGTCGTTGGAACTACTGTTAGATGTAAAATTTTGTATCAATCATTATTACCATTTCAAACACGCATTATTATAAGCATTCAAGGCCTTTGTTAACACTGTATTAAAAACAACACATTTAGTTAAGCAGGCGTGGAACAGAATCGGCTACTCCTCACTAGCATGTTGACTTTCGATCGTCTTCAAGAGGTCTCTCCTGATTGGCCTTTTTAAGAGTAACGCTATCGGTAACCATGTTAGATGACGAATAACAGATTTTACTAATGATTTCATAGCAAATACAATGATTTAAATAAACTCTTTCCATATCAAAATTAGATTAGAACATATTTAGAGAGAGCAAATAAAAACAATAATACTATCAATTCTGTATTGGTTATTTGTATGCTCATACTGTTGTTGTTTTGCGGGGTTTTGAGGGGGTATTCTTCTGGGGGGTAGGGTTATCTTTTATAAGATCAACTATCCGCTTGTACTCCACACGGGTAAATGTATGACTACAGAGAAATAATCGTCTGCTTGTGACCTTAGTGACAAAGGTTTATACAAGAGGTTTCTATTCTATGTCAAAGTTTTATTTTGACCTCTTTATAATGTAATCAACACCATGCTAATAAAGCTAATTATTTAATATAAATAGCTTCATAATACCCACTATCATCAACTTCACTGACTTAGGTCAGCTTCTTTCTTGCCTTTACTTTCATGAATGTCTGAATAATTTAAATGCAGGTGTTGAAAAAAGGAGATATGTGATTATGTATTACTGTTGCAGTATTTCACCCATGATAAGATCAAGGGCCCAGTCTGATAAAGTTGTAAAAAAAGGTAAGCAGTGGGCCTATTATTCGATAAATTTGTAAAAGAAAAGGTAAGCAGTGGGCTTATTATCAGATAAACTATCATTAGCAAATATTTGCTAACATTTTTTAAAGACTTTGGGTGAATAAAGCAATGCATGTAATTTAGTCTCACTTGAGTGCTGTAACATCTGCAATTTGTCTCCGTTTGATATAGAAATGCCTGTAATTTGTGTTACTCGAGACAGGCAAAACAATACAAGACTTTATTTACACCAAGGTTGTAAAGTTTACAACATATGAGGTATATAAGAAAAAGAACATGAATATAGCGGGTGATATCATAATATATTGCTTAACATGGATTATAAACTTCGGAAACATAATCTAAGAACATGAGAATATTTTTCAAGAGTCCTGTGTTACCTGTATTCATTAAGTGATTCTATTTATAAACGTTAGTCCTGGAAATTCATCATGAATATAAAAACACGACAGAAGATCATAATATTCGCCACCCATTTCTTGCGACTGACAGAATGTACAATATCTTTCGTTATAGGAAACATTAGCCCATCTACCTGTTTTAATAGGAAAGCTATGATTTGCAGTTCCAAACTTAAGTAATATATATATATATATATATATATATATATATATATATATATATATATATATATATATATATATATATATTAATCAGAAATAGATCTTTTCTAAATCAAAACTAGTTTTAAATAACCTGAAATTAAGACCTTTAGATGACATATTGATGTTCGCTGCCCAAACTTGTACCTATTAATCTTTTAGTTGTGGTTTTACTGACTTTGTTAACCACTTAACTGACACAAAACTTGGATTTGTCCATACGCAGCTAAACCCAACATCATCCAATGTAGATTGTACTTCTAGTATCTACTTATTGTCAATTATCACAAAAATGTTTGTACAAGAGATAATACATATGATAAGACATTTTGTCCTCATAACCAATAATTAATCTAGCCTAATAGTTTAGCATGCAAGTCTTAATGCTAATAATTAAGGAAAGCGACCAAGTTCACTGTATACCATGTATAGATAGGTACAGTGTGTGACATTCAGTATACTTCTAAAAAAAGAAAGATGAGTTTGTTGTTCAACTCTATCTGATTTTACAATTCCCCACATTTCAAAAGAATATGTTAAAATCGGTACAATGGTCTAATTTAACAGTGTTAGCTGACAATCAATAAGCTACTCTAAATTGCATATATGCTTTATAAGTAAATGCATGCTTTTATTAGCTATAAAAACTAGATTTAAAGGCCATAGGAGAATTTCCCATTCTTTTTAAATATAAGGCCTAAGTATTTACATTCATCCACAGCATCAGTAGATGCATTTCTTATCTGAAATTTGTAAATGTGATCGTTTTGTGAACCAAATACAATAGCTTATGTTTTCTTTGTATTGATTGCAAGCTTCCAGTTATCGCAATATCTAATGCACATATCAAGGGTTTATTGCGTGTCAGCATGATTATCTGCTACAAGTATATTGCCATCAGCGTATGAAACCAATATAACATTTAACATATTTACAAAATTTGATTGTGTGAAGCGTACAGCACAACATATTCCCCTTGTCTTCACAGGAAAAACAAACCTGGAAAACATGTTATTTACACAGACATGTAATTTGATGTCATTATAAATACCTAATATAACCTTAAAACACTTTACCCTGATGCCTACTGAATACAAGTTCTGCCCTAATCCTGCTCTCCCTACATTATCAAAGGTACTTTTTAAATCAACAAAGCACAAACAAGTTTCTTTTTCTAATGTCTAATAAATTCAATAAGGCTATACAAAATAAAGATATTGTCTATTGTCACCACAATCCAATTGCACACAAAATGAAGCGTTTGTAGTCTGCTCCAGACCTGATCAAGTGTCGGTCGCAAAGTATGGGCATTAACATTGAAAGATATTGAATAATGTACCTTATTATTACAGATCCATAACAAATAGCACATTTAGTGTTTTAAAATTTATTAAAGAACAATTGAGGTGTGAGACCTGTGAGATAACCATAGTACAAAGGATTTTGCAGCTTGCTGGGAATAATTTTTCAAATAAACAGGAACATCAGATGGATGTAGCATAACAAGGTACACATGATAATTTGACACTTATTTTGTACCATTAAACGTGTTTACTTTGTTAACAGAATGGATTCTGAGATTACCCTTGGCGGAGTCTATACCTATGTAACTTCTGTTCTAGAATGTAAATTAAAATGCCAACTTAAGAGCTGCTTAATAAAACCTAACTAAAAAATACGTAATGTAGTGATACATAGAACAAAGGTGTCACTGTTAAAATTTTTTTAGTTATTAGGGGGCTCTAAAGGGACATCTTCTTGTCAAATTAGCCTTATTTCCGTCATATTTTTTTGAAATTAGAAAAACTCCATCCCCATACAATGTCAGGAAGCTGGGAACTATAGAATCTGTCTTATAGACTAGGTCTTACTGAGAATAAATTTAACATAACCATAGCTGAGAAAATTATATTTACAATTTACAAGTTTTGACAATTTTGCCATGCAAATAATTTGCTTGTGCATGTCACATGTCTCTGTAACCTGAATATGCAAGCTATACTTTTATTATATGCTATATCTGGAGGGCTAATTCTTATGCAAAGAAATACAGTTTTTGTTCCCATTTATAAACATGTTTGTAGCGACAACTTAAGAGAATATGGCATGACCATGTTAAAGTGAAAAGGCATGCTATATCAAATGTTCATGCTTAAATGTGTTTTTAGTCAAACTTTGACATGAAAGAATATATTTTCAAGGTTTTATGCACAGAAAGTAACAGAAAAGCATTTAAGAAAATTCAAACCCCTTATTGGAATAAAATAACTAGAAGTTTGCAAAATGTAGATAAAGGTTGGGGACATATAAAGCAAGGGAGATAATTCCATTAAATTAAGAAAAAGATTAAACATGTCATCATTAATTGTCATCGTATAACACCAAGAGGAGGTCTTCTGATATCAGTTATACGTTGATATTTCATTCTCGGATTACGAAAAACGTTCTTTACAATAATATTGCACATTTATACCAATGAAACTATATAGGTTCATTCACAGGCCATAAAACATTCATTGCCATGGATAAAGCCCATTTTTCCAAATAGCTCAAATACAATGCAACTGATCATATTTCCCATTATATCCCCAACGTAAAGCTGTAATAATAAAAATATACATATAAAGCTGCATTTTATTATTTCTAGTGCTACACAGTATGGTTTTTATTTTGTCTGACTCTTTTCTTAAAATTATTTCAGTTAACATGTATCCTAAGATTATAATATGCATTCTAGACGCATAATATTTGTACAGAATAAAGGTATTAGTAATCTGCTCAAAATAAAGTGTTCATATCTTCTACATTTTAGATGCTATGCTACAAAGACATACAATACAATATGATGTACCATCTCAGCTCAGTGAAATAGGATGCCATACCCAAGCTTGGTTAGTCTATATTTGGATTCTGAAATGAGCAGTCATACCCAGCCTTTGCCAACCTATATCTGGATCCTGAAATATGCAGTCATGCCCAACCTTGGTTAGTCTATATTTGGATCCTGCAATAGGCAGACATACCCAACCTTGGTTAGTCTATAACTGGTTCTGATGTAGGCAGTCATACCCAACCATTGTTAATCTATATTTGGATACTAAAATATGCAGTCATACCCAACCTTTCTTATTCCATATTTGGATACTGAAATATGCAGTCATACACAAAATCTTTGCTAGTCTATAGTTGGGTCCTGAAATTGGAAGCAATACCCAGTCTTTCTAGTCGTTATTTGGATTCTGAAATAGACGGTAATATCAAGCCTTTCATGGTCTTTATTTGGATTCTGGAATAGGCAGTCGTACAGAACCTTTGTTAGTCTATATTTAGATTCTAAGATAAGCAATAATACACAACCCCTGTTAGTCTTTACTGAAATTCTGAAATAGACGGTCATACCCAACCTTAGTTAGTTGATATTTGATTCTGAATTGGCCAGTCAAATCCAATCTTTGTTAGTCAATATTTGCATCCTGAAGTTGGCAAGTTGAAAAAATCTGCAGTGGATTATAAATATTATAATGTAAAGCTTTCCTCAGGATATGCATATTTAGATATTAAATCGGATCACCAATTTGATATATACAGACATATTAGCTGTCATGATCAGTTTGATATGATCCAATATTTTTAGATTTCCAAATGAAAAATATTTAATATTCTAAAGATAAAATAGTTATTACATATTATCTTATAGTAAACAACTATCAGTCTTTTTCGATTGCTCTTGCCAAGTGTTACAGCCTTGTCAAATTTGGTTCGCAGGAATTGACTATGAAGAAACTCATTGTGGAAAGATTAATCACACATTCGTTGCCCTATTTCTGATGTGTACAGAGTGCCATACATATCAGGATATTATAAAGAGCAAAACAGATTTGGTCAAGAGTTACATCATTGTTGTCGCAGTATCCTCATCTCTAATATATAATTTTGTCAGAATTATTTGAAAGCGTTTTGATTGGGCCCTACACACTAATTAGGATGTCACTCACAGGTTGAACACAAATGATGGATGCCAGGAAATAATACCCATTTATTATGAAATTCATTTTAAATGTAGGTGTAAACTTAAGATGCAGTCTTGTTATATACTTTCATAGATCCATAAATATTAATGAAAGAATAAGAGTGACTTGACGGCTGCGAGGTTCACCTGGGGTTTGAATACATGTCAACTTCAGGTGTTGTTCAGACCTTCTAGACCCAGACATATGTGACGTTGTCATGGTGGCTCATATCACAATGATGTATCTGTTATCTTTGTGTTAGCATATATTTTGGACTGTCTACTTATTTCCCTTGGATACATCTACAGCCATGTGTATCTTTCATACTTTTTGTATCGTTGCATATCATATAATATATTTTTAAAAAACTCAGGTGCAAGTCAATGAAACAGTACTTTAACCATGTGATCTAAATATGCATTTAAACAGGCGTACTAAATTTCCTTTCCAGTTTTTGAGCATTTTATGCTAACAAGATCTTCACAAATGTCCATGTTCAAAATATGCGAAAGACTCATAAAATATAAATCAGTCACTCAACTGGCTACATAATCTATTCGAGTAATTTTCACGCACATATAAACGGGCGTAGGAGATTTCACTGGCCTTTTCAGATCATATATTGTGCATATGAACATGTTTACCAAAAGGTCATACTGTTGCAATATATTTATGAGTGGAAAACTTTAACTGCAAAAAGTCCCAGAAATGCAAACACAAACGAAATAAAAGAAACATAAAACAAAAAAAATCGCCTAATTTACCAGAAAGTGTATTAGGTTACTTGAATATACATTTAAACTTTATTCACATAGGTAAAACGGTTTATGTATTATTGGGATTAAAACCTTTTACTGAAAAAGTTTAATTACAAAGAGTGCAAAAAACTTTTAAAACAAACAAACATACTTTAATTGCCTGATTATGTAATTATATCACAAACATATTCTTTGGTCGAAGTGAAGAGATTCTGCTCAATCATGCAAAGCAACCTCTATAGAAGAAGTTGAAGGGAAAAACATGCACAAAACTAATTTAAGACACAAAAAGCTCCTAAATATTCAAGACGGAATGAATGACGTAGGGACGGACAGAAGTAGAACAATTTTTTTTTTTTTTTTTTTTTTTTTTTTTTTTTGTTTTTTTTTAATTTTTCATAAGGGTGAAGGGTGTCTAGAAGTAAAGAGTTCCAATGACGAAAAAAGGCAATAATATCAAAATAGATAGCTAAATTTTTACACTAATTTGGAAAGCATATCGATAAACAAGGTAGAGGAAATTTCTGATAACGGCGACAAATTTAGTCCAAGAAAATATATATGTCTGGAACGATTTGAAGCTTGGGATCAGTAACGATTTGATGAATAGCAGTTTAAAAAGCAATTTTTTAATGATATTTTATGGACAAACACTTTTTGTATTACGAGTCAAAGTCAACAAACAAATTATGCCACAGATATCAGTAATATTGAGCACAGGTTTTATTTCTTGCACAAAATATTAAATTAAGAAATTATTCTGACTATAGGTTTAGAAATTGATCACCCAATAATTTCAAAATGTGAAATATTTTACAAGTATCCATTCAAAAATTTAAGTGTCATAAATTTTAGTTATAATTATTTTTGAAATAGACTATTTTCTAACCTGTCTATTTTTATATTTTTATAAATGGACCTCTTTTGCAACTGCCTCATTTAAAGGGCGATTCGTCACATTTTGCAATTTCCCATAAACTACTCACCATTTGCATTCACTGTGTCATTTCATGTCATAACTTATTAATTAAGAATTGCATAACTTTACAATCCTTAAAACCAATTTCGGGAAGCTCTTATTATTCATTTACCATTTTAGTGTGAGTAAAGACCTATATGGTCAAAGATAAAAACGATATAGCCTAGAAAATAGTTTGTGTTCTGACGAAGTGTAATGACCAGCTCAAAAGTATGTTTGTCATCAATATTATTGGACTATATTATACGCACAACATGATACTGTGCTGATAAGTTTATCAGTACACATAATAGCGGAAGGATCTTTGATTTCAGCCTAGCTCATTTGTACATATATCTATTTGACATGAAACATATTACAATGAAGTATATGATCTATTATGTACAGCTGCGTAATATTAATATTTAGCGTGCTTATACGTGGAATGTTTGGTGTATAATACGTGAGCATCCTCGTGTCAGCCGAATATACTCTTCCTTATATGAGATCATTGTATAATATGCGTACAATAATGTCATTACATTGTATATTTCTGCAACAAAACATCATTAATGTCCTCATTGACATGCCACTCTACTTTCCATAGGCGTACATTATTTATTACGATCGAGGTAAACCGGAAGTCTGAGTCAGCAATGAAAGGACTACCTTCGGTTTCGGAGGAATTCAATATTCCCGTGAGTAACAATTACAATGAAATTTCAACAACAATTCACAAAATCTCACTTTTACCAGCATTTCTACGGGAATTTAACATGGTGGGGGTGTCTAGCCTATAACGGGAATCCAACAGGATAAAGCTCTCTGACATCTAGTTCTAACATGTGTGGGTCTCTATGACCTATAATGGGAAAGATAATGTTAAAAATGTCGATAGGCACACCTTTTAAATTGACCAACATCTAACTTTTTAGTGCCCACACAGGGGAGGACATAACAGAAGGGACTACATACAAATAGAATTTAAATCCCTTATAAATAAAATAAAACCCCTTAGACCCTATATAATTGTCCTATGGGCTGACCTCGTATCCGAACCTACCTCGGTTTGCCTAATGTTAAAGAGAGAGAGAAAGAGACAGACAGACAGACAGACAGAGACAGAGAGATTTTTAAATGTGTGTATGTTTGTGTGAATATTCTATTCATATTTTTAAAAACAGTGAAGACACAGGGACATTCTTTTATATATTCCCATCAACAAAATTACAACCCAATTTCAACAACGCATCACAAAGTCCATTTTTTCATCATTTCTAGAGAAATCACGTTCAAAACAAAATCAGTACGTGTTCTTATAGGAATCCAAGACGGCATTGATGACGAAACTACATACACAGTTGTCACACACATAGACACATGCGCGCACACACACACAATAGGAATCCCAAATTTTGCAAAAATCTCACATTATTCAATTGCGTCGATACATACAATCGTTCTATTTTACGTGTGTATATGTAAAGTTCTTACTAGAATACGCTACTTACTGTCACCCCGTAGAGTTTTGTAAATCAATAATTCAGTCTCCAACACCATTTTCATTCATCCGACTTTCTTACAAATTTATAATATGCCAATAGCTAGATTTTGCAAACTGACTGATTTCGGCTTACTCAATGCGCGGAGTGAATATTTGTTTCGACTCTCTCTGACGAAAGCAGAAATTCATATGAGTCAGATTTTTGTTTCTTAAGTTGTTAAACATTTTGTACCATTCTGCTAGCATACAGAGATATGGTTTCTGACAAAATGGTGCCTTAGATTGAATCACGAAGGGAAAGATATTTATGTCAGTAGCCAACGTTATGTTTGACTACTTTGCTCAATTTATGGCAGAATTTATTCAATTTAAGTCAGATAGTTTAGTGTGTTGAAGGTAAGATTGTTCACTTTAAGGTTGTGAGTTCTGTGTGTCTTGAAAACGGCCTAACTGAACTCTAGATTTAATATGATCAGTGAAATATTCATGTAGACAAATCCTGCTCTGGATAAAGATTTTTCAGTGGAGACATCCAAATCTTTAGGCCATTTAGTTTTTTTGAACATGTGAAGTCGACTTTTTGACCTGACGTTAAAGCTTGTTTTAAGACGTCAAAGTTTAACACTTGAATGTAACGATAGTTCAGTGTCAGTCATTTTACTTTACGGTTGGTATGAAGTTTTCCTTGCTTGTCTCTATACTGGTAGCCATACTTTTAAGGCACCACCAAAAGCAAAAATCAAAATAGTCTCCATTGACAGCAAGTTATGTTGCCCAAAATGACAAAATAATCAGTGATAAGTCCGGATGATCACTTCACCTTTTTCTTTTTTTTTTCTTTTTGTTTTAGTTAAAAACAGGAATACTTCCTTTTCATTTGGAAATATATTCATAATAGTTCTTTATATTCAGAAATCGATTCATGGAAAAAAAGGAGGATACATTCATGTTCTCATAAAAGTACATGTTGGTATCCTATGTGAACAGAACGCCACCTATTGAAAAATATGTAAATTACCTCCGGTTTTTCTTAATATCAGCCTACAATTGTAACAGAATTTCAATAAGAATAATTTTTGTCTAGAGATATTTTATTCTACGATTGCGTAAGTCTAAATTTATTCAAGAACATTTAATGATATACAGAGAAATATTTTTTTTAAAATCTCTGTCTCATATAAGCGTTCAGATAACATTCGTTCATAATTATATCACAGAGCAAATAATTTAAATCTGTACAAGGTCTCTGTGCTATGGGATGCCTCGCAAGTAGTTGATATACTGTGAGTATTGGAGCATGCAGAAATATTAAAATAGTACCTTATATATTTGTTCATTCAGGGCTTCAGCCACAAGAAATTAAACAAATGCATGAAGAAATTTTGAGAAATTCAAATTCCAGAATTGTCATTACATCTAGTGCTCTACAAAATACAGGGCCAGTCAGATTTGAGGTATTGTTGTGCAAATTAAAATTAATAGACCAATCAGACAAAAGGAACCAATTAGCGAACAAAACATAATCTACAATCCAACTAAAATGTGTGCTACTGGAACAGAAAAGTCAGTTTCTTCACTAAATTGTGTGTTACTGCAAAAGTATAAGTCAGTTTGTTTTACTAAAATAGATGCTACTGCAACAGTAAAAGACAGTTTCTTCACTAAATTGTGTGCTACTGCAAAAGAAACAGTTCGTTTTTTCGCTCCATTGTATGCTACTGCAACGGTAACAGTCAGATTCTTCGCTAAAATAGGTGCTAATGTAACAGTAAAAGTCAGGTTTTATTCAGCTGCATCCGTGTGCCACGCCAAAACTAGTAGTCAGTTTTTTAATCAGACAAATGTTTCTGCACCAGTAAAATTCAGTTTCTTCATTAAGTCGAACGATACTGCAACTGTAACAGTACAAGTCAGTTTCCACACTACATTGTGTGCTACTGCAACAGTAAAAGTTGTTTTTGTTGTTTTTTTTTTCTTTCTAAAGTGGAAGTTTTACTAAAGTGTATGCCACTACGACAGTAAAATTCAGTTTCTTCACATAAAGGGTGTTATTGTAAGAGTAAAAGTCAGTCTTTTTTCTACATTGTGTGTTTCAACAGTGAAAAACAGTTTCTTCACTAAATTGTGTGCTACTGCAAAAGTAAAAGTTAGTTTTTCACCAAACTGTATGTTACAACAATAAAAGACAGTTTCTTTACTAAGTTTTGCACGAAATTTTATGCCACTGCAATAGTAAAACTCAGTTTGATCACTAAAAAGGGTGTTATTGCAACAATAAAAGACAGTTTCTTCACTAAATTGTGTACTACTCCAAAATTAAAATCAGTGTTGTTCATTACATTGTGTGCTATTGGAACAGTACATGTTAGTATTTCACAACAAGGTATGTCACTGAAACAGTAAAACTTAGTTTTTACGCTTAATGGGTGCAATTGTGACAGTAAAAGTCACTTATTTTCAATAAATTGTGGGATATTTCAACAGTAAAAGTCAATTTGTTTTTTTGTCGTTTCGTTACATTGTATATTAATGTAGCAGTAAAAGTCAGTTTCTTTATTAATATAGGTGCTATCGTACCAGTAAAAATCAGTTTTTTCACTACATTGTGTGCTACTCTGACAGTAAAAGATAGTTCCTTCACTACAGTGTGTTCTACTGCAACAGGAAAAGTTCATTTTTGTGTACTACTGCAACAGCAAAGGTCAGTTTCTTCACTAAATTATATGCTTCTGCAACAGTAAAAGATAGTTTCTTCACTAAATTGTATATTACTGCAACAATTAAAGTCAGTCTGTCACTAAAATATATGCTGCAACAGTAAAAGATAGTTTATTCACTAAATTTCTTCTACTGCAGTTTTAAAAGTTAGTTTCATCACTAAATTGTATCCTACTGGAACAATAAAATGATACATAACACATTATGTGTTTGCTAACCTGCGACCTTTTGTAGCATTCCAGTTTATAGAAGACGATGATTACACTTTATCAAAAACAAACAAGCTTGGCGTAAGGTTTGGTGTACTTGTATATTAAAGCAGGGAGTTCCAATGCTTTTTTTTTGTTGTCTGTAACACAAACAATGGTAGGAGTGTTTACACACATTATATCCATAAACATACTTATATATTATCACTCAAAAAGGGTTCGAGTTTTAAATCTTAGTTTTTTTATGGAAGACACAGACATACACAAATATAAAACGCATAGATTGGCAATGGTTGACTAGTATCTCTGTTTCTAAGAGAATTGGATGGCCTTTAAAAGGGTCGTTGCTTTTTGAAGAAAAAAAGTGTGGACTTGACATCACCAGCTACAACTGCTTTACACCTTTTCTGTTCTTCTTCTTTTTAGCGTTGTAAAAGAGTCTCTAACTCCTCCTTATGTTTCTTTTTTAAGTCATCACAAGCTGGCAATGATGGAGAAGGGGGTAAAGTTGGTAATACCAGCACAAGTTCTTGCGAAGAAGATAAGAAATCGCACAAAGTCAAATTTAAATTATTCTCTTCTGGAAGAGTATTTGCTACAGCAGCAGCAGAAGTCATGTTATCACTCGGATTATAAGACGTATCCACTGTAGGAGCACCCCCAAACGATGTCTTTATTTATACTATACTTGCACTATTTCCACACTGGTCCATCGTAGAAACGCTCATGGGTATATGTACTGAAAGTGACGCCACGCGTCTGTCGTATTCTGATAAATTGTATTTGTCATTGACTTAATGTAGGCCACTAGCGCGAATTACATAATACATGTAACATTAACAAATAATAAGTACGTGAGTGCAATAAAAGTAAATATATATATATATATATATATATATATATATATATATATATATATATATATATATAAAGATATACTGAACAACATCATTATTATTCATCATAGTTTACATTACAAGATTCTTGGTGTTTCTTTCCTATGTTTAGGATCGTAGAATAAAATTTACATTTACTTCTACTTTGGAGGGCAGATAAACAAATAGTAACAAGCATGAGAAGCAGATAGAGAGAAAAAGAAATATGCATAAACAAATAATGAGCTATGTCATTATTATTCTTCATTTGTTTACATGACACGAATCAAGGAGTACCTTTTTATGCTTAAAAATATACATATTGCGTTAAATGTACGTTTGTTTCTGCTTTGCAGTTCAGATAAAAGCGTATCCTTTGAAGGGTTTTCTAAAGGATAATCAGGTAAATTCAGTTTACGAAGCAGTTCAAAAGCTCTACATTCGTAAACAGAGTGGTATTCTGTTTCAGTATCACTTTTACAAAACATACATCTTCTTTTGTGGTATGGAGTGTCATAGTATCTACCCATACTGACCCTAACATTCAGATAACTCTCTCTACGCTTGCAAAATAAGCTAAGATACACTGGGGTTTCTATTATATATTGATACGGTGCTTAGCTAAAGTCTAATTTAATTAGTTTGTAGACTCTTAATCTATCCAATTCATTAATTTATGGATTCCAGGTTTGTATGCCAGTATTAGTGCATCTTTGCTTGAATAATTTCATAAATATTAGTTCATCTCCTACATATTGGTTGTGCACAGTCTCTCCTAACAATTAGAAATGAGTATATATTTGATTTCATGAGCCCATATCTTACAATCTGATGATTGCGACCATTGTAGTTGCATATTAAAACAAATTCTTGGAAGTCTACTGTTGGATATATTTAGTATTTTCAACCAGTATTTTACTTGCTTCATAATGTAGGCTGATTTAAGAATGTTTATCCTTAATTCACCCATACCAAAATAGCTTGCAGTAGATTTTGTGAGTTTCAATACATATTTTGTATGTACTCTCTCACTATCAAACGCATTACTATTGCTCCAAATTTCACCTCCATATGATAGAACAGGCAGTATCTTAGTATCAAAACTTTTAAACATTATGTCTATTGATAATTTTCCAAACCTACGCAGTACCTTGCTTTTGACTGAGAATAATACCTTCGAGGACTTTTCGATATTTATACCAAACACCACGTGAAGAGAATATCAGCCCTAGATATTTGTAATACGAAGCCACTTTCAATTTGTGATCCCAAAATACCATTTTTCTTGCTTCCGTAGGTACCCTCTTTTGCGGAAAACAACATTTGTTTTGTCCAAATTAACCTTTAATCCCCAATAATCACAATAAGATTCAAGTCTATTTGCATTTCAGTTAGTGTTTCAGAACATATAACTCAAATATCGGCATATAGCAAAGGAAACAGTTTTAATATGCCATTATTGTCTACACCATAGTTATTATTGGACAATACACTTTGAAGGTCATATAAAAATATGACGTACACCAAATAACAATCGAAGGCATCTGTCAGTCCTTTTTGTGGTCATAACATAAGCCTTTATATCCATATGTGTTACTTTAAGCATATTTACCATTTTACTGCTCATTTTCAACTTTTGAAATTTATGCCACAAAGCATCTCTATTTAGTATAGTATTCTGATTAGAAGATAGAAAACACGTCCTGGCTAAATTATGTTATACGCATTCTGATGGAGTGTTTGTACTTGTTAAGAAAAACATTTTGTACATTTGCGAAGAGTTGGAGTACCTACATGCACTATACCCACAAACATGCTTATATACTATTCACAAGACGGGTAAGTGGTTGGAGGTTTTTGTTTTTGTGGAAGACTTTGTTTTCTTTTTATAAATGTACATTTCTGAAGCACAAAAAACAAAACGAAAACAAATTACATTTAAAAGAAAAAACAAAGTGCTCATGTTCAACACAAGAAATTCAGCCAAACAAATCTGACTTAAACTGAACAAATTCTGCATTAAATTGAACAATGTAGCCCAAAATAATGCTGGCTATCGGCAGTAATATTTGGTACTTTATATATTCAATCTATGGCACAATTTTGTCAGATGGACGAAAAGATCGAGTTTCTGTATGCTAGCAAGCAGAATGATACAAAAGTTTTAACAACTTAAGAAGCACAAATTGACTCAATGAATTACTGTCTTCGTCTGGGATAGTCGAAACAAATGTTCACTCCCCGCATTGAGGAAACTGGAGCCAGTCAGTTTGCAAAATCTATCTAGTGGCATATCGGTAATATGTAAGAAAATTGAACGTATAAAAAATGTGTTTGTGATTGGATTATTCTTTTGCAAACCTCAACGAGGTGACAATAAGAAACGTATTTGTTTATGAGCATTTCATCTACGCATGGAAAATAGAACGATTATATGTATCGACGCAGGTCAATAATGTGCGATCTTACAAGAATCGGGATTCCTATGGTGTGTCCATGCGTGTGTGTGTGTGTGTGTGTGTGTGTGTGTATGTTTGTGTGTGTCTGACAATGGTGTATGTATTTTCCTCATCATCAACGCCGTCTTGGATTCCTATTTGAACATGCACTGATTTATTTTGGACGACATGTCTCTAGAAATTATGGCAAAAATGGACTTTTGTGATGCGTTTTTGATATTTCGTTTAATTTGTATTCATGGGAATATATTACAACAACGTGTCTTTATGTCATTTTTTAAACTATGAATCAAATATTCACACATACATGCACACATTTTAAAATCTCTCTCTCTCTCTCTCTCTCTCTCTCTCTCTCTCTCTCTCTCTCTCTCTCTCTCTCTCTCTCTCATATTAGGATAAACCGAGGCTAGTATTGCTAGAATTGTTGGAATTATGACGGTGGTTATTGATAGTAGTTTTGCTTCGAAATGTGGTGGTTGGAAAATTATAGAGGGGAAAGGGTTTTTACTTCGATTATTTGATTATAAAGGGACCTAAACTATATGTTATACCCTTCAGTTACATCCTACCGTGTGTGGTTACTAAATGAGTGACTGGTGGTCACTCCAAATGGTGTGCTGATTAGTAAATGTGCAGTGTTAATAATATAAATCGTCATAATGGTGTTACAGATAGGCTACAGGTTTATACAAATAGAATAAGAACAGTTTACTGACTTGTTTTTAAAGTGATTTCTCTAGAAATTATGTCAACATAGAAATATGCTTTTGTGAACATTATGGTTATCTATTGCTTTTAGCACAGAACCATCTCTCTCTTTCTTTCTCTCTCTCTCTCTCTCTCTCTCTCTCTCTCTCTCTCTCTCTCTCTCTCTCTCTCTCTCTCTGTTCAGAAATTTACTTCAAAATGTCTACGTGAATAGAACAATGTATAATTGTTGTGTGTTTCTTCATAGGGTACATTTCACTCATTATATTAAATGTAGAGTACCGTTTTGCAGTTTTCAAAAGCTGGTTGGAAACAAGATCCGAGGTCACGTCAATGTAAATTTGGCAAATAGCTTCAAGCCAAAAATCCTGACAAGTTGAACAGAAACATGTTACAACTTTATAGTACAATATATAATATAATATTATATACATATATATATATATATATATATATATATATATATATATATATATATATATATATATGTTAACTTCAACAGAGCAAAGTCTGAGAGATTCTGCCTTAAAATTAAACAATGTGTGAAATTTAACTCTGAACCTGGGTCAAATAATATCATTAGTTGAAAAATAAACACAAAATATTTAACAAGTGAGAAGTTGTCCAGTGTGTTTAGTCAACTACGAGAGCTAGTGAACACGGCAAAATTGTAAATTTGTAATAATATTCATTAATGAAAAATTTCCCAGCTTATGCAAAAGAACAACATTTTGACCGTAAGGGTGATAAATTTGTCACCCGATGTGCAAAATCTGCCTAGTGAATGCTTTTTTGCAAACAATGTTTTAGTGAGAATCTTACATTTCTGTTAGAGTCTAGACAGACTCCACATATTACATTTCCCGCCATATATATCCAACGTGGTACACTGTTACATTTATAGCCAAACAGTCTCATCATGTGAAGTTGCGAATTAAATTCCGCTTGTCCCCAGAGTGGCATTTTTGTAAAACATTTTTAGGGACAATCGGAAATCTCATGTTAAAGACTAGAGTTAAATTCCCATTATCTCCAGAGTGACATCTCCATGTTAAATTTCCATCGTCCCCAGAGTGACATCTCATTGATAAATTCTCGTTAAAGGCTAGAATCCACCGACCCATTTCAATATAGGATGCCCCCTTGACGCTCAAATAGCATACAATAATAATCGCTGCTTTCGATATTCCCCCTATGTAGTCCAAGCGTCAAATTCAGCCAGTGTAACTGGTGATTGCAGACGACAGACCAAGATACCGACAGGATACCGCTTAGCCTTTCTATCTAAAATGCACCACGAAAATATTTCGATGCAATGAGACAGCGTAAAAACTTGAAGTCGCTAGAAAAGGCAGAGAACTCGCTCAAATACTGAAGTACACGTTGTAGAATCATGAGGTACATCATGTTAATTTGTTGGATAAATGCGCCATAATGGTTTTATGCAATTTGTTGCACTAGTTTAACAAACGGAGGTTTTTCTAAAGACCTGAAAACCTAGCAACAGGAGAAACATATCAATATTTCGACCAAAACGGATTCACCTCAGTTGATGAGTGGCCTTGATGAATGCTCTAATAATACCTTGGATCATGAAGGTGCACATTAGACAGTGTGTAAAGTAGAATCAATAGTCATGCGTTCGAAAGCGTTCTCCTTTTGTGTTTTGATGTCGGCCTGTGACACTGACAGTACTATTAAAAGGTCATATATTTGTAAAATCATCAAACGGAAAATGGTTGTGTTGTGCATTATACTAACTGCAGATAAAGCATTAGTCGTTTACATATTTTCGATATGCACAAAAATCACTGTTTATTTTTTAGCCTATTGTAAATCCCTTACGCTGTAATTAGCAAGTTATATGTTCCCCTAATACGTCACTTCCTCATGTAAATCAGGGGCAGTAATACATGTTCCAACTTTCCTTGTATAACACATTAAAATGCAAAAGTTCGTAAAGTAATAAATGCAATTTTATAAGAGTAACGAATTTGTGGTTTTCGGGTGTGGAAATAAGTGTAAGTATAAACATCCATATATGACCATTAAAGAGTGATTACAATTAAAACGTTGCCATTTCAATTGTATTTTGCTACCGTTGCTTGCGTCAGCGTTTCTGTAATCTAAGATTGATGTCTTCGGTATCACGTCGTGTTATGCTTCTTTTAATTGATCAAGAATGTAAATATGCTGTAGACTTACAGTATAAATATATACCATATGTCAGATTTGAGGGAATAACACAAAATTAACATTGTATATAATATGTACCAACCATGTAAGATTAAATGTAGATGCAAAAAAAATATTTACGAAGTTAGTGCAGCATTTAAATTGCTTCCATCTTGTTCTAACCGTTACTGTCTTTGCTGAGTAATAAAGATATTTAGAATAATGTTCAATGTGTTCGCATAACTTAACATTTTCTATCTAACAATGGAAAGTAGGAATACAATTTTTTCTTCCGCAGGAATATATACAAACATAAATGTATGATATCATTTTCTGCGAGAATTATTAAACCGAATAGGATATTATTAGCAGTTAACAGTGATATGAAATTAGGTAATATTGTTTTTCCAATAATCAAAATAAATGTATCAATGTTTCTGACTGCTTTTTACAGAATGTGCAAATGCATGTTGCTGCTATTTTCGCGTGTGAATAAGCTTCATCGTAATAAATGTAATTACGACCTCGGGTAAGCCGGAAGTGTTAGATATGAATTTTTGGACTGGTCCGTTTTAATCTCCTTAATAACTGCTTGTTTCTCATGAGTTTCATCTTTGTCACCTTACAAAAGTTGTCTTTGAGCACGATCGTTCAATGTAATGCACATGGACGGAGCCTCAATAAACTCACCCATACCAGTATAATCTACACTATCTAGAGTTTTGTTGAGTGGAGTATTAAGCTCCTTTTCTTCTTCGTGGTGAATATCAACCTTCAATGTGATCGAATTAGAGTCAGCAATGGAAGGACTTTTTTCTGCCAAGGAGCTATTAAAAGCTACCGGCCTTAAGTAGCCATCATTATCTATTATCTCAACAGTGCTTTCATTGACTACGCAATCGTTGTCAACACTCTTAATGGAACATACACTTCTCCTTTTCACCTGATCAACGTTATCAGCAGAAATATAACCGGCATTTTTATAACTCTCCATTGTTGATTCATTTCGTATCGAAAATGTTTCCTGTTCTTGCTCCGAATGTACATCTTCATGTTTGCTTTCACGGAGCTCTAGTTCGCCATGAGCTGTATTGTATATCTCGTGTCCGAATTTTATGCGTTTCCTGACTCGAGCTAGGATTGCATGAAGTCTACCTGCTAGTGGAGTTGGGAGTCTTCGACGAGGAAGGTGAATGTTCGAGCTAATTTCTAGGTTGCTATTCTCCGTTTTAATGTCTATCTCATTCAGTGAATCATACATATTCTCTTTTATATCATAAGAAGTCTGTCCCCTTGAGAAACACCGCATTCTTGAAGGAATGAAAAGACAATGTATTAGAACACATAATTACTAATAGTGTAGATTCGGATTGAGCGCGGCTGCGACTGTATATGTCAAATGTGAAACTGACAGCTACAGGCGATCCTTGTCGTGAATTTATTGTGTATAGCACCCTCCTAAGTCAGCATGATTATATAGCACGTGCCTCTGTTTTAACAAAACTCGAAGAGTTTATGTGCATGTATATTGGTTGCTGACGCAGAACTAAAGCTACATTTTAATATGCTATATGCGTCAAAGTGCTATTTGACTGCAATGATCAGATATATTTATTCTGGTTGTTTCTGCAATAAAAGCTACATTCAGCGCAATTTATTATTATCTTCTTAGCTACTTTCGGAAAAATGCTACAGAGGATAAACACAATGTTTGCTGCTGTAGTAAGCTGCTAGTAATATAGTAATATATAGCATCCACGCTGCATAGAGACGAACGCTACGGTCAATCCGAATAAATTTGAAGAAACAGTGATTGTTCTCTGTAATAGAAAGTAAACAATAAATATCTTTTTTGCAGAAAAAAAACGATCGTTTTCTAAATGTAAAATCACGATAAATAAAAAATAATAATGATTGTAATAAAAATGGTATTTTTAAAAATAAATGAAAACAGCCGAATGTTCATTCAAACGTCTTACTCTATAACCCAACATTTTATATGGGAATGTAAGCCCCTATATGAGATAGGTTTATCACAATCTACCCTTGCAGCAGTCAATATGAACATCTAACTACATAACGAATGCCGATAGTTACAAATGTATGGCTTTGTCCACTTTATATTTTTAACATGACAGCTTAGGTCCATAATTTCTGTATTCCTTGCGATTTTGTCTAGCCGTATTTCGATTGATCCTTCCGCATAAAATGACTCTATCAAAAATTGAATATTTTGCAAAAGATACGGCAAGTTTTCAAGACACGTGCCTTGAAGACTTGTCGTAATTCATAAGAAGATATATCATTGCACGACGTAATAGAGGCGTCATTTCATCAATCCTATCGATATGTAAGGATTTTATTTTGTTATTTCATAATGCTAAACAGATTTTGGCAAAGCTAAATCAAAAATGAAACTCATGAAGGAAAATGATCATTCAATAGCATACTTACAATTTTGCAAATCGCACCAGGAGAATAAGAAGAATTATGAATATAACTAAGGCCACAAGCGTTGCTACTATTTGTGACATGGCATCTGAAGTAAAATTACACAAAGGATTAACATTGCATGAAGCAGAAATACATCGAAAGGAAAATATGTAACTAAAAATCTAAAGCCATGAGGTTTTGTGATGTATATATCCAACAGATAAATAGAAAGAAAGATAAATAAATACAATATTACATCTTACGATATATAGATTAATAAGTATATACATAGATAGATGTTGTACGTAGTTAAATTGGCGAGTAAGAATGAGACGCAGATAGAGATGCAATATTGATAAATGTATCCACTGGATAAATTTATTCATACTCCCAACCACCCAGACATCCAAACAATCCTGACTACTTCTAACAAACTAATCAACACATCAATGAAGTAACTAGATATCTAGTTAGCAGTCTAGCTGCCTTACCTACTAAGGTTTTGATTATCTTACCAACTTACTCAAGTATTTGTCATCTTGCATGTTTAATCACTTACATAGGTAACTTGTTATAAAAAATACTTCAAGAAAAGAAATCTGTTGGCTTCGGTTTGAATCCCTTTTAAAACAAACTTTCTAAATTATAAACTGTGCAGTATTCAAATGAATTACATATCAAACATTCGGCACGTAACGTATATAATCTTTTAGCATTTACAAAGATGCAAGTTTGAATATTAATAATGACTTTTTAATTATTTTGTCACGAAGATATATTAATCAGTACCGTAAGGTCTAAATGATGTGTTTATTGATTTTTTTGGCTCAAAAACATCTTTATAGACAAGTCTATATTTTCAAATATATTCTTATCATACAAAAATGTGACCTGCTACTAAGAGTGAAGTTTTTTCACTTTCCTGTCTTTCTGCTGAAGAGTTACGAGGGAAGCCGTGGTGGACCCGTTGCTATCTTCCGCTTTGTTGGACCCATTGCTACCTTCCGCTTGGCTGATTTCAGTATTACTGACTAACAAGAAACCATATAGGAACACAATCAAGACGAGTAAATGACTCAGATAAATTCAAGCCGTAGATTCAGATTTATACTAAGTGTAACATTTCTTTGGAAGGATGACTTTCAAATATAAGGTGTTTTTCATCACTAATGATATAATATATGTAACAATTCACAAACCGAAAACTCCTAATATCAGAAGGTAGTCAGACTTAAAAATCAAAGACCTGAAAAGTACGAAAAACAAGTAATATGGTACATTGGTTAGACTTTAAGAGAGATTTTTTGCAAATACCAGTGTACTAGACATTTTACGGATTGTTGTGAATGCTACAGTTGAACAGTTTTAAGAGACCATTTGTATTGCCCACTTGTCCCTTCGGGCACTTTGTACGAGTAATGTTAGAAATTTTAGTACAATAAAATTAAAACAAGAAAAACAAATAGCAACAAAATTAAAGAAACACATACAAGCAAAAACAATCACAGATAAGATTACCAGGTCGGTTAAAGATGTGTATGACATTTGACACCAAATGTTCCGCACGAACAAAAACCCACAGCTGCATTTTGGTTGCAACTGTTGTCCTCAAAGAAAACAATCAAATTAAATCCACAAAATGTCTATTTATACACATAAGTAATCACTATGTTCAAAGTTAGAATTAACTCAAATATAAAAAGTCTCATTAGCTATCACTGATCAATTTGATATCAGAATTATGGGTTGAGTAGAAGATTGGGTTTGAGACAGCCTCTATAATCTTGTAGCTCAGTTTGAACGTCATGTGGTTACATATATATCGAATATGATGCAGTGATTATATAAGATACATTCAAACTTGATTAATCGGACATAACTTGTCTGAAAATTATAATATGGGTGGCAAACAGCCAAACTCGAAAAGCCATACATATGATGTTATATTGATTGCACTCCGCGCGGCGTAATTCCGATCAACTTCTCAGCTGTGCCGTTGCAACACATGTGGTTTCAGACAAGCGGACGCAAAGGATAACGTTGAAGATTACCTTTATCTGTTTCCAATAACACAATACGGGATCAAGCTGAAACTAAACGTTGGAGAGATTAAGCTGAAAATAAAACAAACTCGTGATTTTAAAAGGATATTTTTAACACGAATACCTTTTCCTTCATGTTTCTGTGCATCTTCAGAGTGCCACTTTGCATAAAACCTACTGTAGTTCATCCCCGGTTCATACATGAAGGAAATACGGAGAGTATTGGAGCTAGACTTATGGACTGCAAACTTGCTGCTTTTACAGAGAATTTTTAAAGCATCGGAATCTGCTTCTGTTACCTTTTGAAGAAAAATATAATTTTATATATTGTACATCAAAAGTTACTGTAAGATACGGACAGATGAGTTGAAAACTATATGAGCTCGCATGATACTCTCTTTAATCCACCAAACACCCATACGAAACATTGCTGTGTCATTTCCATCATTGTTGCGACATTCTTTTGTTATTGACAGTACAGGTTTATGCTAAATAGTTGTGTCATTGGCAGTAATGTTTTATGATAAATAGTTGTATCGTTGATTGTATATATTTATGATAAATAGTTATATCATATATCGAACATCACTGGTTAAAAGCACATCTAATGCATTTTCTGCAAAGCATTGAATACAATCATGATAAGCGTTGGTTTTTTAGTTGTAAATTAGTGTGATGTGAAGAGGAAAATGTAACTAAGAAATTTTCTAGATTTCCAGAGCAACATCGACGACATGTTCGGTATTTATTTCATATCTGGCTCTACTCTCCTGGTGATGATTTTGTTACTACTTACTATACCGATAGTAGTGCAAAATTTTGATTCTAAAAATTAAACCTTTTGAAACAAAGCAGAAAATAATTAGCGTAATTGAAATGATAAAGTCATAAAATTAGACGGAGTAGTGATACGCAAGATAAAAATGATACTTTAATGTCAAATGAGGTAGGACAGCAGCGAGGCGAGGTAAGATCATAATAGAATCATTCATATCAATCAGTGTAGGACAGCAAATACTTCATTAGTGTACCGCACTGAATATGTGGTTCTGCACATACAGGAATGTGATAAAAGACTTTTACAATAGAAGTGTTCAAAAGAACTGGATGAATAACATCAAAATTGGCACTAGAGATGAAAAGATTGCAATGGATTGAACACGTATTGAGTTATATATCCTGGTCAACACACACACACACACACACACAAAGAAACTGAAATTCTTTTTTAGGTTTTTAATGTACGGTACTTTTAAGGCGTTGAGTACACGAATAACGTCACGAAATGCGGTTCAATAAAAACACAATGCATTTATATTATTGATAAATTTCCAACTGAACTTGTAGAAATCTTTTTTGGCATTTCCACCTATGACCGAATTCGGAGAAATATTAACTTTTCTAACCGTATAAGACATGTAAATATATAATGCAGAGTCCAACTATATACATCTGAGATCCAGATGATTTTTATTATGTAATAGTCTACGGACGTACACTTTAGTCTTTACTAATACTTTTACCTGCGGACACACATGTTATATGAACCACGATTTTGTTTGTGTCGTTGTTGTTGTTTCTGTTGTCATTGTTACTGTTGTTGTTGTTGTTGTCGTTGTTGTATTTAATGCAAGGATTGGTCTGGTACACTAGCACGAATAGCTTAAAAGGTAGAGCCACCATCTACATTAAGAAGGGTCCCAGGTTCGAGCACCGGTCTGGACGCACATTTTCCCCTCTATTTAATAGTCAGTGGGGTTATCACGAAGTACGATGGCATCATGCTCACCAATAGCTTCACTTTCAATTTTATTAGGTCTGAATGATTACAGATAATGGAAGGTCCAGAACGCACCTTCAAACGGCCGAGGGAATATGTCACAAAAACAGATGAGTGCATCGGATTGTATAGCTCAAGTGGAAGAGCACTTGTTTTTGGTAGTGTGGTTTAATTGCATATATCAACAGTCAGATTTCTTATGAACGAAGAAAAGAACTTGAGGTCAAGCAGATTGAGACAATATGGATACAACTCGATTTTACTTCATCAAAGCCAATACTGGTATGCTATAACCACAGGCCACCTGATGAACCTGTCTGCTGGATACAGAAATTTAAACCTGAACTCGATCATAAGCTAGAGGTTATTGTGATGGGGTATCTAAAAACTGATCACTTAGGTTGTAAGAATGCAAGATGGCTTAGCATGGTTGATTCTTATGGGTTATCTCATCTTGTTATCTCACCTACACGAGTTACCAAGTACCCTAATTGAGTATGTTTATATGCTAATAAATCTGAGAATAAATCTGAAGCGCATGTCCCATATTTCTCAGCATGTGACCATTATCCCGTTTGTATCAAACCCAAAGTATATAATAAGGATATATGCTGTTATATGGTTAAACATATCAATTCCGATAACTTTGTATCTGAATAAGGAAACTTCCACTCCTCCACTCGCCACTACCACCACTACTATAGGGGAGCCGCGGTAGCTCAGTTGGTTGAACGTCGGACTTGTAATCTAAAGGTCGCGTGTTAAATACCCGATGTGTCCTTGGGAAGTGAACTGAAAAAGCTACATTCTAAGAAGACAACTGAAGTGAATCAGATAGCCACATTCATCTTAAATATATGTGTTGATTTGTCAATATTTTTTACCGACACAATTAATCAAAGCATAACTAAGGGAATCTTTCCATCTCGACTGAAAGTAGCCAGGGTTATGCCTGTTTATAAAAAAGGGTTCAAAAACAAGTCCAGATAAATATAGACCAATATCTCTTCTTATTCCAGCCATATTTAAACGGTTTGAAAGACACGTTTCTAAATATATATCTGGTTACCTTTCGAAATATCGTTTACTTCACCCATTCCAAACTGGGTTTAGACGCACCCACGCATGTCATTCTGCGATAACAAAACATTCATGAACTGATGCTTGCTATTGACAACGGAAAATTAGTTAGAACTATACCTTGATCTTACGAAAGCTTTTGACTTAGTTGAACATAATATATTTGCATGTAAATCTGAAAGGTACAAATGCTCTCACTTATCACACACATGGTTCAAATTATACCTCTGTCACAGAAGCCAACAAGTTGTTATTAGTAACAATAAATTAAAACCGACAGCCATCAATAAAGGTGCTCACATGAATCTATTTTAGAGCCCCATAATAGTGTTTAAAAATGCCTTCAAAATATGATCTCTATGCAGATGATACAGAAAATACAACTGATAGTAGTATTGAAAGGATCAATAAACTTCATAAAATTGCAGCAAGAATCATCTTAAGTTTACCATTAAGTACATTATACAAATTTATTTTATCTGAATTGAAATGGTTGAAATTTAAATACATGCTAGCCTACCACGAGTTCATATTATTGCTCAAAGTAAAACAATTCAAACTGTTTGTAGAATTTGATTGATATGTTTCATTTTAAGTCAAGAAAACCATATAAATGACTTCAACTTAGATCAACCACAAATAATAATTTCCAAAAGTAAAGATATTTAAAAATATTATTTGCTTAATATGACCCTGTTGTTTGGAATGATCTCCCCGAAAATATTAGATTGGAAATAAATCTAAATATGTTTCAAACACACTTGTATGGGCATTATCTACAAATATTGAAATATTTGAACTCCAATTAGTATCTTAATGCATCTCTGTACTTCTTATACTTAATGTATTTTAACAAGCTTTATTACTTACTTTACATTCACAATTAGTTTGTTTAGGGCATTAATGGTGAATATACACAAGATACATAGAAAATAATAACTAAATATCTGAAGTTTAGGCATTTTAAATTCAGTATTTACAGTTGATGTGTTTTGCCCAACCCTCTAACGCACTCGGTTGCATCTGATATGGTCAATATTATGTACAGTTTACGTTGAAGCAGGTGTTCCGCGGAATATTTGCATTTCATATTTGTTGTGCATAACTTAAGTGGGAATAAAACTCTTCGAGGCCTTTACCTGTACGTAAGACTTGCATCCAGATTCGTTGTTTGAAGTCTTTGGAAGAGTATAATTTATAACAATGGTGTGTCCAGGAGAAACGCTGATGGTCCAGTTGCATCTAACTTCAGAATCAAAGTCTACAGGATTGTCTGGGCTTGCCAGTTCTCCACTGTCAGCGTAAAAAGTCTCACCACAATCTACAAGTGGACGGAATGATCAATGGAACTCAGCCAAATATAACTCCAGACGGCAAATGTCTACTCTGGACCTTTTATTTCCCTGTTTCCATAAGTTTATTTCATGACAAAATCATTCTGAAACAAGAGAACCAATCTAGAAATCCCACGGTGCACTCACGCCATCTAGCGACAGATACGAGTGATGGGTGAGTTTTATAATTGTGAGAATAATGAAGCCGATAAAAAATAAATCAGCGTTATAAATGCCGTATGTGAGAAGCTCCATAAACCCGTATCATATTTTTTATATTACACACGGGATAAATCACACCATGACGTTATACATGCAAAACGTTCTTGAAGTCCCAAAGTAATCGATGCCTTAACATCAAATTTTTAAAGGTTTATTAAACACAAGATGATTTATTTAGGCATGTGATACAATGACTCTCATATTTGTGATATTATTCTGAAATTCGTTAAAGGCACAGACTGGAAACTATCCACTCGCAATTATAAAGGTGTAACCACAGACTATGATGGCAATAACGCAGCAGGTGCCTACTCATTATTGCTGTGCACCAGAGATCAACAGACCTGGTTTGATTGGCCAAAGCCCTATTTAATTGTTTTTCTTCAAAAGCACCAATACATGAGTCCACCTTACTTACTGATGTGGACTTAGATATTAGGAATTTTGATTTTTGCTACTCTGAGGTCAGTTCATCTCCTCAGTCTGAGAGATAATGACACAGCTCAGTTAATCCCTCTTTTATACCCCGACCCAGTTTTAAAAAGTGAACATTGGACATAATTAAGATCGATGCGTGAACTTCAAATATGATGACCACTCATGTTATCCACTACCACCACTATCATCATCGTCATCGTCATCTTCTACTTCTTCTTTGTCGTTGTTGTCGTCGTTATCTGTGCCATTATCATCATCATCATCATCATGTTTTAAAGGAATAGCAGCATAACGATACTACCACAGCTACTAGTAGTAGTAGTAGTAATAGTAGTAGTATTTGAGGCTGATAAAAGCCATGACTTACTTGATACCCACGATGCGTTAAAGGAGAGTCCAGTAGCTGAATCATTATCAGAGTGAAAGACAATTTTTATTGCTTTATTCGACTTCAAGGTCAGTATACCGGAACAAATGAGCCATCTGCTTATCGTTGTTTCACTCTGCACCTCCATTACCTAGAAACATAATAATCTTTAATAACGGATATTTTTTCGACCTAAACATGAACATTTTGTGGGTTTCTTTATGCAAAAGGACCATTTCGTTTTATTTTTGATCACGCTTTTAATCAGGAACTAACAAGGTATTTGACAATCTTGGTTCTCAATGAAAACGACTGTTAAAGAAAGCTTTGAATGTTCTAAATTTGGCCAAAAGAGGTTTTCAAGCTGACCTACTTTTAAGTATGTTTTTAGAGGAGTAGATTAAAAAAACTATTTTTATAGAAGTTTCTTCTACAGCATGAAGTCAAACATATTTGAACTTGTTCCTATGTTGAAAAAATCACATATTACCTGGGTTATAAAAATGGATCTTATAGCACGTCCCCCTCTGCATAATAGAATGCAAATGACAGTAACAGATGTTTATATTTGTTAGCCTACTGGCTTCATGAGGCATGTCGCTTAAGCTCGACTTCCTTTCCGATTATCTTCTCAGAATGATTGAATACAAGATAATACAATTGTAAAACGGTTGTGTCCATTAGGTTACCTAATTTTACTTAAGAATACCCTTATAAAATTAATGTAGTCACATTTCTTAAACAGTTCGTATAATATGCAATTCTTCAAATTGGCTTAAGAAACACAAAAGGAAGTAAAACATGGGACCGCGCATTTGTTCATATCTTTATTTCCTCTCTTCAGAGATCATACAAAAACACGATTCATTAAAATAGACGTAAACAAAATACAAATTCCCGACTACCGAACCAAGGCAAATTGTGGGTCAATAGTATAGGCAAACATGTAAAGAGACATTTGGTGCTTTAAAGCCTTCTTGGATTTAAGTAATGCAAGGGAGCGAACAACGACTTCTTAATATATTATATTTTACAATCAACACAGTGCAATCAAATATGTCAACATCCACCTCACGGAAGTGAAAGTGTCCTCTGAATACGTTAGTTGCTGTAATAAAGCTCAATTACTTCACTGTTTTGTTTTTATGAGACTTTTAAAACTCGGCTGTTTAACATTGGAGATTGCATTATGTTTGTGACTTTTAGGGTAGATTTGACCGTTTTCGTGTTCCCTAGATAACACTACTACTGACAGTTATTATGTATTACAGATGTTGAGGATACTAAAGCAGACATTAGAAAATTTATATACACTTCAGGCTTTTTCAACTCGACACATTAATGATGTTCCCCACCAAGTAGCTGTTTGATAAACTTTCCTATTTGACATTAATAATAAGAGCAATCAAATAAGTTTTCCTAAACTACATGAACAAATATAGATTAGAAGCTCATATATATGCCCTCTAAAAACTGTATAACTGCCATCGAGTAGATGGCAGTTATACAGTTTTGGGCATAAGCATTGCCCTTGTCCCCAAACCGTCCCAGAATTTTATACCTACAAATTAATGTTAAATTCCCATTGTGCCCATATAGTCATAAGCTTAAAATTTGGGCCGTATTGTTAATTGCCATTTTCCCCAGTCAGTCCCATTTCTCCCCAGAGTATCCTCTTGTACTACTGAGAACGATTTATTCACACCAGGGCAGAGCGATGAAATGGTTTGATTCGTGCGTGATTTGTCATCGGGAAGCTGTTCACGAACACAACGTCCTTAGATAGTAGTCACCATGCTGGAGGATTTTACTCTCTGTTGATACGCGCTACCCCCATTTGTGTGGGTACCAATAAGGTCTGACATTGTTTTCAAGTGGCTAAATAAAATGTGTACACTGTGTGTATAATCTGGGCAAAATATTTTAAAGAGTGTCGTCCCATAACAAGCGAAAGTGGTCATACCTGCACACGTTTTGTCTTTTTTATTTTAGTTTTTACCTTTCTTAAAAAATGAATGAATAGATTTAAGATATAATTAGACCATATATATTTAAATAAGACCTACTTTAATCTGATAATTGACCTCTAAGGACACGTGTTTATCGATTTGGACGAAATTTAGTACATGTGGTCACACTCGCCACAACATCATCTGACTGAATACACGCATGATCTTGCTGCAATCCACAATTCTACTTCTACGTCATCGCTGGCACTTAACCAATCCGATACCGGAATTTAGATTCGCCCGCTCGTTCGAACAGGTGCTTTACTCGGTTTTTATCTCTTTATGTCCTTTAACTTTGATGAGGAATACATTAACTCTTGGCCCGCTGGACGTATAGCAAACATGTGGTCATAGATGTAAGAATTTAAGAAAGAATTCACAAGTTCCGTGTCAACCAAAATGTCTTCACCTACCTAAACAGGATGCTAGCCCATTTGTTTAAATCATTGCGATTTGTTCTTGATGCTATTTTGCTGTTGTTTTCATCGCCATCTACGCTGTATAATTAATATGTGATCACGCCACAGGAAATAAAACTAACATGATTGGAATTGTATAATGCCCAGCAATTTTACACACGGCCTCAATTGCATACTTAAACTCAGACTCACCACCAAATTCTAACGCCTCATTGGTCAATGTTTAGACTTTTGCCGATGAGATCTAAGAATCAGTCTAGGTTTCAACATAATAACATTGTTATAACATCCAGGTCAGTAAAACAAATAACCAAGAAAAGACATACACATACCTGAATATGATCTAACGAACAATTACTCCGGTCATTGTAACCATCGACATTTATTGTGAGTAACAGCATGTACCCGTTCTGAACCGTGATGTTCCAGGTGCAGATTTGGTTTTCCGGATATCCGGATGCATTATCCGGACCAATCAGTTTCCCAGAGTTCCCATACAGCGTCCCTCCACAAACTAGATTTAGAAGATCATCCAAAATGTAATTACGTTCTGAATATCTAAAGGTAAAGGCGATCTTCTAAATTAAGTATATGGGTTATTCTCTCAATTCGACGTTTTTCTATTGTTATGTTACCTATCACTCTTGCATCAACGACAGTCATGTGTCCACTTTATATAGATTCGGCGATGTCAAATTATTTCTTGTATACATCAACAAATATACGTTGATTGATTACTCGGTTATGTCAATATCTTATCATTCAATAGAGTCAATACATGTAAATTATTGAGACAAAAAAGGGGCTTTTTACTATTTCAAGTTACTGCAACGGTTGAAACAATAACCGGTGTAAAGAATGAAGCTGAGTTATATTTGAATAATCAGATATAAAATCAATTTTAAAAATAACTATATTAATAATTGACAGAGGAATCGAACGATACAGATATTTCCAATTTCGTTTATAGAATCACTTTGAAATCTAATTAAATTTTTAATCGAAGGTCATATATGGAGGAAATCTTCAAAAGTCAATTTTTCATGCATTTTTAAGAACAACACATGTAAATGAAAAACCCGATCCGTCGGTACGATAATTTAACTCCAAGGTTCGTGAAGAGTGACCAAACTTAACGACTACTTTACCTCCCTTGACTAAGACACCGTTTGGTGTTGTGTGACGTCATTCCATAAAGAGCACACTATCCATACTGTTATTATAGATGTGTATTGATGAAATGGTCATATCAAGTAAAAATGACTCTTTGTGCGTGCAGTATACTGTTGCAATTTGCAATCAAAAGCAGATAAAGTGCAAAGTTTCGACCCTTTTTAAATATTTTGAGGCTGAAACGAGCACATAATACGGATCAAGCGATTAAACTGAGTCTTGCAGAGAGGTATCATTAGGAACTTTAAGAGTGCCGCGCATTCGATCTTTTATTCCCAGCATATTTTCAGCTATCAAATCATCACAAACCCTTCTAAACGTTGAAGGAAAACTAGAAACAGATGTAGGCAACATCTGCCGACGTTCTTTGAGATGATACTGGGGTAAAATGGAGCGGAGAGAGAAATATTGAATTTAAGTTAACCCCCTTTCGTAGGGTACGCGTATTACAATTAAAAGCATATTTTTATATTTGAACATTACCAAATAACGATAGGGAAATAAAAGCATCAAGTAGAAAATAGGGAGAGAGGTGAAATTTAAAAAATAAGGCTAAGGTTGCGGTTGGGGTGAGGAGCATTACACTCTGAAACGGAAGCAGTTTATTCTCAAGGAGTTATTGATAATTTGTTCATAATTTTTACTAAATTTAAGTATTTGATGTACTTGTCTTCTATTAGTGGTTTTTGTAATATCAGTTGTAATATCAGTGTTAGACAATAAATCTTCAGAAAATTAGTATACACTAATTAATGCATTGGAATGCACGGTATTTTGTACATTTTTCCAATTATTGTGATTACTCAGTGCTGTCTTTTTCAGCTTTCGGTGACGGTATTGACTCTAGGTGTGACACTAGTCTTTTCAATTGCTTCAATTTACACAAGATCGCTGTTCATTTCAACGCCTGCTTCTAATTCCTTGTACTTTCTTGTCTGTTTTAGCGAGTTCTTTGCGCATGCCGTACGCATATGTGGTAGAGTAATGCCTGCAAGAGATTTAAGGAGGGAAAACGAATATTGGGTATTCAGGTATGTGTGTATCTATGTATACATGTGTACGTATGCATCTATTTGCATGCATGTCTGTAGGTATTGCGTAGGTCTAATATATCAGCCTGTCTTTCTCTTAGTATGTATGTATGTATGTATGCAGTGCAGTGCTGGATTACCCAATAGCACCAAACAAATTGAGATTTTTTTTTTAATCACATGGGGGTGGGGGCATCATAATCTTTTCAGTGCTTAGGGCCTCTAAAGGTCTTAAACTGGCCCTGTATGTATGTATGTATGTATGTATGTATGTAGTTGTCTGTCTGTGTATCCGCTTATATTTGTGTCCGTCTGACTGCATTTATGTGGGAGTATGAACACTTATATATATATATATATATATATATATATATATATATATATATATATATATATATATATGTGGATAGAGAGAGAGAGAGAGATACTTCTGCATAATGTCTATTGTTTACCTCTCCACCATTGTATATCTAGAGGAGCCGATTTGGCATCTATCCACACTTCGATGTCATTGCCCTTACTTACGTACATCTCAAGATTACGAACAAATGCCTGAACTGGGGGTTTCATTTCGTCATTAAATTCCACAACCTGCAGATAAAAGGTCATAAGATAATTAAAATGGTATCACTTTTAAAAACCTACACGCAAAACTGCATGCTAAATGATGTTATTAACATGACTTATTAATGGAATATTGTATACAGCTTAAGATTGAAATAAAAGGATGTATGAGTAATAAATTGAAGAACCGATTCCTTATTAAGTTACACCTATCTATCTGCATGTCAGTGTGCATGTTTATAGATAATGTGTAGGTTTCATCTGTCTGTCTTTCTCTATGTTTTCAATCATGTATATTTGTATGTTTGTATCTGTCTCACTGCATTTATGCGTACGTATATGCGTATGTAGATATACTTCTGTATAACATTTAATTTCGTGTTTTTAGTTCAAGTTGGAGGATTGTGGTAACAATATTCTAAGAATAAAGGTCCATTTTTCCTGGCTGATTTTGCCTTCTGTGTGTCAGTATGTCACAATGTGCATAATATTATTCCAACAACAGCCAAAACTTACTTCAACTTCAAAATTATTCTTGGATGACATAAGAAACATCCTAACACGGAATCCTTTGTTCACATTAATCCTTTTGACGCAACCGAAATGACCATTCCCTTCCTCCAGTTCAAAGTACCCTCCAGCCTCAGTCTCGCTTCTGGAAGAGCATTCTGCATTTAAAGCAAAGATTAACCAAAAAACAAGATCTCAATACTGCAGGCCTTGACAAATTTTATAAAAATTCAACTTGCCTGTTTGAGATTTGGCTTTGCCCCAAATTATAACATAATATCTCAATGAAAGTTTAAACATGATATATAATAAAACATGGGATGTTTCCTTGAAATTGTGTAATATGTATTTAACTAATAGAGAGCTTTTGTTTTCTTTTTATCTTTGTTTGCACATTAAAGTCGTATGCCAATAATTAATGTGTAATAGTACATCTATATATATATATATATATATATATATATATATATATATATGTGTGTGTGTGTGTGTGTGTGTGTGTGTGTGTGTGTGTGTAGATGAGAAAAAAAGGAAGTGTTGAAATGAATATATAGATAAAACAGCAAAGACAGGCAAATGGATAGACAGATAAATGAATAGATAAATGAGAGAGAGAGAGAGAGATTTAGGTAAAATAACTGAATCAAAAAATTAAACATAACCGAGAGTAGAACTGTGCAAACTAATTTTAATAATGTTTTAATATATCAAGTTTCCTTTTTGTCTAGCTACGCTAGTAGACGCATCTCTTCAACTACATCAACAAAAAGAAAGCAAGTGTTGACAAATAGGGAATGAATATTTATATTTTAACTTATCTCTTATCTATTACATTTTAAGCGTAATATTTGTAAGTATACGGGATTCGTCTACTTTCAAGTCCTAATCTAGCCATGGGCAGTTTGTGAGTAGGCTCCAAAAAATGCCGAGCTTAGAGACTTTCAAAAGTCCGCTAATCAAATATTGTTTCGATGCATGTCGCCGATTTCAAGGTGATTATTTGATAATGGTTAATAATATAACTCAAGAGATTTCTTTAAAAGGTGTGTTAGGAAATAAAAGGCACCCGTCTCAAATGATTAGCCACTTCGATTTTTTTACAAGCGCTAGCGATGTATCGAAACTCTAGCACCAACAAGAGATGTTTATCATCTATTGTTTAGGTAATAATTACTGGGGACTAATACATACTTACTGTTTTGCAAATAATTAAATGGGTAAAAATAAGTGTTCTCAAATCATTCAGTGGTAAGTATAAATAAGTCATTACAAAAAAAATCGAGTTTCAGATAGTAAATATTCACATTATCATGTATGCGCGAGAAAATGCGAGACTCGCCTTGCCATTGACTTCAAGATGGAAGTGATAGACTTTTACAGTATATCGTGCGAAATAAGGGACCGATAGATGAGAAAAACTGCTGGCATTTATGTAATAGAAACATGGTGTAAATAGAAAGGCTAAATGAAAGCGTTGATACATGTACTATGGAGTGATTGCAGAGTATAAAATTTGCAGAACATAAATCATTACGAACTGAAACACGACCTCTCTCTCTCTCTCTCTCTCTCTCTCTCTCTCTCTCTCTCTCTCTCTCTCTCACTCACACACACACACACACACACACACACACACACACACACACATACACACACTGTAGCTTGTCCTAGCCAACTTTAAGCTTGTACCGGACGTCCGACAAGTGGATTTGTCATACCCTGTTACGAATATTAAAGACATTTTAACTCATTTATTCACTTTAAGATGTAGTTGTTTCAATCTTTGTCCTTCTAGATATGATAAAACATGTATAGTACACAATTACGGGTTAAAAATATGCTGGATGTAGTTTACTTCTACATTAAATTTTTGTATACATTTTCAAAAAAGGTGTTACTACCCGAGGCCAAAATATTGTAAAGATTTTGAGAAGGCAATTAAATATGACTATTAGTGTTATAATTATAGCATTTAAAAAATTGGTGAACTTTTGAATTTATTCTTTTGATTAAATTTAATAAATTATAAATTTGATCACATGCAAGTTTCAATTCTTTTATTACCGGTTATTTTCTTATTTTATTTTTTCTTGTCATCGTTGTAAGAAGAAGAAAAAAATGAAGATCACAACAAGAACGAAAAAAGAGGACTAATATAGGTGAAGGTTGCAGGAGAGGAGTGGAATACTAAAGAAAAGAGGTATTTAAATTTATTTGCATACATTCGTGCATACAAACTGACGTCCATCCGATGCAGTAGCAAATGCAAAAGACTGCATGATTTTTTGTTTCTTAACAGTTATCCGACTAATGACACATACCTTTCTCTTTTGCGGTAACTTCATTTTCTTCTATAAGACAATAGACGCACAAAAGTAGGGGGACGATATTCATATCTGGTTCAGCACTAGTGCGTATATGAATTCGACAAACCTGCAATAATCAGTACAGTTTTCAATATTGTATCAATTCAGAGAGAGAGAGAGAGAGAGAGAGAGAGATTGTATTGCGCCAGACATATTACGGTGTTAATGTGTGAGGTGCCTTGTTTTAATCGTTCACAAAATAAAAGTACTCAACATCTATACATAACAAAGATGTATGTAATTTACACGGCATGAAAACTTTAGAAGTAGCAAGTATGTACGCAATGGTATATCTATTTTACCTCCATATGTCTAAAGCTTTCAGGAGAGAGAAAAAGAGAATAGGATGGTATGTTATATGCTAATCTAGTAAATTATTGGAAATTCTAAAATACAAACTTAGTAACTATTATCACAAAATGTGTCCACGATTATATGTATCTGTCTATGTATCTATAAATTTGTAAAAGCTAACAGACACTAATCATGAGACAATTGTTATACACCACCTTTTGTACAAATACTTGCAAAATAGTGCATTTCAAACATATGTATTTTAGCATGTTTACTGGTTTTAAAAGATGCATTTTCTTCCAACAGTTTATCTATTTCTACTTGCAGGAAACATTACATCTGTAGATACCTTTCTAAAAAATCAGATACACACACACACAAAAAAACACACACACATATATATATATATATATATATATATATATATATATATATATATATATATATATATATATAATGACACAACAATTGCTAACGGTGCAAATATAAAACAGTTTCCCAACGTTTCGTGATAAACAAGCTCTTCGTCAGGGTGAATAAGCACTTTTCATCCACAAAACAAAGAATAAACACAAAAGCCAAGAAAAATTCTTGACTCCTGCATGTTTCGATGACGGGGAAATGAACAAACAAAGGATAAACAATAGAAGAAAGAAAGAGGATAAAATTAAAAAACAGTCTAAAACGGGTAAACTACATATATATGTTATGCTGCCATTAGCCTAACAAAGTTGTGCAAAAACAAATGAAAGAAGTGTGTATCGTGCGTATCACTCAGAGGACCAGAGTATTTTGACCTAATTCCAGGCTGGGAACGAAGGACGGACACAATGAGCGGCGAAAAATCAAGGCCATCATCAAAATGTGCAAAAGAAATGTTATCCCGGTAAAGTTATGCATCGGGTTACTAACGAAGTATGTCAAGAGAATGGTATAGCGGGATAATGGACAAGAGTTTAAATAATAATAATAATAATAATACTTGCAAAGAGTTACGGAATATTTACTTGGGTAAATATTATCGCAAAAATTGCGTACGTCTGATAAACTGATGCCTGGCTATAGTGTTGATAAGACGGCATGAGGAAGGTTAAACTTTTTCATTTCGGCTGAACTCATCATGAGTTTTCAATTGAAGTATCAAGTATCGCTCCTTACGTGTGCGTTCTATATCGCTCCACCCAAGGTTATAATCAATCGGTAGCATCTCGAGGGACTCGAGTGAATGCCCAGTCGAGTTGTAATGGTTGGCAAGTTTCGCGTTGATTTTGTTGTGAATGTGGCTCTTGTGGTCATTAATTCGTTTTCTGAAATCAACGGTTTCGACAACATATTGAGTGCCACAGATCTTCCATGTTAGAAGATGGATTACATCTTTGGTTCGACATCCTAACTTCTGATTGATAGCGTAGCTCACACCTGTCGTCGAACTTCAGAATGAGTTGGTCTCAGGCATATGTTTCCAAATTAGGCAACACTTTGTCTTTGCAGCAATATGTGTCCGAATCTCTGATTTTTTTTTAAGTCACCACGGCACGTACCAGATGGTCATTCAGATTTTTAGGCCTACGGTACGCATCCAAAGGAACTATATATATATATATATATATATATATATATATATATATATATATATATATATATATATATATATATATATATATATATATATATATATCCACGCATACATATAGACAAATACATGCGCAAATGAGATTCATCCCTATTTGTGTTTGTAGCAGTTACGCTTTAATTTGCACTGCAAATCCTATTATATAGTTTAATATATGCTGAAAAACATCTATCCAAACGTTCTTTTGGCCTTTATAACCTTCTTTAAGAAGCTTTATTCCAAACATTAAATTTGCTTACATGTAAAGCAGAGGCATCTAAAATAGTTTGTTTCATTTAGGCTTAGAAGTAATTATTTTTCTAATCCAAGGTAACTTAAGAACATCTATGAATATATTGATATCCAGCATTTTTAAACCATCTTCATGGTTATCAATAATAATGACTTTTCCTTTAATTCAATCTCTTGCCCCACTCCAAACAAACTTATAAACAAGAAAAATAGCTTCTTAATTACATTATCAGCGGGATTGGGTCATCTCAATAATAACTGTGTGAGTCATGACAGTGCCAAGCGTTTTCATAATTGCAATTTTACCAAATAGTGTGAGTAACAATTTTTACCATTTACCTTACTTTAGTATCATAATTCAATTTCACTATTGTGTTTATGTCCGTAGAAAAATGTATAACCAGATGAAGTAAATTATAATGAATGCCAATCTGGATTATATTCTCAACAATACCCGATATTCCTTTCTGTTCTACTACCTATACAGACTGCTTTAGTTGTTTCCATGTTAATGCTGAGGCATACAAATTTAAAGTATTGATATATAAGGTCCAAATCTGATTTAAGTGACTTTTCGGAGCCAACAAGAGAGAGTGCTGTGTTAAGTCTATATAATTTATATTAGTAATGTTTATCTTTGAACTTTTCATGAGAATATGGAAGTAGCATAGAAAGTTCAGCTTCTAGGCCAGTTACCTTATTTTTTTTTTACCCATCTTTTTCATTTTTTGAATCGATTTGTAACAAACCTGATCAGGTAAATGCTTTAAAGCACTTTTCGACTAAAATTCTAATTCTTACCCTAAACTCTTAACTGTTTACCCTAATTTCCGAAATAATGAATTTATCTTTTTCACAAAAAACACATTTAAATGCATTTTCAAACAAAATTTCTACATTTTAGTGTTTAAACATTAACAATTTTACTAAATTCTGAGCATCCGTGGCTAGTGTCTCTATGACAACGTGGTTAGTGTCTCTATGACAATTATATGAGAAACCTTAGGCCCATAAACCATCAGACACTAACACTCAAAATGTTCTTGAAAACACGTAGGATACTAACTAGCCCACCAAAATATTATGAACAATCATCAGTCTCTAACACCCACAATTTTCTGAAACACTGTAGGCTACAAAAACTCAACATTTTAAAAATTTATTTTAAAAAACATTGGCAACTGTCATCCAAAATTTTATTTATAAACAATCTGCCATTGTCACTCAAACTTTTAGGACAAACCGTAGATCACCTACTCCAAAAGATTCTGAAAAATCATTAGCCACTAACATCAACATTTATGAAAAACCCTAAGTGACTGGTTAACAAAATATTTCTAAAATTCTTTCAGAATTTTACTCAAAACCCTAGGCTACTAGCCATCAAAATTCTACGAACAAAATCCTCCACTGCTCACCAGACATTCATTCAGAACCATAATTCTAACCAAAGTTTACTAAAAAGATCCTCCAACGGTCATCAGAACTTTATTCTAAAACCTAGGCCACTGGTCATCAAAAGTTTATTTAAAATGTCCTCCACTAGTCGTTAAAGGTTTTGCTCAAAACCTTAGTCCACTGATCATCAAAAGTTTACTAACGAAAACGCAAAGTTAATAACACTCAAGACCATTAAGAACTATGAAACCACATCCTCCTATTTACTTCATTAACTTAACTACCTAGAAACCGAAAACCTGGGTTAACAACTCCATCTCATCCTGAAAAGAGGCGCACACCAATCAGTCACGCGTGGCGTGGGAGTGGGTACGCCATCTCTATAACTTCGATTTATTCTTTTCAAATTATGTCAATATGAATTATTAGTTAGTAAATATAGTCGTAATGAAACATTTTACATAAATAATACATGAACTTTGGATTTAAACAGCTAAAACGCAGCGCACCTTATTCTTGTTCCGCAAACCCGTTTAAAACATTCAATTTAGTAACTCAGGCTGAACAAGTTAATATAGAAAATACATTTAACGAGATAAAAATATATGATAAAGAAAGGGACCTGTTTTTCATCTTTCATAATGTCAACTGAAACGTCAGGTAATAAGTGTGAGTTTCATTTGTGACCTGTATTCAATTATTATGTGATGACGATAACCTACCAATATTGACACAGAGTCTTTTGGAAAGTACTTTGCCTCTTATGTTTTTTGTATTACGATTTCTTACAGGTGTGAACTGCTGATCAAATATGATTATTTATTCATGGTCCATATTTCACCTTAATCCTTCTTTTCTTGAGTGGAAGGTATTTGTCAATTACACTGATGAGCAGGTTCTTCAAAAGGGCCCAAGTCTTATTTAATTTGATCTTAGTTTTAATACAATGCTAACTGATACAGACAAAATAGTTCAAACATTTGCTCTGATGAAGCGTTTTGAAATTGTGTGTTTTAATTTGTATCATTTTAGGTTTGCTAGATTTTCATCTACCACCCGACAAAATAAATAATGTAAGCTTCTCTTCGTCCCAAAAGCTGATCATCTGTGTCATTACATATGTGACGATATGGTCTGTTGGAGAATTGATTCATTGATTAAAGACAAATTCACTCGCAAAACACAAAGTTCTGACGTTTTAAGCTGATTAACAATAATGTCCACAAGGAATATTAGATTATTAAATTCGTTAAGGCAAAGTTATCTCTCATTAAAAGGTTAGTACACCATTCTTTGTCTATCATTCTACGGGGTAATCTTTCAGTTGCGAATACATAGGAGATATTTATTCCATGAACAGTTAAATGCTTCGAAGCAGGGTGTGCTTATTTAAAAAATTTCATAACTGTTGAAAGTGTACAATCCATAATATACAATGATAAATTGTACTTCTATGACAATATCTTATTGTGATGCGGAAACACCAAAGGACAATGCATTCGTGTTGAGAAATATATAGTTTGGGTAGCGAGCTTTTGGATTGCCAACTGTTTTATCGCAATTTATAAGGCTCATATGCGACTGTTACAGTGGTAGTTTTATAAAGCAGGTCCCCAGGGTAAAGACGTCCTTCTTAGTGTAAAATAGTTCAAACCACCCATACAGATTAAACATATGCGACTGTATAGTGCAGAATAGGAAACGCAAAGTTGGTCGAGGGTTCTTGAAAGAACTAGGCCTTTCGTCCAACACATAGGGAAGCTTCTGACCAAGCACAGAAACGCGGATGTCATGTACAACATTACTTTTATTTGAATACACATTTCTGTTTGAAGTCGCTCTTTTCTAGTTCATTTGCTTTTGTCTCTTGTCCCGATGCATATAAATCCAACCGCGATGTAGCCACAGTCAAAGACTAGGTTGAGAGCAAGCAATAACCGCAGTGGGAAGAAGTTGCAAAACATGCCAACATGACTCAAAGGAAAATGTCGCAAATTCGCGCTCAGGCTGTCGTTCCAAGAGGCAAAAGGAATTATATTGAAGGCACGGTTTATGAATCTTGCAGTGAAGGACGTATTGGAATGATGAAAACTTTGAAGAAGATCAATAAAGGGTATTACTTGGTCGGACTTTAACTGGGGATTGACAAGCGTGGTACCAGATATACGAAACCTGCTCGTAAAGAAAGTCGCCAAGGCAAGAGAAGTGTTCCTACGCAAATTTTTACATGACGAGGATGGCATGGTGAAAATTAATGATAAAGACATTTGACAGCATTCTATCTGCTTTGGTCGAAGAACGATATATACTAGGACTAACACTCGTCATATCCAGTGATGGCGTTGGGCTCGGCAATGCGCGAAAGCTACGGTTTCAATCCAAATTACATGATGTTGAGAATGGAGGCTAATTTGCCGCTAGACATTATCTTTCCACACCATCTGATCAAGGTTTTAATAACTTGAATGAATTAATTGATCTCTAGGACAGACTAATAGAAAGATTCATATGGCTTTGCCAGCAAAGAGTGTAGCAGAAGCGCTCCAAGAAAAGAGCGTAACAGAAAGCGCTATTACAATAGTAGAGTCCGGTGTGTGAAATGTCAGACAGAAAATTTCGCCTGGCTGTTCTCCCGTGAAAAAAGAATGAGGATTTGAACAAAGTTACAGACCTAGTGGCATCAACCAGATACATTTTTTGACAGACTGAGTGATGCAAACTATCGAATGAAATACGGTAAGGACGGAGAGTAGTCAGTTGTCTACGTCGGTCGTATGATTCGGCGAGAAGGACTCAGTCGACGACCCAAAGACAACAACTCAGTAGGCAACCCAGAGAACGACTCAATCGGCGACTCGGATACCGACACAGTCGGCGACAGGTGGCGGGGGCCAGATAACTTGGGGGGGGGGGGGGGAGGGCAGATCATTTTTGGAACCATGGGTACGACACATCCTGCTAGGAATAAATCTGCCACATACTGGAGCGCCAGACCTTAGCCAGAAACATCATGATTTTGCTCCAACTTGTTACTTGTCCATGAACCCTAAATATAAATCATGATAAGTGAATCGATTTGTACTATATTACAATAATGTTTCAAATTAATATTTATTTCAATCTTAATGCTATGAAACCTTGACCCTAAAGATGGCTGACACCTTTTTCCGTTGGTTTTTGATAAACATTTGGAGTTAGTGGCTTGGTTTTTCATAACGTTTTGAGTGTCAGTTGCCGGTTGTTTTTAATAAAATTTAAGTGTTAGTGGTCTGCGGTTTTTTTTAAATGTGTTTGGTCTACGGTTTTTCATAAACGTTTCAGTGTTAGTGACCGACATTTTTTTTAAAAATTCGGAGGCTAGTGACCAACGGTTTATGATAAAATTTTCAAAACAATGCTAGGCGACTAAGCTCAAAAGTTTGTAAAATAGTTCACATGTAAATGTTAAAGTTGGACATTTGGGCGAAAATGCATATAAATGTGGTTTTAGTCAAATTGAAAACAAAAGTTCATAATTTTGGAAATTAGGGTTACAAGTTAAGATTTAAGGTAAAAAGGTTACATTTTAGACGAAAAATGCGTTAAAGCAGTGTTTTTACCAATTTGTTTTAATTTTACCCTATCAAAACAATAGCAAACCGTGATATAAAGAGAGAGAGAGAGAGAGAGAGAGAGAGAGATTTCCTGCAAATCAAAAGTGTTTAATTATAAAAAGGACAGAAAGAAAGAAACGGTCAGAAATAAAGGTAAGCACTAATATGTATTCCCCAATTATTAGGATCAACAAATAACGATTGATAATTATTGTCACAATTATAATAGATAGCGAGAATATGGCAAAAGACATTTTAGCTAGAATATTCTCCTCCACTCCTATTTGATATTATATTGGATAGTTATTAAAACAAATGTATGACCCTTATAAGGCTTATAATTACTAAAGCTCATTAATATTGTAATGTTCTCACTGTACTAATAAACCTTCATGCTAATCATACTACTCTCAATATGTTATAACCCCTTGGTATGATAATACCATTGCCACGGTGATGTAAATTCTGTGGTTAAATGCCACCTGGAGAAAACCGTACTCTTTGATAACTTAAGGCACTTAATTTGGATTTGATTTAGTGTCGCGTTTTCTCTTTTATGTGTCTTCGGTGGATTTCCCTGACAACTGCGTCACATTTTAGATGCTCGTAAGACCATATATAACTATCATTCTCCATCTTAGTGAAAATACGGAATCTCTATGTATGCACCGTGCTGATGTGATGCTACCAACCAATAACTGCAGTTCAGAGGAAAGTTTCCAAACTAACCGTTATGGGAATGACGTCGCTGTTGTGCGTCTGACGTCACTGATAAACTAATTGGCAGACACTTCTCTTACAAGTTTCTGGTCTAAGATAATGGCTTGCTATTAATGCCAGGTACCAGCAAATTTAGTGCCTAAACCTAAGATTTCGCATAACTTGTCAGTGAAAGCAATCCTATGATTCTTTACTTTCAGTGATAGGACACAAAGCCGAAGGTAGAACGTGATCAAACGTCATAATATACCAGTGGCGTGAAAATGTAACTCGTCTGAGCTACCACATTTACTCTGGTGGTTCCTTTATTCTTGTTCTTCATGGGATTTAACCGCATGCATAGGGAGCAAATAGCATGAACCAGTCAAGCTTCTCTTGCACTAACCGCAGAGGCAATTAACTAAGGTTTAGATGATCCAGTGGTCAAAACATCGTTAGGCAGCGATATATCCTGAAAGACAATAAGCTATGAGAAGGGTGGATACTATTAGAAATGTTGAAGTTCCAATAAGATTTACTGCCCACCCCTATCCCCGCCCGGAAATAAGTGTAACCCATCTTTTGGATCAATCTTAAATAACATTATGATTGACAGGAATTGTAATTTGACACATTGTTATAATTAATTTGCACCTCTTGATTTGTATTTAGGGTTCAATGACAGGTAATAAGTTGGAGCAAAACTCTGTCGTTCCTGTCTAAAGCCTGGCGCTCCACAATGTGGCTGATTTCTCCCTAGTAGGATTTGTCGTATCCACGGCTTCAGCGTGGACGCGCCGCTTCAAATGACGATTTCCGTCACTGGCCGCCGACTGTGTCGCTATCTGAATCGCCGACTGAGTCGTTCTATGGGTTGCCTACTGAGTCGTTCTCTATCGTTGGTCAACTGAGTCTTTCTCGCCGACTATGCCGCTATCTCTATGTGCGCCACTACTCAGATCTACAGGAATAGAAGCCGAAGCAAATAAACCAGAGAAGAGCGACTTCCAACATAAATGTGTATTCAGGAAGATTTTGTGATGTGGAAAATTGCTTTGCTTTATAGCGATTCTTGAAGTTTCCCTCTGTGGTCGACGAGAGACCTGGTTCCTAATCGTTCGAGGTCCATCTGCAGCGAACCATGCACTTTCCTTTATATACGGTCAAATGAGTTAGCCCCAGATGTGTGGCTTGAACTATGTTACTAAAAGAAAGACGTCTTTACTATGTCTCTTCTTTATACCACTCTTTAGCAGCCACACATGAAAAGGCGGGAGCACATGGTCTAATTTAAATTTAATTTTATGGCTCCCTAAAAGCCCCTTGCATTTAAAAACAAAAGTTTATCTTTTGTGAAACACTATTATAGTATATGGGGTTGTTCTTATTGCACAACAGACGTCTCTAGAAATATGTGCTTCCGCCGACAAAAGAATGACTCACCAGCATACAGAAATACATGGTACAACAATAGATCATCATCGAAAAAAAACCAGTCGAAACACTAACATACAGTCACACGATAACAACTCCAAAATACAGCACATAATCATCTTTGTCACAATTATGGCAATTAATGTTATTCTTCTATCACTCACAATCGCAGTCTCTCCGACAGGTACCTTCACCGACGTACAGAGAGGAAACACTTGCTCAGGTATTGAATTGGTTAAAGAGGATTGGGGTCTACTTCTTTACTGGAGATTCCGATTTTTCAACGACTTAGACGGTTCATAACCAGGGGACTTAGATTTGTTTTGGGTCGATTCTCTTCATCCGCTTTCGAACCGTTTTTCTATATTATTACTAGTACTAGTGCTGTATTAATATTAGCATTCTTTCATACGACCGATGTACACAACTGACGGCTATCTCTCCCTACCGTATTTCATACAATTTTTTATATTACTCAATCTGTCCAAAACGTTATACGGTCTACAACTACTAGGTCTGTAACTTTAGAGGAATCGGCATTCTCTTTTCACGGGAAAACAGACAGGCGATATCTCTAGTCGGAAATATAGCCCACTGGCCTCTGCTTCCATTTTGTTCTTGGTAAAACCGTGGGAAACGTCAAGTTGTCTTTCCCAAATATAAATTCATTCATGCAAATTGTGATAACATTGATCAGTCTCCCTTCCCAACATTATGTAATTGAGATTGAAACCGAAGCTTTCGTGCCCTGCTGAGTCCAACGCCATTGCTGGATATGACGAGTGTTAGTCCCAGTATATGTCATCCTTCGCCGAAAGCAGATAGAATGCTCTCTACTGTCCATGTGTGTGTGTGTGTGTGTGTGTGTGTGTGTGTGTGTGTGTGTGTGTGTGTGTGTGTAAATACAAATATATGTATGGGTCTATTTGAACGTTGTATCGCTTTACATGTACCTGTCTTTTTTAGTGTATGCCTTTTTGAGAGTCATGTTTATAGTTTGTTGTCAATCATGTTATAATTAAAACGTATACATGTAGTTACATACATTTTTTAAAATCTGTCTTAATAACAAAGACATGACAAGAACTAACTATACTACTTGTATCAACCTAAAAAAAACAAAGAAACGAAATGAGGAAAAAAATGAGGACAATCATCATGATGATAATACTGAGATATATTGCAATACAAATACTCTTTTTCTCCTTCTCCGTGTTATTTTTGTTCTACCTGTTATTGTTATTATTATTATTATTATTAACTTTGCTCCTTTTTCATTTTCTTCTTCCATCATCATCATCATCATCATCATCATCATCATCATCATCATCATCATCATCAATAGGATCACCATTATGCTCTTGTTCTGGAAATCAAGAAATGAGTAAATTACTTACCAGTGAGTTTTAGTCTATATATCCAAAATCAATATAGTTTCTCTTGGTTTCTGCCGGTGGATATTGAATCAAAGATATACCGTAAACTACTTGAACAATAGGATTGACACAATCGCTTCTACGTGACAGAGTGTAGACTGGTCATTTGTCGCAAAGTTAAAGTATTTAATCATTCCTGAAACTTATTGTATAGACAGAAATTAAATTATTCATTTGAAATCTACGGATCAGTATTCGGCTGTTTAGTTTCTTTTCCTGTGTCTTGGACTCTCGTCAATAAAATATCTTTCAGAACAAGTGTTTGGGTTTGGCAAGAAGCCAATTTGAGTTTTTGCCACTAACTTGTGATAGTATATTATTAATGCATTACACAAAAAGTGCCAATAAGTTTAACATCAGTTTCTTTTCAGTTTTATTTGCTGTTTTATTTTTGCTACTTCTTGTTCGTATTTTAATACTTGGAGGCAAACACTAAAACAATATGTACAGAGATAGAGAGAGAGAGGGGGAGGAGGGAGAGAGAGAGAAGTGGCATTAATAAGACAACATTCAAGGATCAGCTCAATAAGTTTAAACGTATCTGTTTCTATGTGCGTGTTCACATACGCACACATCAGAGATCTTGTTAAGTACAAGCAAATGTGTGCTAGAATAACATAACTGAGTTAAAATGTTTTCAATCCAAACAGACCAACTGAGTTTTATTTAGGGAATTTTTAGCAAATATTTGGTCTGATGATTATAACAAAATAGCTGATATTAAATTTATGCAAAATTCATCTTGCAGTGTTTGCATGCACAGGGGAAAATATTGGTACTAGTGATTCAGCAATTTTAATAGGGTCAACGTTGATATAAAAGTTAATCTTAGATTGTGGGGAAGTCAACAATTATAGTCTTTGAGTCAAACTAAATCTACCTTTAACACTATTCTTTAATAGTTTAGGAATCGATTTGGAATGTTTTGGAAGTGACAATTAGGTGATTTTAGAGTTAGTCTTAATTGGCTTTGAGAGTCACTCGTAGGCTCCTCCGTGGTTTGGGTTTCTAGAGGGACGATTCGAACACCTTTGTTTTTTTCTTTTTTTTTTCTTTGGTTGTTGTTGTTGTTTTGTTTTTTTTTGGGGGGGGATTGGGGGGAGAGTGACTCTTGGTAGATCTAGAGAGTCATTCAAAACTAAAATGACAGTCTTCGTATAAGGATCAAGTCAAGCTAACAGTACTATACAGTTTTGAGGCATTCTTTGACGGTTATAAGGTTAATCCTTTGATGTCTCAGAACAACTTCGCCATTTTGGGGTTTAGTGTACTTTTTGATCCTTTTAAATACGTTCTTCACGAATCTTAGAATGTGTAAGAGTAAATCGTACAGGAATAAGAGTCAGGTTCGTATTATTAGAGAGTTGCTCAAAGATGGTTTGATAGCCATTAAAAGATAGTTCGATCCAACTTAAACTATATTCATATTGACTGCCAGCGGCCTGGGAGGAGATTAGACTTATGCACTTTATTTATTTATTATTGTTGCTATTTTGGTTTAGAAGCATGTAGCGGTTTAGAGAGTTTGGATCATTTTTATATATGCTTAATAAACACAATGGAATTTAATAAGAACGCATTTTGAAGAAAACAAAGTCATTTTTACGTCTGTGCAATTACACTATTTATCTTTTTCGCAGTTTGAACGCCTTTTAATATTGTTCGCAGTTAGAACGCCTTTTAATATTGTTCGCAGTTTGAACGACTTTTAACGAACAAATGTCTTTTGTCACTGTTGTTTGTTAAAGAAAAAGATTCACTTCAGTTCAACACAAACAAGCTAATTGTAGTTATCAAAGAGGTATGTTGTGCAAAAAGTCTTAGAAATTCTAAAATCACTTATTATAACTTTTCGTTTGCTCTCATGTCTTCTAATTACCACTCATGTAACATCCTCCAGTTTGACGTTCTGTATGTGCCTTTTAGTCGGCAAAATGTCGCTTATTCTGCTTTACTCAATTTCTAGATCAATATATGAATCTCCTATTGTCGAAAAGATGTCGCTCTGTATTTTACATAATCTACACCCGTAGTCTTACCTTCCACATTGCTTTTATTGATACAAGATGTATTTTTCTCTTTTTGTGCATCTTCAAATGTGGCCGGGCCAGAAAACACAGGAATACAAGTCAAGGTTTTTCTTTAGTAAGAGTGCTATTGAAGTTTGGTCGGTCCATACAAAACATTGATCAGAAATAATCGGGGGGGGGGGGCAATTTACATAGATACTGGATGAATTATAAATCACCATATATAAAAGTAAAGTAATTTGCTGCGTAATTTCATAAGCGAACCTTAGAGACATCAGTAACTCAGACGCGATTAAAGCCTTCATGAGATCTGACGAAATTTACTTTTGTCTTGGAACACATATATTTCTAGCCACGAGGAAATGATATAATGTCTAAAATACACCATCTTCAATATAAAATATATTTCAATTATGATTTTACAAAGTCTGTAAAAGACGACATGTTTTGAATGAAGCGACATTCTACAATATTGGCTATGTTACAGTAGCTTTTTGGCAGATCACTACATTTTATTTTTACAATCGTTTGACTAATCTACAAGCGGTGGATAATGTTTAATGGTTGGAACAACGATTTAACTCGATATAATTTAAATAAATAATTGATTAATTTTAAGATAATTAACGACAATTAAACTACAGCATAGTTCTAACTAGATGAATAGATTTCCCCTATTTTTTTCCGTGACTCACTTCTTTCGGTACATTGTGTTTCGCATAGTGGCATGTTATGAATGTATCATGTTTCAATTGTTCTGGCGAAAGAGGAAAGGGAAAGTTAAACGTTAGTGTCCGGTTTCTCAATAAATATAACTTGATTGTATGAGAGAAGATTACATTTTCTGTAAATATCTAATTGGCACAGCGTAAGAGGTCAAGGGTCAATGTATGTTTGTGTGGAGTCAGTGATTAATTATTTTTTTAAATGATGCATCCTGGTAGACAGCCATTAATGTTATCAAATACGTATGCCTAGCCATTTATCTCCATGTCTATTCCGAGCACCCCCTCTGCCCCCCCCCCCCCCATCTCTCTCTCTCTCTCTCTCTCTCTCTCTCTCTCTCTCTCTCTCTCTCTCTCTCTCTCTCTCTCTCTCTCTCTCTCTCTCTCTCTCTCTTACGCCGCTTTGCAATATCCCACCTCTCCATTTTGCGGGTTACATTGATTCCCATTTCGTCTTCATGTTTTGCAAACAGCTTACATTTCATGCATGATTCTATTGTGGTCTTGTTGAATGGAATATGTATACTTTACAATCTCAAACCTACATCTCGTATGATGAACATTGCCGATTCGATATATATGAATCGTATACTACTGTACCATAACAGTTCTCACCTCGAATACAGTAATGTCTGTAATTAGTCTTATCTGGAATACAATACTATCTGCAAATACATTTAACTGGAATACACCAATCAGACTTATTATTAACATGATCATATTAAAGTATTACCATTTACAGACATTACTGTATCCTAATGAGAACATTTACAGACGCAATACTGTATTCCAGATGAGACTAATTATAGATATTACTATATTCCAGGGAGACATTACTGTATTTTAGGTGAGATTAATCACAGATATTTCTGTATTACAGGAAGACAGGCCAAACCAAACACAGATATCACAGTATTCCATGTAAAACTAAATGAAGACTGTATTTGTGGTGAGACTAATTGAAGACATTTGCTTATATTCCATGGAAATATTTCTGGAGCGAACTTTATATATGCAGTCATAAAGGGAATGTAACGCAATATTTGTAGTATATATTGGGTCCTGACATTTTGCCACTGTCCAGATGCAGACCGCTGGGGGTTGAAAGTTAAATAAAGTAATAATAAAACATTATGATTTGTCGATGGCGATCCATTGACTCTGCTGTAGCTTCTTTTTGACATCGAACTTGCTTTATTTCAACTGAGAACCCCTGTGAACAGTTGGGTATATGCAGCCTGACTTGCATCCTTGATAACAAAGCTGTCATTGGATATCGCTGTAATTGTAGCAATGGATATATGGAACCAGATAATCATACATGCAATACATTTGGTGGAGATAGTTCCAAATTCATCTCGAGGTCACTAAATTAACCTCCAAGTAATTAAAAGTTTTTGATCTTATAGCTAAAAGAACGTTTTTTTTCTCACTTATATAACAGAACTACCTAGTAAACTAGTAAAATTATTGTCCTTACTTTTCTTCTCTCAGGTCAGTTGTCTCGGGTCGGCTATCTCAGGTGGTTTGTCCCAGTCTCCTCGTGAGAAACCTGCTATATCAATATTACCTTGTAACACATTCATATTAGTAATTAGTTCCTGATCTGCATGTTCCTTTGTATCTGTTTTGCTTGATATGTTTTAGAAATAGGGTCATCTTTGCGAAGTTGGTAAAGACTAATCGTTCAATTTCTTTTCTTTTTTTTTCTTTTTTTTTTTTAAATAGGTCTTTTCTTTAGGTCTGCTTTAGACTTTGTATTGTTTAATGTCGTAGCTATCAAACAGTTTGTAGTTCCCTGGTAAGGAGAAACTGGGGCTGGGAAGCTACATTATATTCAATATTTGTGACTGATCGCACGTTATTGAGACGAGATTATCTAGCAACCCATTAAATTTTGAATAAATATCAAACTACAAACGACTGAAAACTGGTAGTAGTTGAGTGGAGTTTGTAGATATGTCGATTGCGATCAAGCATTGTTCTTGTAACAATACAACCCTTGCCCTAGTAAATACTGACTCCTTTCCAACACACCACATTATGACCTGTATCATTCACATCATTATACACTGTTTGTTTGGTACAATCACAACATCTATATTTCATAAAGGATGATGAATGCCGGCTTTTTGGAAAACACACTTTTTTACAAATCATGGTAAACACAATCCAATTGCGCAAAAATGTAGAGTCTGTATGCATGTTTCTCCTGTAGATCTTGTCGAGTGTCAGTTCCAAAGTAAGGGTATTAACATTAAAAGATATTGAATAGAGCACCCTTGTATAACAGGTCTATAAGAAATAGCACATTTAATGTTTTGAAATTTATTAAAGAACAATTGAGGTTTAAGACCTATGAGATAACCATACTATGTAGGATTTTGCAGCTTGCTGGGAATAGTTTTTCATATATTCACAGGAAATTTAGATTAATGTAGCATAACAAGGTATACAGCAGGTGTCCCCAACCTTTTTGTGCTTACGGGCACAATTGTGAATTTATGAGAGAGTGGCGGGCACCAACCAATTAACTTGACCCAATTTTCTTTTATTTTTATTATTCATTATAACCTCTTCCCCGGGCATACAAAAACCTTGGCGGGCGCTATGACGCCCGCGGGCACCGCGTTGGGGACCACTGGTATACAGGATGTTTTTTTTAAAACTTATTATTACAATTAAAATGTTTTGCTTATTAAAACAATGGATTCTGATGTTACCCATGGAGGAGTCCATGCATATGTAATTTCTGTTCTAGAGTGTAAATTAAAACTGCAACTTAGGAGTTGTTTAATAAAACCTAACTAAAACAAAAAGCTTAATGCTGTGTTACACAGAACAAAGGTGTCAATTTTGACAATTTTTAGCAATTAGGGGGCTCTCGCGGGAACATTTTCTTGTCAAATTAGCCTTAGTTACGTCATATGTTTTTTTTAAATTAGGAAAAGCTCTCCCCGACAATGTCAGCAAGCTTTGAACTATTAAATATGTCTTATATACTAGGTCTCGCTGAAGTTAAATTTAACATAAACATAGCTGAGACAGTTATATTAACAATTTAACAAATTTGACAATTTTCCCATGCAACTTATTTGCTTGTGCGTGTCGTCACGTGTCTCTGTGAACTGTAAATCCACGCTATACTCTTATTATCTGCCATATTTGGAAAGCTAATTCTTATGCAGAGAAATACAGTTTTTGTTCCCATTTATAAACATGTTGGAAGCGACAAATTAAGAGAACAAGGGCATGACCATGTTAAAGTAAAATGGCATGCTACGTCAAATGTTCATGCTTAAATTGTTTTTAGTCATGTTAAACATGAACGAATATATTTTTGTCAAGGTTTTTGCGCAAAAAGTAGAAGAAAAGCACTTAACAAACTTCAAACCCTTTATTGTGATGAAATAAGCACAAGTTTGCAAAATTTAGATAAACATTAGGGTCATGGATATAATTCCATTATATTAAGAAAAAGCTTAATTATGTCATCGTTAATTTCCATCGTATGACTCAATAAATAGGTAGGTCAAATAATATCAGTAATACATTGATATTTCATTCTCTGAGTAAGAAGAAAGTCCTTGCACAATAATATTGCCCATTTATAACCATGGCACTGTAAAGACTCACTGACAGGACATCAAACATTGATTGCCATGCATAAAGCCCAACTTTCCATATAGCTCAAATTGAATACAACTGATCATATTATCCCATAATATATCCCATAATATATCCCATAATATATCCCCAACTTTAAGCTTTTATAATATAAATGTACATATAAAGGTCATTTTATTATTTCTAAAGCAACAATTTATTTTAAATATTTATTACAATTACTTAATATTTGAACAGAATAAAGGTATTAGTACTCCGCTGACCATAACCAGTTCAATGTGATGTACTACCTCTGCTCAATGAACTATGCTGCATACTCAACCTTTGTTAGTCTATATTTAGATTCGTAAATGAGCGGTCAACCCAAGCTTTCAAGCCTTTATTTGGATCCTGAAATATGCAGTCATTCCCAACCTTGGTTAATCTATATTTTGATTCTGAAGTAGGCAGTTATACACATGATATGTTAGTCTATATTTGGATACTGAAATACATAATCATACGCAAAATTGTTGCTAGTCTCTAATTGGATCCTGAAATGGACAGTGATACCAAGCCTTTGTCTGTTATTATTTGGATCCTGATATAGACGGTCATACCCGACCTTAATTAGTCGATATTTGGATCCAGAAATGGGCAGTCAAATCCAATCTTTGTTAGTCAATATTTGCATCCTGAAGTTGGCAAGTTGAATAAATCTGCAGTGGATTATAGATATTATAATGTAAAACTTTCCATATGATCTACATATTGAGATATTAACTCGGATGACTAATTTAATATATACTGAGATATTAGCTTTCATGATCAGTTTAAATGATCCAATATATTCAGATTTGCAAATAAAAATATTTAATATTCTAAAGATATAGTAGTTATTACATATTATCACATAGTGAACAACTATCAGACTTCTTTGATTGATCTTGTCACGTGTTACAGTCATGTCAAATTTGGTTGGACGGAACTGACTATGAAGAAAGTTATTGTGGAAAAATTAATCACACGTTTTTGGCCCTATTTCGGATGTGTACAGGGTGCCATAAATATCTCAGGATATTATAAAATGCAAAACACATATGGTCAAGAGTTACATCATTTTTGTCGGAGTATCCTCATGTTTAATAAATAATTTTGTCAGAATTACTTTAAAGCGTTTTCATAACTCCTAAGCCGTATACATTTATTAGGATGTCACTCACAAGTTGAACACAAAAGAGGGATGCCAAGAAATAATACCCATTTATTACGAAATTCTTTCCAAATGTAGGTGCAGACTTAATATGCAGTCTTGTTATATACTTTCATGGATCCATAAACGTTAATAAAAATAAAAAAGTATTACATGACGGCTGCAAGGTTCCCCTGGCGTTTGAATACATGTCAACTTCAGCTGTTGTTCAGACCTTCTGGTCTCAGAGATATATGCAGTTTACATGGTGGGTCATTTCACAAGGATCTATCTGTTATCTTTGTGTTGGCATACATTTTTGACTGTCTTATTTTATTTCCCTTGGATACATCTACAACCACGTATATGTTTCATACTTTTTGCATCGTTGCATGTAATAAAAGATATTCTAAAAAAACTGAGGCGTAAGTCAATGAGACAGTACTTTAACCACGTGATCTACATATGTATTGAAACAGGCCTAATAAATTTTATTTGCAGTTTTTAAGCAATTATGCTAACAAGGTCATAGCAAATGTCCGTGTTAAAAACGTGTGGAAGATTTATGAAATATAAATCAATCACTCAAATGGCTACAAATTCTAATCAAGTAATTTGCATGCACATATAAACACGCGTAAGAGATTTCACTGGCCTATAACCAGCTTTTTCTTTGCATAACTGTGTTGACAATGTTTTCATCAAAAAATGTCCAAAAAGCGCAAAAATATATAAAACTATCATACATAGCTTCTAAATCTTATTAGATCGCCTACATTTTCATATAAATAGGCTCATACAATTGGTTATAGGTAAACAGTTTCTCCATAATTGTGCAGATAAATTTTTACTGAAAAAAGTTCAAGTCCAAAAAGTGAATATATATATATATATATATATATATATATATATATATATATATATATATATATATATATATATATATATATATATATATATATATATATAGTCCTTTGTTTAAAGCCTGGAATTAGGTCAAACCACTTTGGTCATATTCGTGATACGAACGATAAACACTTTGAATTATTTTTACACAACTTTGCTGGACTGATAACAGCATAACATAGATACATAGTTTACCCGTTTTAGACCGTTTTTTTAAAAAAAACATTCTTTCTTCTATTGTTTATACTTGTGTATTACCCAGTCATTTAAACACGTAGGAGTCAAGAATTTGTCTTGGCTTTTGTGTTTAATGTTTGTTTTGTGGATGTAAATTTTTTCTTTCCTTGACGAAAAGCTTGTTTAGCTCGAAACGTTGGGAAACTCTTTGTATTTGCGCCGTTATCAATTGTTGTGTCATTATATATATAAAGAGAGTAAAGAAATAGAGAGAGAGAGTAAAGAAATAAAGAAAGAGAGAGAGAGAGAGAGATAGACAGATAGATAGATATGAGTTTGTCTTAAATATCTTGTAAGTCTTATCAGATTATATATTTTGCATAGGAACATGTTTGCCATATTGTCCTAGGTCATGCTGTTTCGAAATAATTATAAGGATAACATTTTTATTGCAAAAAGTCCAAGAAATGAACAAACAAACGAAATTAAAGAAACATAAAACAAAAACAATCGCCTAATTGACCAAAACATCTCATCAGGTTAATTACATATACATTTAAATTTAAACCACCTAGGTAAAACGGTTTATGTATAATTTTGCTGAAACATTTTTGCTGAAAAAGTTTAATTCCAAAAAATGCAAAGAACTACTAAAACAAAACAAAAATACTTTAACCGCCTGATTATGTAACTATATCACCTTCATATTCATTGGTCAAATGGGAACGATTCTGCTCAATCATGCTAAAAAAGCCTCTATAGACAAACTTGAATTGAAAAACATGCAAAAAATTAATTTAAGATACACAAATCGCCTAAATAGCCTGGAATTCTATTAGAGCCTTCTGTCTATGTATACTTCATGCAGTTTCTATGTAATAGGACTAAAACGGATTCGAGACGGAATTGATGACGTACGGACGGACATCAGCGAAACAATATGCCGCCTTTAGCTGACGCTTCTATCAATGGGAATATATTTTTTATTGTATTATTGGAAACAGAGTTTGAGAAACATTACTTGCTTAATAACATACTAACATTTTTTTATTTATTTTTTTCGGGGGGGGGGGGGGGTAATTTGGGGGATTTTTCCGTGGGAGTTTCTAGAAAAAAGAGTTCCAATGACAAAAATGGTAATAATATCAAATTAGATAGAAGTATTTTTACACCAATTTGGATGGCCTATTGATAAACAAAGTAGAGGAAGTTTCTGATAACGACGATAAATTTTGTCCAAGAAAATATATATGTCTGGAACAAATTTAATATTGGGTTCGGTAAAGATTCGGTGAACAGGTCTTTGAAGAATAATTTTCTAGTCTGAACTTTCATGGACAAGCAGTATTTTTATTTTGAGTCGAAGTCAACCAATAAACAATACCGCTGTAAAATATGATGTGTTCAGCGATGTTATTCTCAGATATAATTAATTCTGAGTGAAGATTTTATTTCTTGCACAAAAGGTAAATTAAGGAAATATTTTGACTATAGGTATATAAATTCATCACGAAATCTATTCAAAAATTGAAAACCTTTTACAAGCATCCATTCAAAGAATTAAGTGCCATGAAATTAAAGCAGAATTATTTTTAATGAATGGTCATCTGCAAGTATCTCATTTGAAGGGCGATTAGTCACATTTTTGGAAAAATAAAATAAACCATTCACCAATTGTATAGCGATCGCTGTGTGAATTTTACAGTATTGACATCTGACTTTTGTCTTTTATATTTTTGGTCAGCGTTATTAGACACTAAAACAGTTTTCACGTCATAACCTATTAATTAAGAACTGCATAACTTTACAATCCTTGAAACCAATTTCCGGAAACTTTTAATATTCATTTACCATTTCTGTGTGACTCAGTGCTACGAACGGTCAATGGCATTCTCAAAAGTATGTTTGTCATCAACATTATTTTACTACATTATACGCACAGTATGACACAGTGCTGGTAAGTTTATCAGTACACATAGTAGTGGAAGGATCTTTGATTTCAACCTCACTCATTTGTACATATATCTATTTGACATGAAACATATCACAATGAAGTCTATGATCTATTATATACAACAGCGGGAATAGCAATATTTAGCTTGCTTATAAATGCAATATTTGGTGTCTAATACGTTAGCATCCCCATGTCAGGCGAATATACTCTTCCTTATCTGAGATCATTGTATCATATGCGTACAGTACTGTCATTACATTTTGTATTTCTGCAACAAAACGTCACTAATGTTCTCAATGACACGCCACTCTACTTTTCATTAGTGTATTATTTATCACGATCGAGGTAAACCGGAAGTGTTAGGTAGGAATGTGACGATTGGTCGGGTCCTGTATCATTGTTCAGTGCTTCTTTCCTATAAATTTCACCGCTTCCGGCATCTATTGATTTACCTTGGAAACCTTCGTCCAGTCTAATACTTTCTAGAGATGTACTACTATCAGTTTTGCTGAATGGGGTATTAAGCTGCTTGTCTTCTTTGCAGTGAATATCGACCCTTGATTTGATGGAATATGAGTCAGCGGTGGAAGGACTTCTTTCGGTCGCGGAGGAATTAAAATCCACCGCAGTTAGGTATCCTTCGTTAACCATTGTCTCCACGGTGCTTTCAATGACTACGCAGTCGTTTTCAACGATGTTCCTGGAAAAGACACATTTCCTCTTCACCTGGTCAACGTTATCAGCATAGATATAACCAGCATTTGTCAAACTCTCTGATGTAGATTCAATTCCTTGTACAAACCTTTCTTGTTTCGAATGTGTAACTTCCTGCTTGCATTCATGGAGCTGTGTTGGATCTATAAACGAGATGTCCCTTTTTTCCGTTGGTTCATCATATTCTGTATCGTATCCGTCATTTCTGAATTGCATGCTTTTCCTGACTCGAGCCAGTATTGCAGAAAATCTGCCCGTCGTTGGGTTTGGGAGTCTTCGACGGAAGTTTTGAGGTTCAAAGCGATTCTTACAAAGAAAATGACCGTTCTTGCTAATTTGCGGCTTGTTATGCTCCATTTTAGTATCTCTCTCATTTATTGAATCGTATATACTTCCTTCTGTCTCATTAGTGACCTCTTTGTTTTGCTTTGTGAAAGGCCACAATCTTGAAGACAGACAAAAAAATTTTTTTAGAACAAATATTTAAAAATATTGGTAGACTTGGATCGAGCGTACCTGTGACTGCCTTTCGAAACGTGAAATTTACAACTCTATACGACCCTCGCCGCGAATCTGTTGAGTATAAAAAGTTCAAAAGTCAACAGGATTCTATAGCCGATCTCTGATCACAATAAACTGCACGTGCCTCTGTTTAAAAAAAATCGAAGAGTCTAGATTTATCTATATTGGCTCTTGACTCTGAACTGCCACTACATTGAAACATACTATATGCGTCAAAGCGCAATTTGACTGCTATTAGCAGCAACTGTACACTGGTCGTCTCTGCAATAGCACGCTTCTCTAAGTGTAATTTATGTCTCGTATTAGTAATCCGTTGCTACGATCAATCCGAATCATTTGGAAGAAACGATGATTATTCTAAGTAATTAAAACAAATATGTATTGAGAAAAGAAAATATCGTATACTCATCAGGATGGAAGAAAGAAAAAGTAACAAAGGCACGAAAAAACAATTATTCCAGCTTATCCTTTGTCTATCAACATATTTATACACGTTAATATATGCATCAATATTTTAATTAACAAAATGTTGATACATACTAATATATGTCAATAAAACCTAGTAAAGCAACACTGACCAGGCCTCAACGGTCCACTTTAATCCAGGTTAAAACTAGTGGAAGCATAATTTGTTTGTTTCTTACAAGATCTGAATACAAGAAAAGTATAATCTTTTACAAATTATTTTTTTCATTTATATGCCATACTATATAAGCCCAGAATCAATATTAGAATGTTACCATCAGGTAAAATGTAATTTAAGAGCAGAAGGACCCACCCTTATTTCCATCAACAGGAGCATCTAACTATATCCCGAATGTCAATAGGTAAAAAATATATGGCTTTGTCTACTGTATAGTTTTTAAATGACAACAAAGGTCCTTGATTTCTATCTTCTGATTATATTCAGCCATATTTTGGTTCATCCTCCCATTTAAAATGTATCATGGAAACGATTCTATGACAAATTAAGCATTCTGCAAATGTTTCAAGTCTTTTAGAAAAGAAAACTAATAGCTTGAAGACTTGCCATAACTAATATCAAGAGAAATTATCATATGATGTCATGAATTTGTTGTTGCTTACATTTGATTTATATGTAAAGATTAGTAACATATTTTTCAACTGCACAATGACTACTATATGCAAACGGTACGGTACGAAAACGGTTGGAAAGAGTATGAAGACGAGAAGACCGTTTTGAACGGTACGATGCAGTACGAAACGGTACGCTGACCCGATAACATAGTAACGACTTGAATGGTTGTTTTCAATGTTTAGAACTTTTATGACGAGACGATTGAAGGACGATTGGAAGCGATACGAAACAGGAATGAAACAATAGGCAATTGAAACGGCATTCAAAACTGGTTGCAAAAGACGTTACAAGTTATTTATTTGTTATTTTGCAATGTTCATTAAGTGGTCAACAGATTTTCGCAAAAGACATCTGAACTAATCAAAATGTATTCGTCAAAAGTAAAGTTCCTGTGATTGGTTGACACGAAATCTACTTGAACTCAAAAGACGTATGATCTCTAGTTCTGTCCTTCTTTGGTTACAGCAGCATTCTATTTTGAAGCACATCTTTCTGTGTTATAAGATATCGCTTTCGTTTAGTACAAACGGAGGAAAATTGACCCTAAAGATGACGAATAACTTCTTCAGGGGAGGTAAGTCTGTGTGGCAGTAAGAACTATGTAGACAAAACGATACTAAATCCAGAGAGGGGGGGGGGGGGGGCATACTTACGATTTTGCTCTCCGCACTAAGAGAACAAGAAACACTATGAAAATGACCAAGGCCACCGGTGGTGCCGCTGTTTGTAATATGAAATCTGAAGTAAAATTATATACACAAATCATACAACAGATAACAGAAATACATCTAGAGGAAAATAGGTGACTCACACATCTAAAGGAAGGAGGTTGGAGTTGAATGTATCAAAATGATAGATATATAATTATATCTTAAGATAGAGAGATTGATAGATTAATCTGTGGATAGAATAACATATCTTAAGCTAGGTAAGTTGATAGATAGAATGGCATAATATGTTCACATTGGAATAGACTGTTACATTCAAAGAGATAATAATTGCCAAGTTACAGCGAGCACTCACTTGAGGTCATCTGCGGATTTTATTTTATCAGTATTTCTCTGCAGTCGTAACTTGGGAGTTCACCAGATATTGCCGGCAATAATATATGTGCTCTGTCAGGGCCATGTCAAACAATTAACGACAATATTGTACTCCCGAGTCCTCAAAGAGTCATGGGAGGGACAATTGTCGTCCTGCAACAAGTAAATCTGGTGGAAAAGTGTGATTTTTTTTCTAGGCAGAATCTCGATATATTTATCACTGTTCAAACTGCCATCAATTTTCAGTAATCGTCCCATTCCATAGTACGTCAAACAACGCCGCACAATCAAATAAACTTTCCGTTGTGGTCGATGTGCACAACACGTTCCAGAACACTGTGTTAGACGACATTCTTTTTCTCCAGACACATAACCGACCACCACATGACACATAACTAAATATCAGTCTATCCCATCCACTCTGCAAGGTCCATCGCAATTTTCCCCAAAACCAATTAATTCCCCGAAGTCGGTTCACTTTACAGAAAGCGAACTACCTCCGTAAAACACATTTATAATATCCATCAAAATGGAAATCCTTCTGGACGGTTCTGATGCATACTGGCATCTAAACTGACTGATTTAATAAACTTGTCAGATCCACCAAATCTGGTCTCCTGTTCCTCTTTGCATGCTGAAATAGGAACCGGTCACCAAAAACACTAAGTTTTGTGGCTTGCCACTTCTATAGAGACTTTCTGCAGAACCTGATGCTAGAATTTTTTTCAAAGGTCTCGTCACAGTAGACTGAGCTTTTCCCATAATCCTTGCTACAGCGTAATATGATTCTTTTTTCAGGAGTCATTTCTTTGCATTTTTTTTTGATCATTTTCTTCCTATCATATCGGGTTTATTTTTTACGTACTTAGCAACCGACGTATCGACTTCCGGATAAACGTATCAGTGTTAGTTCTATCTACTTACCTATAATTAAATGTTTCATCAGCTAATCAATTATGCTACGCGGTACGGTCTAATTGCGTAGCAAACACCCTAACGCAGCGTAAATGTTGTTAATGCCATGCAACACTTTTTTCGTGAGTCAGATACATTACAGCAAGGGAAATGGTATAGTTTAGTTGCATGTATCGTGGCTTGCATGCACAACTTATAGCATTCGCCTCTAATAAATAGATCGTCGGTAGGTTGTAGGTTGGTTAGTAAGCAGGTAGAGAGAGGAAGAGAGGGAGGGAAACAAATAAAGATGCAATAATGATAGCTGTATCCATTAAATACATTATTCATAAATTCACCCAGCCATCGATCTAGACGACTATAATGTTTTGTTTACTAAGAAACTAAAGAACGACCCAACTAACTAGCTAATGAGATAGCAAGTTAGCTAACTATCTAGCTTACTAAGGTATTGAATTACTTACATACTTGCTCGCTAATTGGGCAAGGAGATTTCTCCAATTGTCTGTACACTAAATAACTTTCTTGTGTTGCTGTGCAGTAAAACACAAACCAAACGAAACTGAATGCTTACTCATTTTCGTACTTGCCTACTTGTCATCCATCCAGACAGCCCTGACTACTTCTTTGTTTACTAACAAACTAATCAAGAACTCAATCAGTCAACTAGCTAGATAGCTAATTTGATAGCTAGCTTACTCCCTAAGGCATTGAATTAACAACTTACTAAATATATTACTTGCTTACATACTTACGCCTTGGGCAATGCACTTTATTCCAACTGCCTCGGCACTAAATAACTTTCTTGCGTTGCTGCGATGTAAAACGCTAAATCAAACCAAACCAAACACTTACTCACTCACGTACTTGCCAACTTGCTTTCTTTCTTATTTACATATGCAGCTCATAAAAACTCTAATTTCAAGAAAGGAAACTGGAAGACTTCAATTTGATCCATTTTAAAACGAACATTGCCTTTTATAAAGCTTGCTGCAGTATTCAAATGCATGACATATCAATCATTATGCAAGTGCAGCAGGTAATCCTTTAGCATTTACAGTGACGCAAGTTTAAATACTAGTAATTAGTTTTTCACCATTTTGTCACGAACATTTGTTAGACGGTATCTTATGGTCTAAATGCTGCATTTATTCATTTATGTTACTGAAGAAAAAAAAAGCTCCGTATAGAAGTCAATAATTGTAACTACATTCTCATCATAAAAAGTACCTGCTACTGAGAGTGAAGATTTCTTTACTATTCTTTCTTCCTGCTGAAGAGTTACGAATGGAGCCTGGGTGGACCCATTGCTGCTTTCCGCTAGGCCGACTTCAGTATTACTGACTAACCAGAAACGGTCTAGAAATGCAATTAAGACGAGTAAATGAGTAAAATCAATTCGTGATGCAGCTATATATTTATCCCAAGTGTAATTGTTAATTGGAAGGCTGAATGACACATATATATTATTTACGAACATGGATTTTTTTTGTCCTTAATAAAACAACATATGTAACAATTAAAATACCCCAAACTCCTAAATAATAGCAATAAAATGACGTTTATAACTATTGAATATCAGAAGAGATCAAATATAAAGCAACAAGAATTTATAGTAGGATAACAAAGTATTAAAACACAAATATTACACCTATAAGAGAGAATTTCGAGCCAGATGTATTTCATAAATGTGCCGCACACCAGTGACCGGTAGATTTTTGCACATGCTGCAGTTGAACTCCCTTCCAAAAGACAATTTTATTTACCAGTATCTCATTTGGGGTACTTTGTACAAGCTGTTAGCAATCTGGGTACGGTAAAGATTAAAAAACAAACAAAGAAACAAATACAAACAAACACAAAATATGTAAGATTACCCGGCCATTTAGCGAGGTCTGTGACATCTATAGAAAGGAAGGCGCATAGAAAATATAATACGAGTCATCAAACGTTCAGCACAAGACAAACATTCAGCTGCCTCTATGCCATAACTATTGTCCTGAATCAAATGAAGCCCACAAAATGCATATTTATACACATAAGAAATTATTATGTTCAAAGACAGAATAAACTCAAATATATTAAATCTCATTAGCCATCACTGACTAATTAGATGTCAGAAATATGAGTTGAGTCAAAGACTGAGTTTAGACAGGTTCTGCAATGTTGGAACTCAGATTGAACGTCACGTGTTTACAAATACAGTAAAGGTTGTTTATTACTTTCTTGGACACAACGTTTTCTCTGTTATAACGTCTGAGTTTAAATTCCCTGGCCAAATTCCTAAATAGTATATATTCCAAAGGCTTGATATAACGTTGCTTTGTTACAACGTTTAATTGATTATAGTGTTTGATTTGCGTGGTTCGCCAGAGAAAATTAGCTCAATTATAACGTTTTTTTGACCGGGGGCGCCGAAGTCAAATAAAAAATGGAGGTCAGTGCTAAAAAAACTATGGTTAAGAAAGTCTATCACCTTTATTTCGGCTGCAAAATTGGAGATCATGACAAGATGTGGGCCCCACACATATGCTGCAAGACTTGTGCAAAAAATCTTCGCCAGTGGTTGAACAGGAAAAGGAAATCTATGCCTTTTGCAGTGCCAATGATTTGGAGAGAGCCAACAGATCATATCATTAATTGTTACTTCTGCATGGTGCCTCCAGCTGGGAAAGGTGCGTCAAAGAAGAAAAAGTGGACTGTGCATTATCCAAACATTCCGTCAACTATACGCCCAATACCCCACGGAGAAGGACTGCCGGTTCCTGATGCACCAGAATCATTCTCACTTGAGTCAGACGAGGAAGAGGAAGAGGATGAAACTTCTAGTCCTGAACAATCAATGTCACATGACCCATATTTTCTCCCATCCTCCTCCTCTGAACCACACCTCATAACACAAGTGGAACTGAATGACCTTGTCAGGGATTTGGAACTACCCAAGAGTAAGGCAGAGCTGTTGGGCTCCAGACTACAGCAGTGAAATCTCCTGGCAGGTGATGTTAGGGTTTCCATGTTCCGTGACCGTCAAAAGGATCTTGTCCCATTCTTCTTCATGGAAGGTGATCTTGTAGCCTGCAACAATATCGATGGTGTGATGGCAGCCCTGAACATCGTTCATGATCCAGATGAGTGGAGACTGTTCATTGATTCATCGAAGACGAATCTTACAGCTGTTTTGCTGCATAATAGCAGTTTTTTGCCATCAATTCCAGTTGGTCATGCAGTCCATATGAAGGAAACCTATGAAAACATGAAACAACTTTTGAGGTGCATAAACTATGACCAACATCAGTGGCAGCTTTGTGTCGATTTCAAGGTTTTTGCTCTCTTGCTTGGTCTGCAGACTGGATACACAAAGTACTGCTGTTTTATCTGCGAATGGGATAGTTGTGCGAGAGATTGGGACTACATCAAGAGAGATTGGCCACTCCGACCGTCATTGGAGCCTGGGATGAAAAGTGTTCAGCATCCACTACTTGTTGAATCAAGGAAGATTTTGTTACCACCCTTGCACATCAAGCTGGGTCTGATGAAGAACTTTGTCAAGGCCATGGACAAAACACAAGCAGCTTTCAAGTACCTCCGTGGAAAATTTCCAAGGTTAAGTGAAGCTAAGATAAAGAAAGGTGTCTTTGTTGGTCCTCAGATTCGTGAACTTCTTCGAAATGATGCATTTCACCGTGCACTGCGTGGCAAGGAAAAGACGTCATGGAAGACTGCCAGTTAGTGGCAACAAATTTTCTCGGAAACAACAAGGCAGACAACTACAGGGAGTTGGTGGAAAACCTCCTCAAGGCATACAAAAGCCTTGGTTGCAACATGTCACTAAAGATACATTTTTTGCACTCTCATCTAGATTTGTTTCCACAGAATTGCGGAGCAGTGAGCAACGAGCACGGCGAGCGATTTCACCAGGACATTGCAACAATGGAGAAACGCTATCAGAGCAAATGGAGCCCATCAATGCTTGCAGACTAATGCTGGACGGTGACAAAAGATGCTCCATTTAATGAATACAAGAGACAAGCCAAGAAGCGCTGAGTAGACGCTGAATAAGGACTAAACTATGTGCTTATATATACAGAATAGTTTTTTTACTTTTGTTTCAATATATTTTTTAATTATATAACCCTTTTGCTGTTTTTTAAAGTGTTACATAAACAGGACATGTGAAATATTATCATGTGAAAAGCAACCATAAACACATGAAAATACCTAGGTTTACAATTTATGATCAAAACTCTACTATGTGCACAATATACATAGACGTAAAATGTAAAAACTTAAATATCTTGGAAACAGTAGCCAATCAGTTGTTTTAATTGTCATATTTGAATTCAGCACATCAAAATCACTAATAAATAGCACATCTTATCTCTGAAGCAGACGACTTCGAAAAAATTGTAGACCAGTGTAATTAGTGCTCACTTGGCTTTAACATGTTATTCTACAGGCGGTAGGACAAAAATACCGGTTTTAAGGCCGTCTACATCAATATACCGTTTTATAGTTGAAATCTACCGCTTTTGAAAATTAACAGATTTTTGTTTTTAAATAGAAGTGGAAAAAAAGGTAATTACAGGAACCAGCCAGAACCAGTCAACTGGGTACCGGAAATATTCCAGCAGACTACATTTACAGAAAACAGGTGCAGTGATGCGTGATTGAGTAATGGGAATAAGGTCCATAATTGTTAATTGATTACCTTATTGTTGTAATCTGAAGAGTTTAGGTCAAATGCGGGTTGATTTTTTTTTTTTTTTTTTTTTTTTTTTTGAGGTGTTATAAGTAATAAAGGGATCAAATATAGTCCATGATGGCTTTTGAGCCTTTGATTGAAACTCGGCCGTCCTTCGGCGGAGGTAAGATAGAAAGGAAAGACTGATGAAAAAATTATGTCGGCAGAAACACTTGAGTAAGTACTTTCAGATTATTAGAAAGCAGATGACTACTGACAATTTCTTTCCATCCAAATAAATAAAGGACTAATTTACTAGTCATTTAGTTATTAAACAAATATGTTTTCATATAATAGTGATTTTTATGATTCACCGGCTGATACATGTACATGTATGTTGATATTTTCATCAGATTGTAAATCTTACTGTTCTAACCTTTTTTTTTCTTCATGCTAACATGTATTTATACAAATGTATGTTGTTTTTTGAAAATTGTATTACCATTGTTATGTATGATGTTTATATAATATTATAAATATTTTGGGAAATTATAAATGTTTCTTCACTTTAATATTTGCTTAAATCTTAATGTTTATCAGGAAAAACATGTTTAACTAGTGTCCTTGAATTAGGTTGTTTTGATCAATATGTTTTCTCAATTTGAAGGTCAAGGTTGAATTTTGTTTACAGTTAGAATTCCATTAAGATGACTCATATTCTAGAACATTCTGTCATGTGACCAATCTTTATATATACCATGTTTGGTGGACATTTTTTCAGTTTTGACATTACCATCAGTCTTGTAAAGAGCTATTACAGTTGTGAAAATTCATTCCAAATTCTAAGAGAGGAATTATTTTAAATATTCATTGGATTATAACAGTGCTCATAAACTTTTGGATTTTGGATTTTAATTGATGATTTTGGAATTTAAGTGAACTTATTCAGATATTTTGGAATACTTCATTTTGACATCAGCACATCAAGATTTCTAGTACATCAGGACTTTGGAGACCATTAGCATATCATAACATTCAAGGACACAGCCGTGAATTCGGAACATTCTATATTTAGGACTTGTGATTAGAACAATCATTCTTATTGGATTATTAGGATTTCAAAACACATTACTGTAAGTGACTTTTTGATTTTTCATTTTAATTATCTAGTAATAAATTGCTTGTTGATTTTTTACTTGATTTGTTGGTTTCACTTTCTTTCTGTTACATTTTTCTTAGACCACAGAGTCGTAACAGAAAGTGGGAGCTCGTCTTCTGGGATCTGAATTTCATTAAAGCATATTAGAGATATTAAATTTATCTTTGAAATTCATATTGATTTTGTCTCTGAATTTTTTTTGTCTTTGGCAAAGATTTTAAATAGAGAAATTTGTTTTGTGTGAAACCAACAAGCATTTACAATGGCATCTAATGTTCAGAATTTCATTTCAAAACCTACACAGGAGGGGTTTGAGTGCATGAGAAAGGATGAGTTGCTCGAGCTTGCCAGAAAATACAGTCTATCTGAGGCAAAAGTATCATTGACAAAACAGGAGAAAAAGATTATTTTAATTCAGTATTTAGAAGGAAAGGGAAATTTTGAAAATAGTGCTTTAAGTTTGAAAAGAAAGCCTGTATCTGGTTCGGACAGAAAATTAAGGGAATTAGAGTTAAAGAACCAGATTGATTTAGAATTGGCAAAACTTCAGATTCAGAGAGAGAGAGAGAAGGAAGAGAGGCAGATCCAAATGCAGAAAGAAGAGAGGCAGATCCAAATGCAGAAAGAAGAGAGGCAGTTGGAGAGAGAGAAAGAAGAGAGACAAATGCAGATACAGATGGAGAGAGAGAAAGAAGAGAGGCAAATACAGATGGAGAGAGAGAAAGAAGATAGACAGATACAAATGCAGAAAGAAGAGAGACAAATACAAATGCAGATGCAAAGAGAAGAAAGGGAAATGCAATTTAAATTAAGAGAATTAGAACTGGCAAACAGAGCACACTCCACTCCTTTAAACACAAGTCCAGGTTTTGATGTTACTAGATATATTAGGTTAGTACCCCCTTTTCAGGAAAAAGAAGTAGATAAATACTTTCTTCATTTCGAGAAAATAGCTGAAAACTTGAAATGGCCCAGAGAGCATTGGACTTTGTTATTACAAAGTGTACTTATTGGCAAAGCTCGTGAAGTCTACACTTCACTGTCAGTACAACAAAGCACTGATTATGATGTGGTTAAGGAGTACATCTTGAAAGCTTATGTGTTGGTACCAGAGGCATATCGACAAAGGTTTAGGAATTGTAGAAAAGAAACTGGACAAACTCATGTCGAATTTGCAAGGGATAAAGAACAACTATTTGATAGGTGGTGCTCAGCCAAGAAAGTTGATCAAGCTTATGATAACCTCAGACAGCTCGTATTAATTGAAGAGTTCAAGAGGTGCATCCATAGTGATGTTAAAACCTATCTTGACGAGCAGAATGTGGAAACTTTGGAAAATGCTGCTCGTATGGCTGATGATTATTCCTTGACTCACAAAATTTCATTTGGCAATAAGTCGTCCTCTCAGCAGTTTTCTGGTAAAAAACCATTTCAATCTCATTCGAGTACTTCCAAATTTCACAACAGCACAACTGTTAGGAATCAAACATCTGATAAGACTGATCAGAAATCCTTATCTCTTCCTACGTGCACTTATTGTAAAACGAAAGGGTACGTTATTTCTGATTGCTTCAAGTTGAAAAATAAGCAACAGAGTAAAGACAGAGCTTTTGCAAATGCTCTTATTTCTACGAGGTCAAGGTCACGGTCTTGTATTGAAAGCAATACATTTGTTGGGTCAAACAAACCCCAGTCTGATTCTATCTTGGAGGCTTATGAACCATTCATGTCAGAAGGTTCTATATCACTTATTGGTGATTCTGCCAAACCTATCCCAATTAAAATATTAAGGGACACTGGAGCTTCTCAGAGTCTTTTATTATCAGGTACTTTGCCTTTGTCTGAGGAGTCTTCTTCAAGTGAAAGTGTTCTTGTTCAGGGAGTAGAGTGCGGCTTTGTAAATGTTCCTCTCCATTGTGTAAATTTGGCATCAGACTTAGTTTCTGGACCTGTGACTGTTGGGGCAGTGACTTCTTTACCCATAGAGGGTGTTCATTTATTACTAGGCAATGACCTAGCTGGAGATAAGGTTGTGGTTAATCCACTTGTAACTGACAAGCCTTGTTTGGATCAGAAAGTTGATCCTGTCGAAACTGAAATCCCTGATTTGTACCCTGCTTGTGCAGTTACTAGAGCTATGGCAAAAAGAGCTCTTGAGAGTGATGTTGATCAGGATATTATTCCTTTAGCTGACACATGTATTGGTCAGTCTTTTGATGAGGTCACTTTTTCCTCAGCTATTGATCAATCAAATGGTATTGATCACAGTGATCCTCTTTTGGCAACTCATTCTCTTTGTTCTAATCAGGATGACAAACGACAATCCCTTGTCGTTGAACAGGAGCAAGATCCCGAGATATCTTGCTTGTTTCAGAGGGCTATTAGTGAAACTGAAGCCACACAAGTTCCAGTGTGTTACTTTGTGAAAAATGGGGTCCTTATGAGGAAATGGAGACCACCTGATGTACCCGCTGGTGACGAGTGGTCAGTGAGCTATCAAATTGTTGTTCCTAAGTCATATCGACAGGAAATTCTTAATTTAGCCCATGAAACTCCTTTGGCTGGTCATTTAGGAGTCCGTAAGACTTATCACAAGATCTTGAATCATTTTTATTGGCCGAAACTCAAAAGTGATGTTTCTAAATACTGCAGATCTTGTCACACTTGTCAAATGGTAGGAAAACCCAATCAGAAGATACCTAAGGCTCATCTGCAACCTATCCCTGCATTTGATGAACCATTTAGTAGAATAATAGTAGACTGTGTTGGTCCTTTACCTAAAACCAAGTCAGGCAACCAATACTTGTTGACCATCATGTGTACATCTACAAGATTTCCAGAGGCAATTCCTCTGAGAAATATAAAAACTAAAACTATTGTGAAAGCTTTGGTGAAGTTTTTTACACTTGTTGGCCTTCCCAAATCTGTCCAGTCGGATCAAGGGTCAAATTTTATGTCTGGAATTTTCCAACAAGTTATGCATGAATTAGGCATCCAACAGTTTAAATCTTCTGCCTATCACCCTGAAAGTCAAGGTGCTTTGGAAAGATTTCATCAAACTTTGAAGAATATGATTCGATCATATTGCTTTGATACAGAAAAGGATTGGGATGAGGGTGTTCATTTGTTGTTGTTTGCTGTTAGGGAATCAGTTCAAGAGTCATTGGATTTTAGTCCCTTTGAACTAGTTTTTGGTCATACTGTCCGTGGACCATTGAAATTATTGAAAGAGAAACTTCTTTCAAATGAAGATTCAAAGATTAATCTTCTTGATTATGTCTCTGATTTCAAATACAAGTTGTCAAAGGCCTGTGAAGTAGCAAGAACTAATCTTCACACTACCCAGTCAAAAATGAAATTAAGGTATGACAGAAATTCACAGGAAAGGAGTTTTAAACCTGGTGACAAAGTTCTGGCTCTCTTTCCCATACCTCAGAATCCTCTTCAGGCTATATTTTTTGGTCCTTATACCGTTGAAAAGAAAGTAAATGACTTAAATTATATCATTAACACTCCTGGGAGACGGAAACAGAAACAACTTTGTCATATAAATATGTTAAAGGAATATTTTGACAGAGATAGCCCAGCTAATTATTCAGTTAATTTAGTTGTACCTGTCCCACACAGTGAAGATATCAACGACGGAGTACGATCAGACTATAGTGACTCTGGTATAACCAATCTTCGGAATTCAGAAATATTGAACAACCTAGACCAGAAACTTTCACATCTACAACAACAGGAAAGGAATGAACAAAAACAGCTATTACATGACTATGAGCACTTGTTTCCTGATGTTCCAACACGAACAAGTAAAATTTATCATCACGTTGACATTGTAGATTCTGCGCCTGTGAAACAGCATCCTTATAGGATGAATCCTCTCAAACAGAACTATCTGAAGAAAGAAATTCAGTATTTACTGGAGAATGATTTCATAGAACCAAGTAAAAGTAACTGGAGTTCACCATGTATTCTTGTTCCCAAGCCAGATAATACATTCCGTATGTGTACTGACTATAGAAAAGTCAACAGTGTCACCAAAACTGATTCATTTCCAATCCCAAGAATGGACGATTGCATTGATAAAATTGGAAATGCGGAATATGTCACCAAGTTTGACCTTTTAAAAGGATTCTGGCAAATTCCACTGACGCAAAGGGCAAAAGAAATTTCAGCATTTGTAACTCCAGATGGACTTTATCAATATAAAGTCATGCCGTTTGGAATGAAAAATTCGCCTGCAACGTTTCAACGTCTGATGAACATGATAACATTTGGTCTTGATAATTGTGACGCTTATATCGATGACGTCATTATCTACAACAACACCTGGGAAGATCATTTGGAAACCATTCGAAAATTCTTCGATCGACTCAGTGATGCGAATCTGACAATTAATTTGAGCAAAAGTGAGTTTTGCCATGCTTGTGTCACATTTTTAGGACATATTGTGGGACAAGGTCAAGTCAAACCTATAGAAGCTAAGGTCAAAGCTATCTCTGAATTTCAAGTTCCAATTTGTAAAAAGCAACTGATGCGATTTCTAGGTATGGCTGGATATTATCGGAAATTTTGTTCCAATTTTTCCAAAATTCCTGAACCTTTGACAAGTTTATTGAGTAAGAAAACCAAATTTCATTGGTCTGACAAGTGTCAGGAATCTTTTGACAAGTTAAAGGCAATGCTTAAGAATGCATCAGTTCTTTCTGCACCAAATTTTAGCCAATCATTTAAATTATCTGTTGATGCAAGTGATGTAGGGGTTGGTGGTGTATTGATTCAGGAAGACAAAAGTGGTGTGGATCACCCTGTGTGTTATTTTTCTAAAAAACTAAACAAGCACCAGAAAAATTATTCCACAATTGAGAAGGAATGTTTGGCTTTGATATTGGCTTTACAGCATTTTGAAGTGTATGTCACCTCAGCTCTTTCTCCAATTATTGTGTACAGTGATCACAATCCCCTTACTTTCATCAACAAAATGAAAGATAAAAATCGGAGATTGTTGAGATGGAGTTTGATATTGCAAGAATATAACATTGACATCAAACACATCAGGGGAAAAGACAATGTGATTGCAGATGCACTCTCACGTGCCTAGAAATGTAATATTGCTTGATGTAATTAAGTCCAGTATCATAAAACATGTTCTTATGTAATTTGGGTTATTGTAGTATTAGATGTATATTCAAAAGAAAGCTTTATTATATAAATCTTTCTTTTCTTTATGAGGGGAGGTGTTATGTATGATGTTTATATAATATTATAAATATTTTGGGAAATTATAAATGTTTCTTCACTTTAATATTTGCTTAAATCTTAATGTTATCAGGAAAAACATGTTTAACTAGTGTCCTTGAATTAGGTTGTTTTGATCAATATGTTTTCTCAATTTGAAGGTCAAGGTTGAATTTTGTTTACAGTTAGAATTCCATTAAGATGACTCATATTCTAGAACATTCTGTCATGTGACCAATCTTTATATATACCATGTTTGGTGGACATTTTTTCAGTTTTGACATTACCATCAGTCTTGTAAAGAGCTATTACAGTTGTGAAAATTCATTCCAAATTCTAAGAGAGGAATTATTTTAAATATTCATTGGATTATAACAGTGCTCATAAACTTTTGGATTTTGGATTTTTAATTGATGATTTTGGAATTTAAGTGAACTTATTCAGATATTTTGGAATACTTCATTTTGACATCAGCACATCAAAATTTCTAGTACATCAGGACTTTGGAGAAAATTAGCACATCATAACATTCAAGGACACAGCCGTGAATTCGGAACATTCTATATTTAGGACTTGTGATTAGAACAATCATTCTTATTGGATTATTAGGATTTCAAAACACATTTTGATTTTTCATTTTAATTATCTAGTAACACTTTTTGATTTTTCATTTTAATTATCTAGTAACACTTTTTGATTTTTCATTTTAATTATCTAGTAATAAATTGCTTGTTGATTTTTACTTGATTTGTTGGTTTCACTTTCTTTCTGTTACATTTTTCTTAGACCATAGAGTCGTAACACCATTAAATACGTGTTCTGATAGTAATCATAGCAGTATAAATTGTTTACTACACGTATGTCCAACAGCATCGACATGGACAAGTACTTAAACATTCTGAAAAATGAATGAATTTGGATATAACGTTTCTCTGTTATAACGTTCTAAAATCCCAGTCCCGTCTGAAACGTTATAATCAATCTTTATCATATAAGATACATATTAACATGAATATTAAAGGAAAATAACTTGGCTGAAAACTGGAAAATAGATGGTAAACAGAAAAATTCGAAAAGATGCACCTGTGATGTTAGATTGGTTCTCCTCCGTACGGCATAAAAACATGCCAAATACTTTCCGATCTGTGTCTGTTACAAAACGAATTTGTGGACGAATGGACGAAGAGACGGTTAGTCGTCAATGACCACTACCAGCTTCTAATAACTCGGTAGACGATCAAGATGAAGTACAAAACATATTTGCAATTTAAACCGGATACGCTTTATCGTGAATACCTTTGTTATGCATCCGTGCATCTTCCGCGAGCCATTTTGCATAAAACCTTGTGTAGTTCATCCCCGGTTCATGCGTGAAAGAGATATGGAGAGTGTTGGAGCTGGACCTATGAACTGCAAACTTATTGCTGTTACAGAGAATTTTTGAAGCACTGGAGTCTGTTTCTGTCACCTAATGAAGAGAAATAGAACTTTAAATATTGTTGTTACGGAATTATATATATATATATATATATATATATATATCTATATATATATATATATATATATATATATATATATATATATATATATATATATATATTTCCTTTTAAAAATGGTATAGTTTATTAGTTTATGATCTCTGTTCTTAGTCTAAACAGCTGTCGTCTTATGAGTATACATACGGTAGCCTCGATCAATATTTCATATATATATATTGCTTGTAGCTTTAGTCATGTGACGTATTTTCCGCGCGTAATGCTGAACTTTCGACCTAGAACTCGTACTTTTAGGAGTAAACATTATACTGACTAGGAATTATCGTTTAAGGTCACATTTGAAGAATGAATCAATACTGTGTTTACTGTTTCAAACACTGGTACTCGAGCACTTTAGCAGAATCACGCATCACCTAATTCCTGATTGGTTCGGAGAGGGTTGCATTATTTTGAAATACCCTGTTTATTGAAAACGTAGTATGGGTTTTTATTTCGATTCTGCGCATTAATGCTATATATATAGGAAATAATCCTGTGTTTAAATATTCTTCATAGTTACTTGTGAATAGAGAGCTCATTACGAAATTGGCTCAGTTTGTGTGTGGGATATTCTTATTTAGAGATTTATTTATTATTAATACAGTACATTTAGGATTCAGTACTGTCTTTAATCTGAATTATTATACAGCTCCGTGGAATTATCGGAAACATTTCTAAAACTTGTGAGATTCTAGATTCACAAGGATTATTTGGGTATACTTAAACTTATCAACATATTAGTACAGTGAAGGCTATTTTATTCGGAATACTACATTCGGAATATTTGGATTAACTTCCGGAACAGTGAACTTTAAAACAATTTAGGACTTTTAAGGATATTCTATACTGTAAGTTATTTTTAATTCTTTCACTTTAATTGTTTGTTGAAATATTTTAATATTTTAGGAAATTAAAGATTTGTATTTTAAATCTTGAAAGTTTGTTTGAGTCTTTTCTTTTGTTACATAACCCCTAGTCGTAACAATTGTACATCTAACACTTCTATAAGACAGGTGGTTTTAAAAGTATATGAGCTTGTCTGAATATTTGGTGTGTATGCGGTATTTCTATTATGGACCTTTTTCTTTATTAGCCTAATCAATTTATGTTATGTAGTTGCGTCATATATCGAAAGTCACTGGACAAAAACATGGCCAATGACTTTCCTTAATATCACCATTTTAATCCACGAGAAACCACGTTGTTTGGTGTTTTTTGTTATTACGTCTCTCTATTCCTGTGTGTGATATATTTACTACGTACTCCATAACTATATCAACAATCGAGAAAAAGTTTAGTTCTGAAATAAATGTGTATGCAAATAGTAGAGAATATTGACGCAATGGAGATGATAAAGTCATAAAACTAGATAAAGTAGGGATGCTTGAAATTAAAACGCCAGTTTATCGTCATGTGAGGTAGGATAACAGTGAAACTAGGTAGGATAGAAATTTCTCACATTCCTATATGTGTATGATCTTGTATTCCAGCGTAGAACAGTGGTGTGGAATATATCAATATTTCTTCATATGATTGTTGTCTTACATCAGATGACGTCAAAATAACGTTTTGATTAGGGCATCAACACTTTGACTTGTTTGTATGACGTCATCATATTCATCAAGTCACGATTGTTTGACGTTTTTTTATTACTTTATTTCGGTAGTTATCTAATCTGTCTGCATTTCAACAAGATTTCCAAGTTTAGACCGATTTGTTCAATGTCAACCAAACAGTATACTCTTTCTCTCTCTAAATATGGAAACTTTTGTAGCGTATATTTAGTCCTTTTTATGCTTTATATGTACCGACGTGGCGCCATTTTGTTTTTAACCTACGTTTTGCAGCCAGGAATGTGAGACAAATAATCATTCATTATCCATCGGTGCTTGATAAGAACATTCCTTCCTCGGGAATAGTATTTTGCGTGAAACACGCGGCAAAGCTTCGTGTCTGACGCAAAATTCTTATCCTATGGTACAATCTTCCTGTCCTACACCGATGCACATGAAGAATTGTATTATACTCACATTTCTAAATAAAGTTGGTACTTTAGATAAGTACCAATAGAGGACGCAAGCTACCAGTAAATAAGAAGAACTACATACATACATCGCTCCCTTTGGCGGATATAGTTTTACTTTCACTATGAATGAAATACCTCAGCTCACAAGATGCAGTACTGAGCATGCTCAGCAGTTAGCATTCAGTGAAGAGAGCTGAAGGAAATCCGGCATTTTCACATCCTGGAAGATGGGCTTTTCTAATTTTATATATTTAGGCTACTCTATTCAATTAATGGGGTGTGACGGGTACAGTACTTATTTATTATATTGTATCTTTTTGTGTAAGTATGAGAAAAGCAGTCCAAGAAAGGGAGTAATCTTCTACGTAAAGAATAAAAACCGTCTAAAAACACACATCCGCCAAAAAAACAAAAAAAAAAAACAACAACAAATCTAATAAAGCGTCCTCTAATGATCGTGTTTTCCGGTGCGAAACACAGGTGCAGGATAGTTCTATCCTATCTCACACGTGACCATTATCCTGACTCGTGGACTATTTTGAGGTCCATTGCGAGCATAGTGCACACAAAGTATCAAACACTTCCGAATTTCCATCATTACTTGAACATTCTTTCACAATAATCATTGTAAACATTAATTGCAACATTAAATTGTCCTGTCCTACACCGATGCATATGAAGGATTATACTAATTGGAAAACAACATGTATCACACTAAATACTAAAACTATAGAACTTGTCCTCTTATGTTTATGTACACTAGTTTTATTCTGCTAAGTACACAAAAAGTGTAAAGAAATATAGATCAATACTAGATGAATGTCTTAATACATTCAAATTAAACTTATAAAACATTTGTGCATCCCATGCTAGATATAACTACATTCGGAGTATTGCTGTGATATATATATATATATATATATATATATATATATATATATATATATATATATATATATATATATATATATATATATATATAATTGAGAGTCGATCTATACGCATCTGTGGTCCAGAAGATGTTGCACAGAGTCTTTGCATTTTATATACTTGTGCGCATAACTTACATGGGGATGAAATTATGTAAGACCTTTACCTGTACGTACGGCTTGCATGGAGTTTCGTCGTTTGAAGTCTTTGGAAGAATGTAATTAATGACAATAGCGTGTCCAGGCGAAACCCTGATAGTCCAGTTGCATCTAACTTCATGATCATAATTAACAGGATTGTCTGGGCTTGCCAGCTCTCCACTGTCAGAGTCAAAAGTCTCGCTACATTCTGCAAGAGGAGGAAATGATCAATGGAACTAAACCTTATATAACTCCTCCAGATGATTTGTGTAGTATGGACGTTTCGCTTCCCTGTTTGTGAAGTTTAGCTCATAACAAAAGCTTTTTAAAATCGAGAAGCAGTCTAGAAATTCCATTGTACACTCACGCCACCTGGCCACAGATAAGAGTGAAGGGTGAAATTGTGAGATTGATAAAGTATATAACAATAACCTATAACGTAGAGTCATAAATGTCATTATGTGCAAAGTTCAATAAACCCATGTCATATTTTTGATATTACATCACATTATATTACACTCTTAAAAAATTAAAATTACACCATGACGTTAAACAAGCCTAACTTCTCCAGATTTCCAATGTAATGGATGTTCTACCACCGAAGTTTTATTGATTTGTTAAACAAAAGAAGTTTGCATATTGTGTTTGTTCTGGGGTTAATAGCACATCAACACATGATAGGCTATACAGTGCCAAGGAAATGGGAGCAAACTTTCTTGCCTAAAGACACATCACAGCAGCCGACCTGGGCTGATGTGAGCAGTGTTGGAACCCGCGTCTTTTGGTTTACAAGTCGGGCACAAAAACCACCGAGTTATTGTGGCTCATTTATGTGATACAAGGACACAAGGACTCACCCACTTGTGATCTTGAAACTCGTTAAAAGACACATTTTGAAAACCACCCACTCAGACCTATGCAGGTGTGATTTATGGCCTGTCTATCAAGATACGCACGAATTTAAATGATCAATCAGGTGCCTATGCAGAGGTTAGTTCAGTTTCTCAGTCAGAGAGAAACTTATATCTCTGAATTGCCCCCTCCCCCAACCCTTTTCAACCACGATTAGCACTCATGTTATCCACTATCACTAGCACCGCCAGTACCACAACAATCATCATAATTATCATCATCATCATCATTATCGTCATAATCATATTCTTCTTTAACTTCTTCGCCTTCTTCGTCGATATCGTCATAATCTTTGTCGACATCTACGCCATTGTCATCATAATGATTTGAAGAAGCAGCGAGGCGATACTACCACTCCAAAGTCTATCATCAATATCGTACTATTATTATTATTATTATTATTATTATTATTATCATTATAGATCTTTACTTGATAACCACGATGCGTTGAATGAAAGACCAGTAGTTGGGTCATTATCAGAGCGAAAGACAATTGTCACGGACTTTGTGGGCTGCAAGGTAATGAAACCAGAACAAAAGCGCCCTCCGCTTATCCCATGTTCACTCTGCTCCTCGTCTACCTAGAAACATAATAATAATGAATAAGTGGTACTTTTTGGCCATAAAAATGAACATTATCTGATATCTATATGGAAAAAAATACCTTTTTTATATATTTTCGATCAGTGTCTTAATCAAGAACCAGAACGATCTTTAAGAATGTGAAAGATATAAATGTGACATTGAAGCGATTGGAGCGTCTGTTAAAGAAACCATTGAATGTTCTAAATTTAGCCAATATCAGCTCTTTTCCTAATCCTTATCTGCCTTTAAGGACATTTTTATCGGAGTACATAGAAACAACCATTCCAAAATTTAGATTAATAGAAGTTCAAACTCTCGTCAACAAAATGAAATCAAACCTATCTACAATTTGTACAAATGTTGAAAAATGACATATCACCTTGGCTAAATACGTGCCTTAATAGTACGACCTCACCCCTCTCTCTGCGCAATAGACGATACAAATGACTTTACCTAATATTCATATATGTTGGCTTGCTGACTGCGTAAGGCATGTCTCCAGAGCGACTTCACTTCCGATTTTCTTCATAATGATCGAATAAAAGTTCCTACCATAGTAATAATTTCTTCTCCATCAAATATCTTTTTCTATCTAATAATTCCCGCTTATAATACAAATAATATGTTCATATTGCTTGAAGAGTTAATACAATATGAAATTCTTTAAATTGGTTTAAGAAATACACACAAAAAGTCGTTCAACTCATTCTCTTTGTGCGGTATATCCTCACATTCATTAATGTGCTCATATCTTTATTTCCTCTTTTCCGAGATTATACAAAACACTATTCATGAAAAAAAAGTGCACAATACACAAATTCCGAGTAACATAAGCAAAAACAATTACATCAATGGTATAGACAAACATGTAAAGACACAACGAATGCTTTAAGGCCCTCTTGGCTTAAGTAATGCAGTGGAGGTAACATTGAGTTGTTGATATAATATCTTTCTGATCAATAATTATGTCAAACCTATATTAAGAGACCACCTGTAAAAAGTGACAAACTGTCCTCTGAAGACATGTCGTTGCCTAATATAGGTTCTTTAGTTGAATATGGTTTTGTTAACTTCAAAAACTTGGTTGTTTAAACTAGGTGATTACTTAGTGCATGTGCTAGACCTTTAAATGTATGTATGCGTGTGAGATAATGCTACTACTGAGAGTAATTATGTATCAGGAATTTAGATAATACTGAAGCAGACATCAAGAGAGACAATTGTCATTGACTGAAATCAATATACACTTAAGTCGCATTCAACTCAATACCTGCAGGATGTTCCACGAAAATGAGGTGTCCGAAAAACATTCCTGTTTTAAATATAACTACCTAAGGAAATAAAACAATTATTCCTGAGGAACATGAACATGTATAGATTAGGAAAAAAATGGTATTCTGTCTTCAAATTACACTACTGCCATCTACTCTGCATTTTTCTTGCGATCCAAATGGTCTGTTCTTCTGTCTCATATTTGTTTCATTGTGGTCAGACTGTGGTAATATTTATGAAATAGTGTATCCTGCGTATATAATATAGACAAAATATTTAGAAGGTTATCGTCTCTTAAAAATCGAAAGCAGTCTGATCTACAAATATAATTGGCTTTGTTTTGTTTTTCATACATAAAAAAATGATTTGAGACCATTAATATTAACATAAACTTACTTCCAGCCAACATTTGCTATCTAGGATCTCATTCGCAAAGCATCCTCATACTAAGTACAAACATTATTTTACAGCTATCCTCATACTAAGTGCACACATTATTTTACAGCTATCCTCATACTAAATACACACATTATTTTACAGCTATCATCATACTAAATACACACATTATTTTACAGCTATCATCATACTAAGTACACACATTATTTTACAGCTATCCTTAAATCTCACACACATTTTTTACAGCTATCCTTACACTGAGTACACATATTATTTTACATACTAAATAACACATTATTTTACAGCTGTCCTCATTCTAAGTACACACATTATTTTACAACTATCCTCATACTAAGTACACACATTATTTTACAGCTATCCACATACTAAGTACACACATTATTTTACAGCTATCCTCATACTAAATACACACATTATTTTACAGCTATCCTCATACTAAATACACACATTATTTTACAGCTATCCTCATACTAAATACACACATTATTTTACAGCTATCATCATACTAAATGCACACATTATTTTACAGCTATCCTCATACTAAATACACACATTATTTTACAGCTATCATCATACTAAATACACACATTATTTTACAGCTATCATCATACTAAGTACACACATTATTTTACAGCTATCCATAAATCTCATGTTACATCATCACTGGCATGTAAACAGTCAAATACTGCTATTTGCTCATTCGAATTGGCTATTGACTCTGTTTTTATCCGTTTAGGTTTGTTGACTCAGAATTTACTGCAAATAGCATTATAAGATTTATTCCAAAGACTTTCCAGGATGTAGTTTTGGGATTGTGTGTTTATAATAGTTAAGAATGTAAAAAAGGATTCACAAAATTATACGAGTAAACTGAATGACTTCAGAAATTGGAAACAGGTATCGTGTTGTTTTTCCTGCCATTGCGTTGTCATATTCGCTTTATCACTAACATGTGATTATGCCACAGCAGGTAAATAAAAGATGGAAATAATACAATAATCACATCTTTAATCCTGGTTCCAAGGTGAAGAAAGCAATCTCTCATACACGTACTGAGACGCAAGAAAAGTTATGCCACCTTAATGGTCAATGTCAAATACTGGCCAATCAAATCAGCTGAAAGATGAGAAATGTTTTTAGAAAAATTATAGTATTTTGTTCTTTTTTTGTGTGTTTTGTTTTTTGTTTTGTTTGTTTGTTTTTTTTTTTTTTTTTTTTTTTTTTTTTTTTTTTTTTTTGTTTTGTTTTTTTGACGGGCCAGCAACGTGTTGCGAAATAAATAAATAGAATAAAACATATACCTGAATGTGGTCTAACGAACAGTTTGTCTGGTCGTTGTAACCGCTGACATTTAATGTGAGTAACAGCCTGTACCCGTTCTGAACCCTGATGTTCCAGGTGCAGGTTTGTTTCTCTGGATATCCGGACGCATTATTCGGACCAATCAGTTCTCCGGAGTTTCCATCGAATGTCCCTCCACAAACTAGATTGAGAAGAACGTCGAAAATATATGATTCCGTTTTGAATCACTAGAAATAAATACGACAAAGGATGAGTTGTCTTCAACCTGCTTCACGCGGATGCTATCTATGTTTATTGTATTATGTTACTTGTCACTCTTGTATCAACCATAGCCATGTCTTCATTTCTTATACATTCGGTTATGTCAATTATTTATTGTACGTGTCGAAATGTAGAATAAATCATCCTCACTTAGTTATTTCAATATATTATCATTCAATAAATCCACTATATGTACATTATTGGTGGGGGGGGGGGGAAATGTTTTCCACTTCTTTAGTTCTTCTGGTTCATGTAACCAGTTTAAAGAATTGTGACAAATATAGCCTAATAAATGATTTGAAGACAGATTGAAAGATACCGTTATATTATATAGATCTAATGAAATTTGATTAAGGAATAAATTTAAGAAAAAAAGAAGATTCGACAATTTTAACTTCAAACTGACTAAAGAATAAATTTTAATTCGAATATTTTTCATCATGACGGATTCGTTTTACATTTAATGTTGACTTTTATCAAACCAGACATAAAACACGGCTTCCTCTTTTATGCTTATCAAAATGATCAATATAATTAATCACTTTCAGAGATTAGGACAGATTCACTCAGTAGACTTAATCCTTTTAGAACTATGGACAGATTTACTCGCAAGACAGTAGAAAACTGTGACACAATTTGATAAACATATTTCGCAATGTCAACAACGTAGTTTAAAACAATACCTCACCTGTTACCCAATACGCAGTAAAACCCTTATCTGCAACACCTTGATCTGAGGCAAACAGTACTTCCATTCTTTGCTTTCCAGAAGTGCTCGTAAAGTTAGCCATTGATGTACCACAATAACTTCTCTCCCTATTATTTACGTCTGCTTGTCCGGACTCAATGATCTACATGAATTTATTATATATATATATATATATATATATATATATATATATATATATATATATATATATATATATATATATGTGTGTGTGTATTTTACAGCCTCACTATATATGCTGTTTCATAGTTGTCCTCAAACTCAACCAAATTTGCTTCTCTAAGAAAAATCTGCTGATAGAAACATAAGTTCGTGTGTTAGAAAGAGATTGATCTAAATAAGTGAAAATAATGTTTACTAGTTGGATCATCCAATGGCATCATAATGAGCACAGTGGATTTCTGGGAGGGTCTTAGAACGTGTTAGAAGTTATTATGTGCTCGAAAGGTATAGCAACTAATCCAAAAACTGTACCTTTCTTATCACTCTGTCTCTTTTGCTCTAAACATTCTATTAATTAAATTGTCTTCTAATATTGCCAAGCATATGATCGAAACCTCTTGGCAATGCATCTGTCGAATTTCATTTATCCAATAAGGTAAATAGGTACCCCAAGTAGATCAAAGAACGATGTTGCAACGCTACATTAACCAATCAAGCAACCAACCACCCAGAATATATATATACATATATATATACATATATATATATATACATATATATATATATATATATATATATATATATATATATATATATATATATATATATACCTTTACACAATCATAACACTTTCCATTATGCTCCTTCTCCAGTTGGAAATCGTCAAATGTTAGCTGTATACGAAATCCCATCGGTGCCTCTAGAATCCATGCTTGTGATGAGCTATTCGGGTAGCCATTAGGATACCCAGGGCTCTTGATTCGTCCTTTGTATTCCCTTAGGAATTTCACTAAACCTGCAAAGACGTCATTGATGACAAGCACGAAGAACGTTTGAAACAGGGTTGTTTAATAGTGTCTTAGCTTCACAAAGTAACTTACAAATGGTACATTGATGATTAGGTGAATTATATGCATTCAGACAGCGTAAGAACAGAATGGATGCAGCAGTATCCAAAAGGAGCCCGTTTATCATGAGAAAATAAAGTACCACAGTCTAGTAACGAGACCAAAATTTAGCAGCGTCAATACATCGTATGTTATTCTGACGCATCACATTTAGCAAGGTCACATAATTTAGCAAGCTCACATAATTTAGCACGCTCACATAATTTAGCAAGCTCAGATATGATCAATGTCATTTAGTAACGCGAAGTCTTTACAACTTTATTATAAATAGAATCGCAAGTTATTCTTTACGTATGAAAATTACTAAAGGTGCTTATGACATATTATTTGACTCGTTTTATATATAAAAAAGCTAACGAAAACTCATGAAAACTTCTCTTTTATGGACAGACACTATGTAGCTTCGTGCGTCACCATAATTTGAGATCATAATTAAAACAATTACCAAGCATGCAGCAGATTGTATTGTAATGTAATCAGAATAAGTAAATTGTTTCACCACCACCATCATCATCATAATCATTGTCATTAAAACATTCGCCATTATTTGCTTCTGTGCATCCTTCCTCTCCTTTTTATTAATATAAACGTTATGGTAGTAGTAGTAGTAGTACTTCTTGTTGTTGTTGTTGTTTTTATTGGGATTTTTTAAGGAAAATGTATATTTGGAGATTGGTTAACAGTATCATGTCTGATGTGGGACATCATTTTATAAAGTACAATGATTTTATTACATTAGGCATACAGAATTCGACAGATTTTCAAATCGGACGAGTTTCTTATGCTTAGGAAGATTTTCAAATTGAACGAGTTTCTTATGCTTAGGGAGATTTTCAAATTGGACGAGTTTCTTATGCTTGGTGAGCTGCGAGAGCACAGCTGGTAGAGTGTCCGACTCGTAATACAAGGGTGGCGGATTCAATACCCGCCCTTTCCAGCCCAGGTCTGCTACCTCGGTTTGTCCTTGGGAAAGGCACTTAGCTCCCATTTCAAAGGCATATGGCCAATAATGTGCTCAGAGTACCTTTAAAATCCAAACAACTAACCAATTGATCAGCCCTCTTATGCTTATTATGTAAATTAGACATATCCCACTGACACACCAGACTTATTCTGTAAATTAGACATATCCCACTAACACACCAGACTTATTCTGTAAATTAGACATATCCCACTAATACGCCAGACTTATTATGGGGTTCATAATGCAAAATATTCATGCCCTGTCGACATACTTGTATGTAAATTAGACATATCCCACTAATACGCCAGACTTATTCTGGGGTTCATAATGCAAAATATGCATGCCCTGTCGACATACTTGTATGTAAATTAGACATATCCCACTAATACCCCAGACTTATTCAGGGGTTCATAATGCAAAATATTCATGCCCTGTCGACATACTTGTTCTAAATTTAAAGCTGATGCCAGAACCACTGTTGTTGTCAGAATAAAAAAGGATGAATACTGGTGAGTTGTAGTAATAATTTGATGTTCCTTCGGTTAAGCACGTGGTTGTTGACCGTGTTTCTCCCTCCAGTATACCCGTTACCTGCAAATAATTACTATTTTAAAAAAGTAACTAGCAATATTTAAAAACAAAACTCCGAAAGTAAAACTTTTAAATTCAAGGTCTTCATCTGCTCGAATTTACTAAGGTTTTAAAAAAATATCTACCGTTATATAATAGGTTTATTGATTTAAACATATTTTATTGTCGCAATATGATACAATGGAATAGGTTTGTTGCAGAGACTTATAAAAGCTCCCTTCCAATATGTAAGGTACACGCATAATCAAATGGTTATTTTGCAATTACATAATGTGTGTTTAATTAAAACTGAAAGTAGTGTTTATAAATGTTATACATGTAAAGCTGATTAAACACTTGCGTTCAAGGTCAATTTTCTGTGTTATATTTGGATGAAAGAACATTAGAAAATAATATTTCGTAGACGAGGAGATTCGTAGGGTGATTGAGGACATTCTTCGTGCTGAAGTGGATTCAAAGAGTACGTGTGTGTGTGTATATATATATATATATATATATATATATATATATATATATATATATATATATATATATATATATGTATATATATAATAAGAATTATAATAAGCAAACATCTTTGGAAATTAATTTCATAATGAACATTATATATTTGGGATTAACTGTTCCATGAGTTTCATTAGGAACAAAACTGTGATAAGCTATTTAAAGTGCGTTTTTATACCTGCACATAATCGTAAGAACAGTCCCCCAAAGTCTGGTTGTACGCCCGTATTTCTTGAACTTCTAGCATAATCTGGTACTCCGAAGGACTTGAAACTTCCCAGTTACACTTGGAATGTTTCGGGTAATCGGACAGTAAAGATGGTCCCTTGACTTCAAATAATTTTGTAGCTTGGTAGTGCGACTTTCCACACTCTGAGAACAGGATAGATTGATTAAGTAAAACATGCAAGTCTTAAAAGGCTGGTCAACTTTATGTTGATGCTTGAGAGGGCGATTGCAGCGCGCGACCACTATTCATCTAAAGAAAAATTTACTAACCTTCGAACGCATTTAGAAGGCAATTATTTTAGAGAGCAATCATTGATCAATAGATGGATACAACGAACATCATACTTCTAAGACGCTACCCTTAAAATCGTGTACTTAGTTATCTACAGGTGTAGATATTGCATCATACGTGACTGTAATTGGCTGATATCATTGCAAAGAAAAGAAAGCCTCGCGACCTCGACTGAGTCTGGGCATTTAATATGTATCCATTCTGCTAAATTAAGGGTTTAGCATTATGTCGGTTAACGATTCATATGACGAATATTTGTTGAAACTTTGCTTAAAAATTGATAATTAGGTAATTCTATTAGTGGGCGGAAGTGGCAAATTTAATATCTGCTGTTCACTTTTGGCAGAAAGCATGAAAATTACTAAATAGGGGTTTCAAATCATGTTAATTTACACAGTATATTGAAACAAGGTGTCAAAGAAATGTTTCCTGCAGCCAGATCATATCATAAATTGAGCCGATTCAGGGACGCGTCAAGCGAATGGGAAAACGGGTATTTCTTACATTAAAAGCGCCATTACCGTCCCGTCCTAAAATCCACAAACACAATAGTGTTATCCCGACTATGCAACATTTTGTCGAAAATGGGCTGAAAATATAATTCTCCGTTCCACTACGTTACAGGTAGATTCATTACGTCACAATGTCGTCAACATTTCTGATAGTATATCGTAGATTTTACTGCTGCAATTTGACGTTCAACCAAACAGAATGCGCATTACAGATGCAGGTGTTAGAATCAATCCATTATATATATATATATATATATATATATATATATATATATATATATATATATATATATATATATATATATATATATATATATGCCTGCTTCCTACTGGCACAAAATAAACGAAACTGAAACATCATCAAGCCATTATTGCAGACAAGCACCCTTGTAAACCCAATGGTCTCTTGATAATGATAATTCTTGTCTTTTTCCAAGGGTGGATTCTGTTGTACCAGAAACCAACTTGCTTGATTCAGATGAGGCACAACGACTCTGCTTGTTAAGGTATGTGAGGTTTAAATGAAAGACAATTCGGACTTCAAAGACAATATTTCTTTATCAGCATACTTTGATAGTAAGCGTCATTCAGGTCTTCGCCCGCCTGATTTAATGAACTGTTATGTCAGTTCCGTGAAACTTTACTCTCATATGCACGCCATTTGGCAGGAAACACATCATATGAATCCCCGTCAAGTTCCAGTACCGATTGTAAACCAACCAATGTATGTCATTACAAACAAAATACAGTTGCCCTGGACAATTGTATGGGATGAAAATAAATATGTGGTATTGATTATTATGAATCAGTATAATGCATGGAATGTAATCAGTACTCAGCGTAATAGAAGAAATGTTTAATCCTTTTTGCAGAAGATAGCTTAGACTTACTATCCTTAGAGCACAAATCGTCATGTCAGAAGAAGTAGTACAAACTGTCAAAACAACAGAAGACCTTGGCAAAAATCAGTATCAGAATCTTGTAGAGGAACAAATAACCAACACGTGACAATCATTTTATGACACTGTTACTCAGATTATTCTGCCGTTCTTCATGTTACGCTCGAGTAAAACTAAATCTTCACAAGATCAAAAATAAAGGTTTTAAGCAGGTAAAATAAAGTTCAGCTGTTTTCGAGGATATATTGCATGTCACGCTCCTAAGGCGTGGATGCATTATTTGCACATTCGAACAATTCATGGCCACCATCACTTGCAAAAAACCAAGATGCATCAGACAGGGCTTGGCTGCTGAGACGCTTTAGTGCCACATTTATTAGATATTCCCCCAGCAGATGTAAAACTTACTCAGGTGCTGCATTGTACCAACGTTCGATCTAATGTCAAGGTTTATATTTAAAGTTAATGTGCAATGTGTTTCTGGGAAAATAGCCATTCCTTCAAACTGGGAAACCCTTCTGCTCATGAAGTCAAACAAAACAGGTTTATTCAAGTGTCTTCCTACTGTAGCAGCATCAGTTTCCCCTCCTGATGGCAAGTTACTTCTGACCTAATTTGAGGACACCGTCTTATGAACTTCGCAATAGGATCTGACCAACTTTCAACTTTGTACACACGAATGTTGCTTCATTCTGACCATGATTATCAAGAAGGCTCACCAAATATTTGGATTACACAAAATATACAAATATGCTCGTACTAGCCGCTGCAATTACCAGTGTTCTGCATGAATGCGAGCTTTCGGTTGGATTTTCGGTACGGCAAGAATTTTCAATATATTCAAGCCCCTATACGTGCTGCTCAGTTGGTTGCAGAGTGGTCCTGGAGACTTCTCCTTTTGCATGCTCTCTCTGGTTGTGATACTATATCAGTCTTTTGTAGGACTGGACAGAAGCCACTGCTTGCTAAATATGAAGGCTCTTGTCACTCTGGGACCGCTATTCAACCGCCTATCGCACGAAGCCAGTCAGCAACTGATGAAGACGTGAATGAATTATACAGATTTGATGTTCAGCCGAATATCACCTATGAGTAAAGTGAACGAAACCCGCAAATACCTGTTTGATTACAGGAACTACCAGCTGGAAAACATCCATTCAACGAGGGCTGTATTTGTCCAACATGTTAAAAGAACTATATACCATTTGGGAACAGGCACTTGTAGGCAACTCCAAGACATGGACTCGATAAGGGACCAGAACAGGAGTCACTGGTTTCCTGTACAGACTATTCTCCCAGAATCATAAAAAGGTTGCCGTGGATTAATCAAGTCTACCTGCAGAAGGAGTTGATTGGGAAGGTGTGAATGTTTAAAAGCCAGCCTGAATTGCATTGGTGTCCAGTGGGAAACATTCAAATGGATGAATGAGAATTTAAGATTATATATAAAGAACTACAGCAAAAATATTAAATATATTGCTGACGCCGATGTGATCATTACAACTATAACAAAACACATGTAATTTTGACTAACTCTTTTTAGAGCAAACTCAGCAATTTTAAACAGCACGTAGAAAAATATTTCTCTCTCTCCTTTAAAACCTCCATATACCAATATTTTGATCCATTCTGCCATTAAGTGTACATCTTAGTCATATTTCTGCTTCTCTATACTGGAAAGTTTGCGCCAACCCACAGTTGAGTAAAGATTAGAAACAAGTAAAAGTCACGGCGCTTTAAGTATGGAAACTGCACAGGATTTGTCCGTTTTGTTTCTTTAAGTGTACAATATTTGCTTTTTCGTGTAAATGATGGAATATCGTAAAAATAGAACTGCATCTGGGTATCCTTATAAATTTATTCTCTATTAATAAAACTTCTGCATAATTGTTTCAGTTAATCAGTACTATTATTTACTTTAGTTTGCAAATCCTATATTGCAGAAAATTAAAATATTGCTTTTCGGCATTGAAATTTAGATACGACTCAGTATCGTTGTGATTTTGATCTGAACAAAATAAACTTCTGCGTACATCCATTAGTAGAACGTGGGAATGTTTCTCTTTGCAGAAATGCACCCGAGTCAGCTAATCAGACATGTAGTTTAGACTTCACTAGTGTACGAACTTTTCTTCAATATTTTCCAATTTTATTCTGTCGCAAGAAGTAAGATGGCCGATAGAGCCCAGCAGCCCGCCTTCGACTCTTGACGATTAACACCCACTAACTATCAGCTATTTGGTGCTACCTTATAATGAGGATAATACGCTTAAAAATATTCAAGTATGCCAGCAGAAAATTATTGATATTCATCGGCCATCATACTACTGTTTCGACTATTACCTATGTCTACAGCTTTGGCTATTGTAAATTTAGTCTGACAAATAAATCAAAACTGTAAAATGTGACAGCTTCAAAAGCGAGATAAAGAGAGAAGAGATGAAAAAAGCAAACGTGGAACAAATATATTAGCATTGTCTGTATAACATAAGGGTGATCGTGGATATTCAATGGTTTATTATTACATAACGGAAATCATTGATGAAAGCATTAAATGTAAGTGTGGTAGGACGATAAATTTAATAACGTTTGACAACCATTGACAATATAATAAAACTGAAAATCACAAGCATGAATATATCATACGGAGAGATGAACAAGCTAAAGAGAGATTGCGCATACGCTTAGAAGATGGGAAAATAAACCACACAAAAAAAACCAGAGACTAAATGTGCTATTGTTTTGGATTTAACTGAAGTATTAAAAATGATTTGAAAATTTGATGCGTCAAATTTGATGTGTAAAAATATATGTGTAAAACTTGATGTGTAAAATTTGATGAGAAACTTGATGTGTACAATATGATCTGTAAAACTTTATGTGTACAAATTGATTAGTGGAACTTGATGTGTAAAAATACCATATATTTACACTACAGCACGTCCATATAAAACGGAAACAATTTAGTTACACTTTGACATTCGAAACTCCAAGTCAGTTCTGTGTAGTAAGCAAAGTGTGATAAAATACCATTTAATCGCACAAGCGAGGTTTTGACAATGAGAAACTTCAGACAGCTTTGTGTGATAAGCTAAGTGTGATTAAATACAATTTAATCCCACTTGAACGAGTATAGATTCTCCACAGTTATAGGCACAGCAGTCACAGGACATAATTGTTCAGATTGTTATTCATTTCACACAATATAGACTATCTGACGACGTGAAAATTATGCCGTTATATAGACAGTGTCTATTGCTACGAGTTAGTCATTAAACACAATATATACTACCAGACAATGGGTCACAACAAATCCTCCCGGAAACGGAAACTCCTGCCACTAAAAACAGAGTTTATTGTTACAAGTTAATTAATAATACATACATGCATACATACATACATACATACATACATACATACATACATACATACATACATACATACATACATACATACATACATGGAATAATTATTTTCACTGCGATTTTCACTCCAGAATTAAGTTTCGACATATCTCTGTAATAACTTTAAAGTTTCTGTAAAAGAACGAAATTGATTCTGAAGATTTCAACAATAAGGAATACACAGAAGTTGGGTCATGAAAATTTAAAGATTATTCAGGAATTTCCCAATACTCGAATCAATGGACGTTTTTCCAGAGTTACAATATATTGTAACTTTCTCTATTATTTCACCGAAAAGACTAGAATTAAGAATTATATTTCTACTGGCATTGTTCTTGTACTTTTACGGCAATTCTCCTGTCCTTTGAAATATCTATTATCCGCTGAATAACACATAATTTACCTATCATGCAATCCTTACATCAACATAGTGTTCACTTATCTTGTCAAGCAGATAATGCTAATTCGCCCCCCGTCCTTAGAGACAAATTTCCATACTTGGCATTAAGAACGAAGTTGTGCCATTGAATAATTTAACTATGGTTCACAAACCATATACAGCATAAATCGTGTTTCGTATGTGTTGACTTTCAATCCTTCTAACGGCAATTCTACCTTGAGAGAGCTATTTACACATCTGAATAAGTAAATCCAATGAATGAAATTCCGCACCTGGTAAATACACAGGTTTACGCTTATCTATACACGCGTGCTTATGTAAGATTATACATTTGAATGAAAACGTAATATATACATGCAATGAATATGTAGCGTTGAACATATAATCTTGATGTAACAATAGCAAACCAGCAGGATTTTTGTTTATGATAGAAACCAAAACATTAAATTATTTACATAGTTTCATTAATCCCTTCAAAACTGATACACGATTTTATGTCTATAGCAAATTTGGCTAACCTTGAATATATCAGATGTAATTCATAAATTAAATTTGCCGAGACCGTTTTAAATCTAACTCTACTTTCGGTAAATTTATGTTTTTGTTGAGTCGTTGTGTCGTTGTGTTGTTGAGTCGTCGTGTCGTTGTGTTGTTGAGTCGTTGTGTCGTTGTGTTGTTGAGTCGTTGTGTTTGGCAGAAGTACTAATGTCTTCAAGTTGCAATATCAAGATAACTGAATAAGTTTCGAGAACATTATTTATTTCAATATTGAAATGAATACCTGTTTCGTACCTTTTAGCTTTTATAATTTTGCTTGACCTACTGGGAAGCATAAAGAGCAACTGATTTCAAAGTCAAGATCCTTGTTTTATCTGCAATTATCCGGTCTTTATAAAAATACGGAAGTATATCTTTGTTATGCTGGAGAAAGGTAAATATGTGTTAGAAAGAAAATCAGATAGAATAAATTGAAAGAATAGTCGACTCAACAATTTACCAGCACATTACACAAACAAATGAAAAACGTTTCGTACAAAGGTTGTACGTCAGACATACAGATGATCAATTTCCAGCAGAAATTATTGGATTTCAAGCATACGAGAAGAGTAATAACGAATATAAATAATTTTTACGGTAATAAACATTTTCTCTAAACATGCGTGGGCTAAGAAAGTGAAATCTAAAAGAGGGCTGACATATATATAATCCATTTAGACAAATCTTTGGGGAACGTAAACCAGAAAAGATACAGTTCCATGAAGGGAAATAATCTTACAACCGCAAGTTTAAGGATTTATTGAAGAAAGAAAATATCGAATATTTCTTCAATTACTCGGACAAAAAAGCCGCTGTAATAGAAAAGGTTAATAGAACTCTGAAACTAGAATGTGGAAACCAGAATGTGGAAATAATCTGCACCAAAACGAAACGGAACAATAGGTAAATGTACTGCCTAAGTTTTGTGACAGATATAATAACACTTATTATAGGTCAATATATATGAAACCAATTGAATTCAGCAATCCAAACACCAGGTCAAAGGTTTGGATTAACTTATTTGGTTATTTGGCAACTCATGCCTTATAGTTCAGCAATAAGGATTTCAGAATATAAATCTAACTTTGCAAAAGAGCACCCACCTACTTTTACAGAGGAAAGTTTAAAAATCAAACATGTGATATTAGGTGACCCGGTTGTTTGTAAATTTGATTTTCATGTTCTTTAAACTGACTAACACCAGCTTAAAGCGAGTGAGTATTGAGGATGTATTTTGCCAGGAGGAGATGTAGATCTACGACAAACAAGATGACTTGTACAAGATTGAAACAAAATTTAAAGACCAAGAAATTGGACCATAAAAAACATACAAATTAAACGGAAAAGGTATAATGATTCCTTTAACAGCTGGAAACCAGCTAAAAAGACTGTGTTTCTGAAATAATAAAGACATACATTTGGACTACCCCTGAATAAATTGAACCAATCATACTGAAGGACAAATATTGCGAATTTCTTACGATGAATTAAAGCCGCTTAAAAGTTCTATATATGCCTGCTGACGTTACAACATAATTTTTGGATGATAATAAAATGTATATCATCGCAAATGAAGGAAAGATTGGGTGTTTCTTTTCAGATGTTTGCAAGAAGATAATGGTAGATTTAGGAAAGAACGTCTTAAATATTTCAAAAGAAAAAGGTTCAGTATCCTGCCTGTCTATTTATTTAACGTGTCTGAACCGACCAAAATGAATTGAATCATTGGTGACTTAAAAACTTTAAACTGTGTGTATGGCACAATGATTTTACAGAGTAATAACAATGTCAAATCCATCTGTAAAAATACAAAGTAGTACAAAAATAAGTACTATTACATGTTACAAAAGCGCGGAAGAAAAGCTTCTGTACCAGATGGAAGAAAAAAATGAACGTATGTAAACAATGCGTTAATTTGATGAAAACAAACTGGTATCACAAAAGTGATAGACAACAGTCAGAAAAAAGTTACTTGCGAGTATAGAAAAACTGAAACAAGAGGATCGATTTAAGCCAAAAGAAATGTAACTTTTATAGCATACTTTATACCATAGAATCTATGATAAAAACAGCAAGAGATCATCTGTACATACTATCCAAATATAACCTGGGCATGTACAATCTGTGGTTTCATAGATGTCCGATTAAAATAGACAACAGTGATGATTTTAATGTATCTGTGAATTTATAAGAAATTGTAGACAAACTTATAAACCAATTAGAGAGAAAGAACAAGAGACAGTAACATGGTCATCTTAATTTTATTTGATGGAGGCAAATATCATTATTTTGTAATAAAACATTTTTCAGGATTGGTCAAATAAACAAAAACGCTGATAAAAACTACTTTTGCAAGAAGTGCTTGAATCATATTCAAGCCTATTTAAAATTGTACTAACTTCAACGATTATGTAATCAAGAAGATGGCTATGTTGTGAAATTTAAGAAAATATCATCAGCAACTTAAAATTCAGTATGTTGTATATTGTGAATTCGAAACTATTGTGCAAAGAAAACTGAACAAAATCATGAAAAATACAAATAGCCAAATATTTACAGTCATGATTTTGTCTTCAGATTAAATGTATAGACAAAGACTATGATCCTGTAGTATGTAGAGTAACAGACTGCATTAAAAACGTCTGTGGGTATTTGCAGAAAATATTCGAGTTGATTTACAAATAACATAAACTCAAAAGCACTGCTAAAATAATACTCAAAAAGTAAACTAGGAAGCATTTGAATTCAACAAACATGTCATATTTGTGAAAGGAAATTAAAACCAATAAGGTTAGAGATCGCTGTCATTAGATGGTAAGTACAGAAATCCAGCACATGATGAATGTAGTCTGAATTATAGACATCCAAGCATATAACACTCTTTATCCACAATTTATCAGCATATAATTCTCATCTGTTTATAACGACGTTAGTGAAAAACGACGTTGATCAAGAAGTGACAATAATGCTCAGTAAGGATAACAAAAATGCATTTCGTTTAGTAAGGATTACATTGTTTGAAAAGAATGGCAAAAAAGTTGTTATAAGGTAGACAATCACATTCCTAGATAGTTTCAGGTTTATCGAACAATCGTTGGAAGAACTTGCGAAGAATCTAATTGATGACACATTCACTGAAACTATATAACATTTTAAAACACGGACCCCAAATATTTGAGAAAGGATATTTTCCAGTAGGAGTACATGGGTGATTTTAAAAAGGTGAAGGAAACTATGCTACCATAAATCGAGAAATTTTACTCCAGCCTCAAGTGATATGGTGTAATAGAGGATGATTACCGGTATGTAACATATATCATGAAACATTCAAATTAAAATTTTCTGATAATCGGCATCATTAATACGTGAAGAATGTATCGTTTTAATATAACAGTATAAACTCAAAAATATCCATAAACAAATCTATAGTTCTTCCATTCAGTACCGATTCTACACTGAAAGTTTTGTTGATAAATCTAAGTCAGTCTAGGAAGGAAGTTTGAAAGATCTTTGCTTAAATATACAGCGGTCATAAAGTACGACATATTCCTCAAAGTTTGCTCGCAGTGCTGGATTACCCAATCGGCAGACTAAGCACGTGCTTAGGGCTCCAGCAAAGCAGGGGCACCAAATAAAAATGAGAAATTACGGGGTTTTTAAGAAAAGAATTTAGGAATATCCGAGTGAAAATTTGCAAAGTAGATTCAGCACATTATTACAATGCGCAGGAAATAGCTTATGATGTTAGTTTGAAAATTAGCAAAGTAAAATTTGAATTACCTGCAGACAATGATCAGTTACCGATGATTGAATTAGACATTAGAGAAGGAATTAGCATAATACCACATAGATACGCTGAAGTATACAGTGTGTGCTATGTCGATGATGAAGATAGCATGAGACATGATGAAGAACACGATATCTAAGGGTAAAGTCTTGCATTGTGGACCTATATCATAACAATTTGCAGGTATGGACCATGAACCAATTCATGCCTGTCAAGAACTTTAGATGGACAACCAAACGGCAAATCAAGGTAATCAAAGACAATCTAATGTCTTGAAATGACGACGAAAGTATTGGTGAATTTAAGAAGTACATTTAGAGATAACAACATATCTACAAGACTATTTCAATGACTGCTCATTATCACAGGGAAAATAATTCCATATGAATATGAATTATTACCATTACAGAAGAAGTTAATAGAGCAGAATAAATGACTACAAAAACCTTTAGTACCTAAGTTATTGTCCACATTGTAAAACAAAGAGATATTTTATGAACTATCTTAATTTAAATTTGTTTGTTCGGTTAGGTTTGAAACTAAAGAAGATACACCGAGTTGTGTTTATCGAACCAAGAACCATAGCTAAAATCTTACATTGAATTGAATACGACTCTGAGACCAAAAACATCCAAAGACCTTGAAAAAGATTTATTTAAACTCACTGTGTTAAGTCAGCAGATGGAAAGTTAAGAGAACAAACGTTAATATATTCGATAATCAAAATTATCGTTTGCACGGAGAACAATCATGTATAAAGCCTTGGTGTTAGTCAGTTTAAAGAACAAGAAAATCAAATTAACCAAACCCATGTATTGTGATTTCACTCTGCTACCACCTTCACTACAATAAGCTTAATTCGTCATTCGGTGATAGAATGAATTGTTAATAACGGACATATATTTCTTTTCATGTAGAAACAGTTAAGAAAGATAATATATTCGTTCCTCATATGAATAAGAAAGTTCTAGGCCTTTCAAAGATGAATTGAGTGGTTTGCTATACATGAATTTTGTGGTCTTAGAAATAACATCTATTCCTTTAGCACAGACAAATAGGAAAAGAAGATCTGCAAACCGATAAAAAGATGTGTCCTTAAAAATAATATGAAATTTAACATGTACATGGATTGTCATTTTAACCAAACTGTTAATAAGGTTGCTTTGTCTGTATACGATGATGAACGTTATTTGGTGAATAACATAAACACACTTCCATATGGTTACTCTGCCATCTTATATTCAAAGGGATATTCCAATCTCATTAAAAGTTTATTTTGCTTTATTTTGTATCAGCATTTCAACTATTGCTTCTCTCATAACTACGAGTACAATATTGTTTTCCTCTAAAACATTTTCAGTCGACTTCTTATCTTTGGGGCAAAAGACCACTGAAAACCCATACATATATGCTGTAAATTCTAGCACTAAATGCAGACTTGGTTAGATTGGTTGCCTTCTTATTTACATCCTATAAGATGACACAATCGCCTATCAGAAACAAACGAATGGTCAAAGTTACTTGTTCAAGTAGTACTACTCTAGTAAACTTAAACGAGAAACTCTAACCATTTGTCTAATTTATCATCAGGGTCTATCCCAGTTGCATTATCATCTCTAAAAAGCCATTTTTGCTGTAATTCTTGCTATAAAGAAATGCTGGTCAGATGATGACAATATAGAGAAAAAGCTCAATAAAATCTAGTTCAAACTTTATTTTTCCACAGTTTGTAACACCACATATAATCATCTTACGAACTTCTTTCAAAAACATCATTTTAGTGCCAACGCTTTTGAATGTCAGATTCAAGCCCTGTGTGGGTATCAAAATCGATCTTTCTTTATCTCGCTGTTCTAAAGTAGTTATGGAATTTACCTTGATGTTACCCTCGACGTAATGTAGAAATTCCCCCCTCCCCCCTTAATTGGTTTTAGCTGATTTATGATAGTTCTCTTTGTTCGATGATTTTATAGATGTGCCAAAATCATGCATCGTACACAAGTTTGTAGCCCTCTATGTAATATTTATATTTTAGCGTTTTTGAAATGTAGTTGAAGTTAGCATCGGATTATATTATGGTATCCCTTTCCATTGCGTCTGTAATATTCTATATTATTTTATCCTTGGCATTTGTTGGATAATGGGGGTCTAATTACATTTCTATGATGGATCAATTTGCAGTTTACTTGTGATGCTTAAAGATGTCTTTTACCTTCCCTCTTCATTCAGAGTTTATATTTATTATTTCGAAGCCACGTCTCACATACGTCTCATTTACTCTTATTCATCCATATCATTGATATTATATAGGTCATACTCACGAAAAATATCATCATTTGAAATCTCAAAATGTAATATTGATACATTTTTGAATGAGAATTTTTGAACAGGTATTGATTGTATATGATTGTTTTGAATATATCTAGCTGAGCATATAAGCAAAATAAATATTAATTTGGTGTGCATGTGTTATCCTTTCTGTTTATTTGTAGATGGATACATTGTTAAACAGTAGCTAATTTATGACCGCTACAATATAGTCTATGATCATATGTCATTTTTAAATCTAGCCAGATACAGTGGTGATCAATGTAGAAATTGTTAACACGTACATTACTGCAATCTGTGTGTTGTTGTTAGTCAAAGACAAACTTTCTTGCTTGTGTAAACCGTTGCCTCAATTTATACGTCATAGAATAAACATATTGGGTAGCCCTTCTGCACTAATGAAGATGTTTTTGCATCCCTGGATTGAAATATACCTCTCTGAATCTGTTTCTGTGTCTTCCTTGCACAGTAAAACACGTTTGCAACTCATTTGTGGTGAACCAAGTATGGTATTCAATAAAGTCGTAATAGCTGACATATAAACAATTCTTTTTCTTGTAATGTACTTGTAGACGAAATGAAATCCTTTGTTGTTAACATACTGAGCCATTGAATCGAAAAAAACCATATCATACTAAAGACTCAATTTTTTTCCAATTCGTAGTCTTGCTTACCACCTTCGATCACTTCAGAAATTTTTTCAAGGTAATGGTAAATCTTATATTCTAAGAACAAAAAGATAAAATGGAGAATAACCTACAAATATCTGAAAGACAACTGGTATTCTAAATTTCTTTTCGTATGCTGCGAACTAAATAACTTCTGTACCAGTGTTTTAAAGGGTAACTACCTAATCTTAATCTCAACACTTTCAATTTATCATTCATGATACCTTGCTCTGATTTTTTTGTTCTCACTGACGTTGGTAACTACAGATCTTTGTACGTAATACAAATGTTTATGTCATTCAACTTAGAGCATCGCTACCATAAGAATGCCTATGTCTTTAACAAGTATTCTTCCCAAATTGTTTAACACTAAACTGTTAGCATCTCCTTTCACATTATATCGAGGGAAATAAAAATGAGTCAGGTAATTTCACGACGTTGGGCCCAACTTAGGTGTTGCCAATTGTAAATTCTGTTCAGTGTTAATACTTGCCCATCAGAAGGCTGGTAAAAGTCACCAAGTTTAGGTTGACAGATATGTATAAAATAGCATCAGGATGAATGGTAGGATAGAGAACAAGAGCGCTGTACGTCCAGGAATTTCTTTGATTTCATCTTGAAACACATTTTTGTATTTATCGATTTCCTCTTGCAATTTATATTAGCGCTCAAAGCAAGATTATTTATGCCAATTTCTGTGCTTAATTTAGTTTAAATGCCTCGATACGTTTATCCATTTCGGTTTTATAAGTTACCAATTAATGTAACAGTATTTTTGTCTATTTCAGTTTAACTTCATCTGTTTCCGTTATAAACGTTGATATGAATTGCGCACATTAAGACCTGCCATAGCATAATGCACTGGCAGATACAGATAGAACGAGCAGGGTCCACGACCTTTAACTGAGATCACTATTGTAGGGTACAGCGTAAACCCTGATCTAACGGCGTATGCTACGACGGCGCATACTACACTGTCCATCTGGGTTCTTGTAGAAGGCCTTATTTTGCTCGCCGTCCTTCATGCCTTTGGACATTAAGATACGGTCAAAAGAGACCTTAAAGTCAGCACATTTTTAAACGTCCGCAGGCCCCATAAAGTTTAGCGAGTAAAAGAAAATAATCGTTCAATGATTGAAACTCTTTCTTGGATTGGGAATGCATTGAATATAGTGACTCACTAATTGGACAAATAAAGAAATAAATATTCGAATAACAGATTAATAAATAAAAAGGTCTACGGAAGGTAAGTAATTCGCAAATGTTAAGCTTTCTACGGACAATAAGAACGATGATGATTATAAATAAATAAACAAATAAATAAATACGGCGTCTAACTTTTTTACTTCTTCTTTCTTTCTTTCTTTCCTTATTTTTTTATGCACGTTTTCAATATTGTCCAGTGTCTTACCTCTCTGCCATTGCACATCTAGAGAAGCTGAATAATCGTATATCCTCACTTCGATTTCATTTTCCTGACTTTCGTACATAACAGGATTAGGATCTAATTTCTTAACAAGGGATTTCGTGCCGTCGCTAAATTCCACAACCTGTAAATAAATAAATTATAAGATAATTAAAATCCTATAAGATTTATACACGTGCATGCAAATCTGACACTGACTCACGCCAAAATTACATATGAGTGGAGTACTTGATTAAATTTAGGACTGAATGAAAGGATGACTTATGAGTGGAGTATTTGATTCAATTTAGGATTGAACCCAAGGATGTATAAGTAACATATTGTTACGGGATAGCGCTGGCCTATAACTTGGTGACCATTCAATGACTCGCTGTGCTCTTTGTGGCCGATAAACTCTCCATAGAAATAAAGGCCCAGTTAAACTTAGACCTAAACTCCAAGAGATCTCTGTGATTCCCTGATGAAGTGGGCGATCCTAGCTATAAGAATGGGACTAGGATGAAACGCATACTCCAATTTAAGTTTGATCTGGTTTATTAATAGTCATAAAGTCATATACTGTAGCAGTACAAATTCAAAACTCAAATAACAGGTGCATTATTTCTATATAATGACTAATATCACAGTGGTAGTGTGCATTTGGACAACATACTTAATTTAAATAACAGTTTATTATGATAGAATTTAATATACACAGTTAAAAATATCTAAAGTTTTAATGTTCAGATTTTAAATTAATTTATTATTCAGGGATTGACTTAGAAACAAGGGCTAACATTTAATTATATTCTTAAGGGTTACCTTCAAACAGAGCCTTGAGAAACACTCAATGGCTATAACAATAATAACTGTCAACTTATGCACAAAGCTTTGAGAAACACTCAATAGCTTTACAATATAACAAATAACTTATGAAAAGAGCCTTGAGAAACACTCAATAGCTTTACAATATAACAAATAACTTATGAAAAGAGCCTTGAGAAACACTCAATGGCTTCCTAATCAAACCTTTACATTATTATTGTTGTTGTTATTATTATTATTATTATTATTATTATTATTATTATTATTATTATTCCATAATTTTATATTCCTACTGAACTGTAATAAGTTATATTAGTTTAATAAGGTATGCAAGAAACACTTGACTTGACCTCACAAGATCATGGAAAATACTGTCTGCATATAATTTAACTGATTGGATAACTATTTAAGCTAAGGTTGCTGATTTTGAAACCATAAAAATGAAAGAATAAATATCCTGAAGGTTTAGATTTTACAGATGCAGATTTCAGAACTTACTTTTAGACCTGTCCAAAATTAACTATAAGAAACGTTATTTTTCCTGGCAATTACTTAGAAAGACATAGTGAAATAACTGTAAATTTCTGATTCGCGGAAAATAATAAACAAAAGAGTTACCTTTTCTTTTCACACTGCCTTATATGGACTTCGTAGTAAAGTTGTAAAAAAAACTTTCTCACGCACACACAGAACTCTTAACACGACCCTCGGAAACCCGATCAGGTCCCAGCACAGACGCTGACTAGCCCTTTTATACTTCCCGCGGAATTCTGCAGAATTCTGCGCCTGGCAGGGAAAATTCTGCCGTTCGCTGGGTAGCAACCGCAGGAAAAATTCTGCAAGCGCGCGCTCGCAGGGGCAACCGTACATTGCTACTAATAACAACAAAACCACACATTAATTAATAATTTTGATTACAATTTAATATTATTAAGTGTTTTGGCTAAGTTCGAATACAGCAAATATATGTCCAAATGGTCACAATTTACAATATAAAGAAAACATGTTAAGCTTTAAAATGGATGATACCGTAAGCGACCTCCTTTTATGAAGCGAGATAACTATGGAAGTGTTCCAAATGTGACAAACCTGGAAACGAGGCTCTTACCGAGGATGGCTTTACACATCGATCCATGGTGTAACATCATGAGTTTAAACAGTTCAAAGGATGATTTAGAATCAGTTTATATGCGAATATGAAATATAAACGGGAATCATACCAACCATCGTTTGGCATTGGATAACTCTAGGTATTAATGAAGAAATTTAATGTTAACCGTTATGTTGACAACACCCACCCACGCTGCTTTACCACCAAGAGCGTTACGATTAAAAAAACTTGATTTTAAAAAAAATATTTCAAGGCTAGATTTCATGCCCATTACATTACCCTCTGCTTTTTCTGTTTAGTGTCCCCACAAACAGTAAATATACAAGAATCCTTGCAATGATTTAGTTTGTATTTTCAGCATGGTTGTATAAATTATATAAAAAATGAAAGTAGCTTTAAATCTAAATGCAACATGGACAGTTTAAAGTGGACCTAACAAATACATATGTATAATTTACAATGCATCCCAAATCTTCATTTACTTGGTAATTCTAAAACAATTTAAAAAAATGATAGAGCAACCAAATTTACTTATTTGTCTTGTTTTTATCCCTATGGTTTACATGCACCAGAGTAAAATTTGCAGTTCTACATGCTAACTAATAGGTATTAAAACATTCTCCCTAGTATGGTGCGTGTCGATGATGTTTGCAACGCTTTGGCGATCTCTCTCTTCTGTTCTCTTTTTGACTATCCCTCATAGCTTCACTTTCCTTTTGTTCTCTATCTCTTCTTTCTTGATGGTTTCCTTTCTCACAGGCCTGCTTATGGTTTCCGTGAACATCTTCTTTTGAATTTCTTTTCTCCTCTTCCCTTTTGTTTCTGTGCCCCTCTTCCTTTTGATTTCTTTGCCCCTCACTTTTCTCTTTATCTTCAACCAATCTTTCCTGGTGGTTCCCCTTCTTCTCAACGAGCTGTTCTATAATTTTTGCTATGTTATTGTTCAATTCCCTATATGTCTTAGTTTGTTCATGGATTGCATCTGTAAGTTTCATTATTAAAGCTGCTGACTGGGTGGTGTTTTCCTTGCTTAATTCCCCTTGTTTTTCCATAACATCTTTTAATTTATCAAGTCCTGTAACCAATTTAGTAATTTCTTCCTTTGTGCCACAGCTGCAGCTACTAGATGAGACTGATGTTTTGCTTGAAATTTTCTGCCGGTGCATCTTGGCAGTAGTCACCTTTGTTTCTTCGGCCTTGCTTGTTATATCCATTGGTTTTGAGTTCCTGGGAGGCTGAGTTTGTTGCAACTCTCCTTTTTGCGCAGCAGTAGGATTAACCAAGACGTTTAGGTGGGCTGAACTCTGTAAATTGATCTCTTCGTGCGGAAAAGGAGTAACAGAAAAATTCATTGGCGAACCACAATCCAGCAATTCGTCCAAAAAGTTGACCCCTGAATGCGACGAGGATCTTTCATCAGCAACACTACGTCTTTCTGCCTGAGCAAGGATGATTGGGGAAGCTGGGTGTGCCAGTGTAATGATGGTACCAAGCTCTGGATCCGCCAGTGCAGTCACTTGCATCGGGGATAGATGGTTTCCTATTTCTGCTTGACGTGATCTTTCCCTCCAAATATGCTCAGACTCTTCACGGCCAAGCACCTCCATATCGTTGTCCCCTGGAATGTAAGGATTTAAATTCTGAAACAGGTTAGCCTCCTCATTCACAGGGTGCCCCTGCTCTCGCAGTTGATTTACCTTCTCCTTATGTGCCTGATAATACTGCACATGTCGCTGCAGGTCACGTTGATACTGGCATCTAAATGTACAAATGTTACAATAAAATGGTGCCTGATCCAAAGGTGTGTGCTTCTTATAGATGTGGCTCACCACCTTACTCTTTTCTCCAATGACAGCCACCTCCACTGGACATTTGCGACATCGATATGCTCTTCCTCTGGTGTTTGTGAGGGACTTTACTGTAATCAGTCTTGATGCCATCTCAATCTGAAAAAGGCAATACCCTGGTCAATTCCAGTGTTGTCCAACTGTTAGGCTGCATGACAATTTGTATAAATATTATTTTACATTACACTCCTATACACATATAGTTATTTATTTGTTTATTTATCAATAACCAAGTTACATGTGTCCAGAGCACCTCCACTGTGATATAAAAAAACAGCAAATTATGGAAATGATAACACTTATTCGGCTCCACTTTACAGGATGCACTCATTCAATTATTGTATTTGTCTGCATTCTTGTCTCTTTTCTGTATCCCTATCCAACCTGGCTATTTTCTTCCGTATTTTGGTCGTCCATTCTGGTGGACTCTCTCCAACATACGGCTTCAGTTTGTTATGATGTAACAGCTTCTCCCGTCCTTTTTCATCTAGTAGAAAAATGTAATTCAGATCATTAATCTTCTTCTTGACTACAAACGGACCATCATACAGCTTCTGCAGTTTTGGTGAAATACCCTTGTATCTAGCTTCAGTTAGGATCCAAACCAAATCCCCAGAACTGTAACTGAACTGACACAGTTTCACATCGTACAGATCCCTTTGGCGCTTTGCTGCTGTTGCTAAATGCTTCCTGGCTACATCATGAGCATGCTGCATTCTGTTCCTCAAGATATCTACATATTCCCCATAGGTTGTAACTTCTTCATTTCTTGCTAATCGTCCAAACACTATCTCGGCAGGCAATCTAACTTCCCGACCTAGCATCAAAATGTTCGGTGTCATACCAGTAGATTCGTGTGGTGTGGCTCGGTATGCTGCAGCTAAACACCCTAAATGCAGATCCCAATCTTCTTGTTCCTCTTTAAGGTAGGCCTTTATCATCCGTAGCAAGGTTCGGTTAAACCGTTCGGCTTGGCCATTGCATCTTGGGTTTCTAGGACTTGTTCTTGTTTTGCGAACTTCTAGCATTCTACAAAGCTCAGAAAATATTACACTTTCATAATTTCTTCCTTGATCTGTATGCAGTGTCAATGGACAGCCATATCTACTTATAACTTCATCTAAAATCTTCTGAGCGCACGTTTCCGCTGATTGATCTGGTATAGGAAAAATCTCCACCCACTTGGAAAAATGATCAGTGACCAGCAATATGTACTTATTCCCTCTTGGTGTTTTTGGCAATGGCCCCAATACATCTGTAGCTAGCCTATCTAAAGGAGCCCCCACTCCCATGAATCCCAAAGGTGCTTTTGGTTTTCTATTGAGCCCCTTATCTGCTGAACAGATATCACACTTCTTGGTCCAATTGTTGATGTCCTCCCTCATTTCAAACCAATAAAACCTTTGAAGCGTTTTCTCAAATGTCTTCCTAGATCCTAAGTGGCCTGAGAGAATTGTATTGTGCATTTGATACATTATCTCCCCTTTTAGTGCTCTAGGGACAACAAATTGTAAATGTTCTCCTGTTCCATCTCGTTTGAAAAATTTCTTGAACAACACCCCCTCCATTACTGCAAGTGAATCCCACAGTAACCAATAGTGTCGCGAGACTGGACTGGTTGTTGCCATTACTATGCTTGTTGGGCGTGTATTCTTCCATTTTGCTGCTAAGATGGGGCCTATGTCTTCATCGGCCTCTTGTAATTTTCTCAGTTTTCGTAAATCATAGTTTCCACCCCATGGTACACAATGATCACTTTTAGATCTCAACTCCATACCAGGAGCTACAACTTCAGTGTTCTCTCTCTCTTGGCTTCTTCCTTCTCTCTTAGACTGAGCTCGTGTCTTCACACTTCGAAGAGTTTTAGCATTGTGCTCAAGAGATTCTGGACCCTCTGCTTGTCCAGAACCTATTTGGTAAAAATTTATTTCGGAATTTGGGTCTGAGATAACCCCCTGTGAACCCTCTGCCTGTCTGGAAAACATATGTTTTTCTGCTTGTTGGGTAGCTAAACTTCCCATCATCTCTTGCTCCCTCTTTTGACACTTTCTACAAGGACCACAAGATAATGGTTCCATCATGTCTAATTCTGCACAGGTGCAGTCTCTAGGATTTGAACATCTACTCAGAGCATCTGCATTCCCATGCTTAGCACCACGTCGGTATTCAATGCTGAAATCATAGGCAGAGAGTATTTCTATCCATCGTGCAATACGCCCTTTTGGTTCCTTTAGTTTAAATAACCATACCAAGGCTTGATGATCAGTTCTGATCTTGAAAGTTCTGCCCAGTAGGTACTGACGAAAATATTCAACAAAGTATCGCACTGCCAGAAGTTCTTTGTCAGTCACACAATAGTTCTTTTCTGCTTGGTTTAAAGCACGACTAGCATAAGCTATAACGCGTTCTTTACTATCCTGGTATTGACTCAGAACTGCCCCTATGCCGATATCGGATGCATCAGTATCCAGTACAAATTCACCCACTGATTGTGGATAGGCCATAATGTCTGGACTAGTCAGTGCCTTTTTCAAATTTTCAAATGCAGCAGTGCATAGGGAAGTCCACTGAAAAGGTTTTCCCTTCCGTGTAAGGTCCACCAGTGGTCGCACCATTTGGGCAAAATCCTTCACAAATCTGCGATAGTAGCTTCCCATGCCTAAAACTTGACGCACCTCTGTGACATTCGTTGGCATTGGCCACTCTAATATCTTGATAATGTTTCTTGGGCAAGGCCTCACCCCCTTTTCACTAACAATATGACCCAGAAATTCCACTTCTGGTTGCAACAAGTGACATTTCTCAGGTTGCAGTTTCAAACCAGCCATTTGTATCCTAACCAGGACTTCTTCTAAACGCAGCATATGCTCCTCAAAGCTACGACCAAACACAATAATGTCATCAATATATATTAAGCAAGTCTGCCATTGTAAACCCTGCAGCACCAACTCGACAAGACGTTGAAAAGTCCCAGGGGCTCCAGTTAGTCCCATTGGCATTGTCTTGTATTCATAAAGTCCATATTTTGTGACGAAGGCAGTCTTTTGCTGATCTTCCGTTTTCACTGGAATCTGATGGTACCCCGAAGTTAAATCAAGGGTTGAGAAAGATAACGCTCCCTCAACTGCATCAAGACAATCACGTATTCTCGGCAGAGGGAAAGCATCTTTCTTTGTCAATGCATTCAGTTTTCTGTAATCCACACATGGTCTGACCTTGCCATTTTTTTTTCTGACCAACACAATAGGTGAAGCCCAGGGTGATGTTGATTTTTTTATCACTCCTTTTTCTTCCAGCTCTTGCACAGCTTTCTTCTCTTCCTCAGCAAATGCTAGAGGCACTCTTCGTGGTGGTTGTTTAACAGGTCTGGCATTACCAGTATCTATAGTATGCTCTATCAGAGTTGTTAAACCCAAATCATTGTCATCCCGGGAAAATGTATCTTGAAACTTACCCAGTAATCCTGCTATCGCTTTTGCTTCTCTAATGTTCTTTGTTTTCACTGTATCAGTATACAACCCCTTCAAGTGCTCTGGTACTTCATAGCTTTCATCCTCCAATGCCTGCTCTGATATTTCACTATTCTTGTTTATATTTTCCACTTTTTCCTTTTTCTCTTTTTCAACTTTCTTTCCAGTAGTTTGACGTTTAATTCGCCGCACAGCATTGAAATTGCCGGCTTCTTCTGCATCTTCCATATTACAAATAGTGGTGTGTGCTCCATCATGCTTTTGTGCCTGGCCCACTATTGCATCTTGCTTTATGGATGCTGTTGTGGAAAATGGATTTAATAATCGAACTTTTTGAGTTGGACATACCCCTATGTCAACCAGACTGGGAGCCATGATTAATGAATATTTCTCTGCAAAGTTCTCATAAGGCTCCACTATAAATTCTGTGTTGGTAGCTGGATCATCATCATCCTCCCTTTCTATAAAAACATCAATCACAGTTTCACTGTATTCTGGTATGATGTAATGGTCTGCTGCCCGAACTTTCCTTACCTTGTCATCATGGAGGCCAACTTGTATGCATGGTATTGAAGCTCCACTTAGTTTGATGATCCCCTTACTAAGTAAAATGTCTGCTGGACCATCTTTTTCATTTTGTAGCACATCTATTCCAAGAAGCCCTTCATCTTCTATTTCTGCAACAATCACTTCTCTGTCAAGTTTCAATGGTCCCAGCTCAATATGGAAAACAATCTTCCCAAATTCTTTTAGTGGTGTGCCACCTGCTCCTGCCAGACTTGCAGATTTTTGTAACTGTGGACGTTTTTCTTCTGATATTTTGTTGTAAACTCTATCTGATATAATGGTCTTTGTTGCTCCTGTGTCTGCTGTAAAAATCAATTTTACTCCTTCTATAGTTCCTTTCATATAGATTCCCTCATATTTTGGAAGTCGGCGCCGTATAATATTTGTTTCACCTTGTGAGATTTGATTCAAGTTATTCAGTGGGCCCATTGTAAACAAGGCTGCACTTTGACCCTCAAGGCCAGCCTTTCCTAGTTTAAAGTATGGACATCGTTGTTTCTTGCACTGACTGCTTGTCTCCCCTGATATTTGGATTCTCTATTCTTCTCTTGAGAGACACTTGTTTGCACTGGGGTCTTTTTCAATCTCAATGAGCAGTCTCGTGAAAAGTGGCCCTGCTCTCCACATGTAAAACAAACATAACTTTGCTCATTCCCTGGACCCTTTCCTTGATGAGTAAACTTCCTCTTGTAATTATCCATTCTTTGTAAACCTTGTCTCAATTCCACCTCTAACTTTTCTATCTTGTCCATTAGTTTATGAAAATCCTCTTTGTCTATTGAGGTTTCCTCATTTTGTTTCTCAGATTTCACTTCTTTCTTTGGATTCCCTTTAGATCCATTTGACTGAGCAAGATTTTGGTTCTTTATGTTGCTATTTTTGGTAGGCACTCTGTAGACATGTTCATCCATTTCAGATCTTTCCGCTGATGATTCATGTTCCTCATTTTCATCTGATTCAGTTTCTTTTTGTGCTGCCCTTCTAGCAGTTTTCTTGAACTTCTTGTCAGTGCGGTAGTCATTACCATGTTCACGTTTTCGTGTTTGTATGAAATTCACCACCTGGTTTACAGCCTCATCTACATCAGTTGGTTCCTTTATGTATTCAACTTGAAAACGGGCATGTTCATCATACAATCCATCCAGAAATCTCCTAAGTAGATCTTCTCTTCTGGTCTTCCTATCTCTTTCTGGATGAGCTTTATCATACAAGCGTTTCAGCTCTGCAGCATACTCTTCCACAGGTTCATTAGGTCTCTGATTGCGTCTACTAAATTGTCCTGCATAGGTCTTGGCCGTCTCTATAACTCTGTACCTTGTGTTTAACTCTTGCACAAGCTTATTGAAACTGTTCAAAGTTTTCTTCTGAAGTTGACTAAATACAAAATCTCCAGCTGCTCCATGTAAGCGTGGTAGTAATTCATCTAATTTCTGTTCTTCTGTCCATTTTCTTCTCTCTGCTACTGCTGTGAAACGATTGATCCACACTTTCCAGGAAACTTTCCCAGTGAATGCAGGAAGTTTTACACCATTGGTCCTAATACCAGTAGTTCTGTTTGTTGAGGTCCGACTTCTACTCAGATTTGATCCAGAAATGCCCGAGCTATATCTCTCTACGTCTGATTCACTCCCATCTGATGAGCTCAAATTACCATCATCAGCATTGCCTATACTTATCCTTGACATTCTAGCCTGTGCTGAAGTCACTTCTCTATCCTCTCTTCGTGTCTCAGTCAACAAGTCTCTTGGCCACCCAGCAGGAGTAACTCCTCTTGACAGCTCTGCCCTAGTCGTCAACCCCTGCAATAATATTTCAATATTCTTCATGGCCCCAGACATATCTCTCATAACCCCAGTCACAGCTGTGTTTACTGCAGCTGCAACACTTTCTTTTAGATCAATAGAGTATTGTCTCTCATCTCCACCAACAGTATCTCCATAATTTCTTGACTTGTCTCCCCTAGTCTGTGACATCATAACTGAAGTGCCAAATATTCTTGATCTATTTTCTCCCTCATCAAAAGACCTACACCTTCCTGTAATTCTATTGTATTCTGCTGTTTCATCACTATTCATGACCATGTCTGCCTCCCCTTCACTGATTCACGGAAAATAATAAACAAAAGAGTTACCTTTTCTTTTCACACTGCCTTATATGGACTTCGTAGTAAAGTTGTAAAAAAAACTTTCTCACGCACACACAGAACTCTTAACACGACCCTCGGAAACCCGATCAGGTCCCAGCACAGACGCTGACTAGCCCTTTTATACTTCCCGCGGAATTCTGCAGAATTCTGCGCCTGGCAGGGAAAATTCTGCCGTTCGCTGGGTAGCAACCGCAGGAAAAATTCTGCAAGCGCGCGCTCGCAGGGGCAACCGTACATTGCTACTAATAACAACAAAACCACACATTATTTAATAATTTTGATTACAATTTAATATTATTAAGTGTTTTGGCTAAGTTCGAATACAGCAAATATATGTCCAAATGGTCACAATTTACAATATAAAGAAAACATGTTAAGCTTTAAAATGGATGATACCGTAAGCGACCTCCTTTTATGAAGCGAGATAACTATGGAAGTGTTCCAAATGTGACAAACCTGGAAACGAGGCTCTTACCGAGGATGGCTTTACACATCGATCCATGGTGTAACATCATGAGTTTAAACAGTTCAAAGGATGATTTAGAATCAGTTTATATGCGAATATGAAATATAAACGGGAATCATACCAACCATCGTTTGGCATTGGATAACTCTAGGTATTAATGAAGAAATTTAATGTTAACCGTTATGTTGACAACACCCACCCACCCTGCTTTACCACCAAGAGCGTTACGATTAAAAAAACTTGATTTTAAAAAAAATATTTCAAGGCTAGATTTCATGCCCATTACAATATCATAGAAATCAGAACCGATTTCTTTATAAGTTTAATATCTAGTTATCTATCTGACTGGCATGCATGTATGTAGGTAGGTAAGCAGATATCTGTATATCTCTGTTTGCATGCAGTGATTGCCCCCGGGCGCCAGGTGAGGGGGCTGTCGAGAGCTTTTTATTTTTGCAGCTGTAACCGGGGCGTAGATGGGGGGGGGGGGTTGAATGTTGGCAACTGACATAAAGACTGTTCTATGTGGCAAAGTACGGGCGCTACTAAAGAGCATTGCCCCCGTACGCCTCGAACACTCAGGAGCCACTGTTTGCATGATTGTAAATATTGTATAGGTTTCATATGTATGGATATATGCATGTATGTATGTACATATGTGTGTGTCTCTGTATCTGTGTCTTTCTATATGTATGTCTGATTGTATTTATGTGGGTATATGCGTACGTGCATACGTACAATGTACAATGTTTGATTTTTGTTTATTGGGGGGGTCCGATACTAGTGGTCACAATGTTTTCCCTGACTGATTTTGCTTCTCTGTATCAGTATGTCCTAATGTACATATGCATATACCAGCAACTGTTTGAAATTGTCCTTCAAGAAAATGGAAAATTTAATTGAAAACTTACTTCAACTTCAGTATTATTATTTGAAGGCCCAAAATACATCTTGATATAAAATCCTCTGTTGACCTTTATCCTTTTGATGCAGCCAAAACGAACCTTCTTTACATCCAGTTTGAAGTAACCACCAGCCTCTGTCTCGTTTCTGGACGAGCATTCTACAGTTAAAAGTAGAGATTATAACAAAACCAAGATTGATTACAAGTGTCAACGAATCAGAGGCCGTCAAGTTTGTTTAACACATTTCTTCGTTTTCAGACATAATAGTTCATATTTTGATCCTTCAGAATACGATTGTACATGCATAGGTTTCAATTACTGGTCCAAATATGATCTGTATAGTTTGATTTAAGATTTTAAAAATTTCTAATCTGGAATAAAGGTGTGGTATACATGCCGCCAATAAAATAGTAAAGATTTTGGGAAGGCAATTAAATGTGAATCTTCTTGTGTTATATATCGCTTAACATAAATGGGTACACATTTTGAATATATTATTTTCATTTAATTTAATAAAGTACAAATTTGATCACAAGTGGTTTCTATTCTTTATTTATTTTTATTTTCTCTCTCTTCGTATCTTCTTGTCATGCTTGTCAGAAAAAGCAAAAAAGGAAGGAAGACCAAATTAAAGAAGAAGACAAAATGAAAACTACTGGAGGTAAAGGTAGAAGGAAAAGAGGAGATGACAAAGAAGGGAGATATTTAAATCTACTTGCATAGATTTGTTAATACAAACTGTCATCCACTCGCAGTAATATCAATAGGAAGCACAGGCGATTTCGTGTACTTTTTGTTCCATAACAACTATCATACTAATGAAACATACCTTTCTCATTTGCGGTCACTGCTTTTTCTTCTGTAAGACAATATATCCACAGAAGTAGTTGGAAAATATTCATATCGGGGTCAGCACTTGCGCATGTATAAATACGGCACGACACACCTGAAATAATTTGTGCAATTGTCAATATTGTATGAAATGAGAGAGAGAGAGAGAGAGAGAGAGAGAGAGAGAGAGAGAGAGAGAGAGAGAGAGAGAAAGGGAGACCAAATCTGCTCTGTCTCGCAATAGGTTTCCTATTTGGCTATTACTCTCCTATTCAGAGACAAAGTTTCATGCACACTATTTATGTGCAAATGAGTAGGACGTCTGCCAGCACAATCGATGGTAGATGTTTTCAGGGGCTTATCACCATTTAAGGTGCAAATTTTGATATACGTTGTCTGCTTAGACATTCGCCGTGACTTCTAAACAGTTATCATTCCAACCTGTGAGTTTCTCTCCACACCACCTTATTTTGTCAGCTACTCATGCCGACTTATGAGTAATGACAGTCATGTTAAACCTAGCTTTTGCGCTCCACTTCTGAGGTTAGGGTAGCTGACAAAGAGAGTTATATGGAAGGAACTTATGCTGGCTTACAACGATAGCTGTCAATCGGTGAATGTGGATGTTAGTTTGACCATGTATATCATATTTTACACCAGACAGAGAGAGAGAAACACAGACACAGAGAGAGAGAGACAGGGCGAGATTTAAATATAGATCAAGACTGTGCAATCATTAATGTGGAAAAAAAAGAAAGTTAGAGAAAAAATATGAAGTACTGATATTTTCTGGCCAATATACTAGAATAAGAGAATAACGAGTGATAGTTTTTGTCGGAACAATAACAGATAGTGAGTCTGGTGCAAAAAGACAATGATTTTTTTAACGCAGATTTGTATTGCTTCATTGCTTATTTTATATATTATTATATGGTTATTAACATCAATGTGTGACCCTTTAAAGTTCATAAGGATTGACATGTTCTCACTGTGAAAATAAATCTCAAGCTTATAGACAGGTTTCAGGTCAATACTCCTCTTTTGGCTCCGCTCCAATTCATACGAGAAGACCACTGCCACAATGATGTGAATCTTGTTTTACAATGCCACATAAAAAAAATTGTGGCCTTTGATAACTTTCCGACGTTTAATCTAAACCGCACTTACCGTGACATTTTCACTTATATGGCACGCTGAACACACATATCTTTTAAAAAGCTCCACGCTTTTGTCCGCATTTAAAGAAGACAATCCGCATTTCCAGAAACAAGAGAAGAATGTATGTAGGAATAGTACACAAAATCAAGATACCTACAATGTTCATGATATTTACGTGTAATTCATCCCACCATTTATAGTTAGTATATAAGTATTGGAAAAAAGTCTTCAATGCATAAATTCAGAAACAATATCAAGTTTAAAATGCCATTTAGAACATACAAATATCCGCATCCTTGGACTATCCGTCTGTGTATCCGCAATTGTGACAAACAATTTCTTACATGTGGTCCTCAATGACGTTGCTTTGGTGCCGAATGTTAAAATTTTGTATAATACGTCCAAGGAAGAACTTCCAGAACTGTTTGCTTGCGTTGATGGAACGCAAGGCCGATGATGTTACAAGGCAGCACGTTAGCAAACGTTATAGTAAAACTATGGTATCACAATGTCACACGTATTATCAGCCTTCTTTAGTCTGGTTCATTTTTCCGTGTTCTCAGTGGGACTTCAACGCATGTCATTAGAATGACAATAAGAACCAGTCAAAAGTCTCCTACACTTACAGTGGCGTAAATCAGAATGTCCTCCGTCTTTTCTGTCGCATGCGAGAAAAAGATCTCTGATGTACAAGGGGTATTTAAACAGTTCTGAATAATAATGCGCTGTACAACATAGTTCTTTATTAGTGAACAGTACATCAGTGCATTCCCTCAAAGTACTCCTCATGCACCTCTATACCCTTTCTCAGTCTGAGTATCCAATTATTAAATTACAACTTTTGTTATGTTGTTCATACACTGTAAAACTGCACTTCCAACCGCATGGCAGCATTCAAATCGACAGCCCATATGCGAATCTTTGATAATGGGATTCAATTGGAGCTAAATCAGAGCTGTATGAAAGATGTGGCAGAATTTTGATGCATGCTGTGCTCCTTCAGGAAGTCTTTTACAATAACGGATTTATGCGCCGATGATGTTTTAATGTTATTCTTCAATTTTTCTGTAGCATTGATAACAATATTGGTAGGCAATCTTTATCACATATTGATTTGAAATGGCATAAAAGAAACACTTATTACTTGATATTTCAGCTGACTTTGTGAAAGATGAAATCTCTAAATGCCAAATTTAAATCGCGTTGCTTGAAGGATGTTCAGCAAAATTTTAAAGACCGGTTCGGATGATAAAGCCGAGCCTGTTACCTACATTTTTACCATATCATTTAAGTTAGAACGACTGTTGCTGCAGATTACTGGAAAAAGGCTAATTGTATTCCATTTCTCTTTAGCTTACTGCACTTCGCATATATAGACCATTGTCAACTTGTTTTTAACAAAATCAATTAATAAAGACATCTTTTTAATCTTTTTAATCCTTTATATTTTTACATTATACAGATTTGCCTGGGCACCGTTTGATTTCAGATTACCAGCCTACTGTTTGACCAAAACTCTAACGTGAGACAACTCTTACCGGTTAAGCAAATGGCTGGGCATACTAAATCAACAATGGTAAGGTAGCAGGAGATTTCTAACCCTAACCGGTCAGTTGTAATTTTATTACATAAACGTTACATAAACTGTATACATATAGCGCATCAAATGCAACATTGGAATGAGTCTCTCTTTTTACTTAGAATATGAGTTTTATAAAGTTATTTTGGAATAGTAATTGATCCATTTCAAGGAAATACTAAATGTGGGATCTCAGGGATCTATACTTCAACCGTTTCTTTTAATTATACATTAAAGTGATCTCTCCAATTAATTGAAACATTGAAAAGATACAAGTTATAGAGATACAACTTCGCAGGATATAGGTGATAAAGATGTTACTGTTGAATAACTTATATTTACCTATATTTATCCTATTGCTGCTCAATTTTCCTTTGAGTTCAGATGAGTTATAAATTCGATACAGCGACCTAGTTTAGTTATCAGATGTGCTCCACCCATTTTATGACTGGCAGTAGACTGGATATAGGTATGTTGGAGCATCAACATGCGCAACGAATGATGTATACGAAGATAATTCAACAAACAAGATATAAGAATCTTTATTTAACGTCGGAAGTCTGGGTAACATAAAGAAACATCGGTTCTATACGAGCTGTTTTATTCACGTGCAGTTAAAAAAATTATTCAATAATTAATACACAGAAAACTAATGAAATGCTTGAGAAATAACATTAACTCCTATCCGGTAAAGGTGATACTAATTTAACACTGTGAGATATTTAATAGGACAATTTGCTGACAGTTATCAAACTTTTTCTTTGGCATCTTCAACCACATCGATTATATTCACTGTTCGTTATCAATGTTTTTATTTGATATCTTTGACCACATCGATTATGTTCGCTGTCCGTTATCAATGTTTTCATTTGGCATTTTTGACCACATTAAATCTATTCGCTGTATGTTATCAATGTTTTCCTTTGGTATCTTCGACCACATTGATTGTATTCGCTGTCCGTTATCACTTTTTCCCTTTGGCATCTTTGACCACGTTGATTATATTCGCTGTCCGTTATCAGTGTTTTCATTTGACATCTTCGACTACATCGATTCTATTCGCTGTCCGTTATCGATGTTTTCCTTTGACATTTTTGACCACATCGATTATATTCGCTGTCCGTTATCAATGTTTTCCTTTGGCATCTTCGACCACGTCGGTTCATTTCGCTATCCGTTATCAGTGTTTTCATTTGGTATATTTGACCACATTGATTGTATTCCCTGTCCGTTATCAATGTTTTCCTTTGGCATCTTTGACTACATCGTTATCAATGTTTACCTTTGACATCTTTGACGACATCGATTTTATCCGCTTTCCGTTATCAATATTTTCCTTTCGCATATTTGACCACATCAATTTTATTCACTGTCCATTATCAATGTTTTACTTTGGCATCTTCAATCGCATCGATATGAATGTTTTCATTTGACGTCTTTGACCACATCGATTCTATTCCTTGTCAGTTATCAATGTTTTCCTTTCGCATCTTCGACCACATCGATTCTATTCGCTGTCTGTTATTAATGTTTACCTTTGGCACCTTTGACGACATCGATTCTATTCGCTGTCTGTTATCAATGTTTTCGTTTGCCAGCTTTGACCACATAGATTCATTTTCATCTGTAAGGTTCAGCTCTATCAAATGCACTAAGAGGCGTTTGTATGCCCAAAAGATCCCACTTCTGTGTACTGCTTGTATCCCTAAAAGACCCCACCTTTATGTACTGTTTGTATGCCCAAACGACCCCACTTCTGCCTACTGTTTCTATGCCCAAAACGCCCCACCTCTGTCTACTGTTTGTATGCACAAAACACCCCCTTTCTATGTGCTGTTTGTATGTCCAAAAAACCCCACTTCTATGTACTGTTTGTAGGTCCAAAGAAAACCCACTTCTGCCCACTGTTTGTATGCTTAAAACACCCAAATTCTGCTTACTGTTTGTATGCTCAAACGACCCCACTTGTGCGCACTGTTTGTGTATCCAAAACACCCCACTTCTGTGTACTGTTTGTATGCCCAAAAGACCCCTCCAGTGCCTACGGTTTGTAAGCCCAAAAGACCCCAATTCTGCTTACTGTTTCTGCATTTCGCATTTGAGAATGATATCATATATAATACACAAAAATCGGTCTGCATGGTTTTTCAATCAACTTCTTTCAAATTACCATCTCTTCCCTCTGTACTTCTCAACGGCCATGCTCTTGCATATGTCGGCAGTTAGACGTATTTGCGTCATATGCTAAAATCCAACCGGTCAGATGATTAGGATATGATGAGACATTACAGATTTCTGTGTACTGGAGCAAACACGCTTTTACGTAAATTTAGAAATTGTTCTGTAAATATCAAGATTAGATTATTCAAATCTTATTGTTGCACAATGTAGTGTGCTCCTCTGTGGACAAACTTTAGTAAATGTATGAAAAGAAAACTAGTTATTGGCTATAATAATAGTCTTCGTTTACTACTAAGCCTTCCAAGATGGAATAGTGCTTCTACCATGTTTGTAAACTATAATGTATTTAGTTTTGAAGAATTAATGAGAATGTATGTGTTTTCAATGATGACACGAATATCTAATAGTAAGAATTGTATCTTGAAATCTTTGTGGAACTATGATATTCATTTAAGTTCTCAGATTATAGATAGATGGAAAAAATTACTATTTAAATGTCTTACATAATTTTATTCCTAACAATAATAGACACATTCTGTAGTTGTAGATGGGTCAGTATATTTGTACATAAGACACCTAGGAACTTTTATGTCTTAAAATACTTCTATATTTTATATTTTAATTTAGATGTATGGACCATACAGTCTGAAATAAAGAATTCTTATCTTATCTTATACCCAAAATACACCACCTCTGCCTACTGTTTGGACGTCCAAAAGACTACTTCTGTGCACTGTTTGTATGCACGAAGCACCCAATATATTTGTATTGTTTGTATGCACAAAACACCCACGTCTGCGTACTGCTTGTATGCTCAAAAGACGCTACTTTTGCCTACTGTTTATATGCCCAAAACAGCCCACTTCTGATACTATTTGTATGCCCAAAACACCCCACTTCTGCCTACAGTTTGTATCCGCAAAACACTACACTCATGTCTACTGCTTGTATGCCCAAAATACGCGACTTCTGTCTGCTGCTTGTATCCTCAAAACATGTCACTTCTGCCTACTCTTTCTTCGCCCAAAAGACCCGACCTCTGTGTACTGTTTGTATGCCAAAAAGACCCGACCTCTGTGTACTGTTTGTATGCCAAAAAGACCCGACCTCTGTGTACTGTTTGTATGCCAAAAAGACCCGACCTCTGTGTACTGTTTGTATGCCAAAATGATCCAACTTCTGTGTACTGTTTGTGTGTCCAAAACACCCCACTTCTGCCTATTGTTTGTATCCCCAAAAGACCCCACTTCTGCCTATTGTTTGTATCCCCAAAAGACCCCACTTCTGCTTATTGTTTGTATGCCCAAACGACCGCACTTCTGCCTACTGTTGGTATGCCCAAAAGATCCCACTTCTGCCTACCGTTTGTATGCCCAAAGGATCCCACTTCTGCCTACTGTTTGTATGCCCAAAAGACCCCACTTCTGCGTACTGTTTGTATGTCCAAAGGATCCCACTTTTGTGTACGGTTTGTATGCCCAAAATTCCCACTTCTGCCTACTGTTTGCATGCCCAAAATACATCACTTCTGTGTACTGTTTGTATAACCAAAATACCCCACGTCTGCCTACTGTTTGTATACCCAAATGACCCCACTTCTGCGTCCTGTTATTATGCTCTAAAGACCCCACTTCTGTGTACTGCTTGTATGCCCAAAAGACCCCACTTATGTGTACTGTTCTTTCCACATATATCTTTACCTGAAATCCTTATAGTAACTTTTTTATAGATAAGTTCATATAAACAACTTTCGTTTCCACATTAGATTTTCAAAAAGAATTGATGACATTTACGCTGCTGAATTCTGTTAATTCCATAATAAACTAACAAGTGAGGGGTCTAAAAACAGCTAGTTCACATGTTCACATCACGACCGAGCAGAATAAAAACATAATGCCAGAGTTTGGCTTGATGCCCTTTTTTACTGTATTTCCGGGGACCTTAAAAGACAACAATCGCTGTCACTGAAGGGCTCTTAAACGTGCAAGTAACACCGACAAGTATCCTCTAATCCAATTAAGGACTGCACACTCACGAGGTTATAATTTCACACTTGTATAGCTTTACTTACTTCACGTTGGCATGATTTATCAGTCTCAAACATGTAATACACAAAGTGATTCCTATCTCTAATTAATATACTCTTCAAGTGATAATATCCAAAGAAATCCTTCTATTAATAAATGTTCAGGCGCCAATTTACGAAACTAAACAATGCAAACATTTAATCCCGTAAATACGGTTCAGTATGAATGCCCCTGAATGAAACAAATACTCACCAAAATATATCGAATCTATAAACGGAGATTAAATACAAATAGCACATACCCTAGGTATGTTATTATAATCTGACAAGAAATCACATTTTTAGTTTACTGCACTATCCACGATTTTCTTTAGAAACTGATGTAAGTATTTACAGCAATTGTACTTGTTTCATATTAGTAACAGCGTGCTGCACTTGTAATAACACCATTAAATAATTTACAAAACTTGAATACGTGCAGGTAATCACACCTCTTTCAGAAAATCTGGTTAATGAATGAGTGAATGCCGAACGATTCAACAAAAAATCTAACATACCTACTTGGAACAAGCTTGACTAACATGTCCTTTCACCCCGAGTAAATGGTGACATTTGCGATAATTCCACTAACAAGGTAAATTGTTATAATCAGTTGTTTTCCTCCTGCATTTACTGTTTGTTGGTATGCTAAAAGCATTTCAGTCCTTGAAAGGGTCGGCCTTGCATTGGATCATCGCGTACGATCTCAGTATAACCACTGCACACTTTAAACCGATTGCATAGCAATAAATTTCAGCTGATTTGATCCTCGTCCGAAATTCGCAGAAGCACTAACAGAATTTACATGATTAAAAAAATCGTCCATTGTGTTTAGAATCAAATGGCAAACTATCCAAAGACATAACATTTCTTTGCAAAGATTTCCGTGGGAAAAATCTCAGTCATTGGATAAGTCATTTGCATGACTGACATTCAACAATGTACCAAAACTATATGTGACATATTACTCACGCGATGACTCCACTCCCTCATTTCTTTGCAAAGATTTCCGTGGGAAAAATCTCAGTCATTGGATAAGTCATTTGCATGACTGACATTGAACAATGTACCAAAACTATCTGTGACATATTACTCACGCGAGTGCTCCACTTCCTCGCACGTACTCTGTGGAAGATATATCTGATGTATTGTCTCTTGTGACCGTGTAACCATTACTGAAATAAGCGGCCTAGTAAAAGCTATGCGATTGATAAGAGGTAACGAGCAAATAAGAAATCTAGAGAAGAAAAAGCATAAGGGACAGACCATTTTATTTTGGGTGGTAGGTGCTGGCCTGGTATTTTCTGTTACCTCGAGATTTAAAAAATTGTGGGGGGGGGGTGTTTTTTTTTTTTTTTTTTTCTATAAATCAGAATATGAATATTTTCTCAAGCTATTTTAGGGCCGGAAATTCACCCCATAAAATTAAATGGCCGATTCCTAATTTGACTGGGTCCGCGTTGCCATCACCAAGGTGTACAATTTTATGTGTTGACACTGAAGGTAATATACTTTAATTTGACAGGAAAACTAAATTGTAAGGAGTTATTATCAAACTGTACATTTTCTTGCAAAGAAACTATATAAGACATTATAGATCAATATTTCCCTGCAAAGAAACTATATAATACATTAAAGATCAATATTTCTTGCAAAGAAACTATATAATACATTACAGATCAATATTTCCTTGCAAAGAAACTATATAATGCATTATAGATTAATATTTCCTTGCAAAGAAACTATATAATGCATTATAGATCAATATTTCCTTGCAGAGAAACTATATAATACGTTATAGATCAATATTTCCTTGCAAAGAAACTACATAATGCATTATAGATCAATATTTCCAAGCACAATTTCTTTTCACTGTTGTACAGCTCAGGGTAACCTAAACAAGTCATGACTTTAAATATACATTTTTAAACTGAAAGAAAAGAGTTTACAATTTTAATCAACTTTGTTTTAAAAAGTCACAATAATGAAATATGTTTTAATTAACTGATGATCATGTCATTAAAGTATTATCTTTGTTTTATAAAGCTTGTATTGAATTATTTAGCCACAAATAATTAAACAGACAAGAAGTGAAACTAAACAAAGAAAGAAATCCTCGCCGATATATTCTTATACTCCTGGGGAATGCTGTTGAAGTACGTTAGATTTATAATTTGGAATCTGAACTAGTTATGACTTATAGTAAAAGACATTATACAAACATCTACAAGTATAGTAACAACCTGTCATACATATGAGTTTTAAATTCTATATAAATTGTGACGATAACTGTCTCTACATTTGATTTCTAATGCGTCGTTTTATACATTGGTGTTTTTGTTGAGTCCTGTAGTTTCGCGCGTGCATGTGTATCTGTGTTTGAGCATTTGCGAATACATGTATGTGTATGCCTTGGTTTACTTGAAGAGTTCTGAAGCTTTATAAGTATGTGTATTTATGAGTGTTTGTGTTTCACCGAGTCCTGTTCATAGATTGTTATAAACCATATTATAAAGTAAAAAATAGTTGTATCACTTTGTTTCTCTCATAGTTGCATCAATTTGGAAAAAGAAAAATAAAGTACTTTAGATAAAAAGAAGTGAAGGAACGAAAATGATGACGACCTCTTTTTTTCGTCCCTATCATCCTCCAATTTATTATTATAATTATTTTTATTTTTGTTATTATTATTGTTGTTGTTGTTGTTGTTGTTGTTGTTATTATTATTATTATTATTATTATTATTATTATTATTTTTATTATTATATTACCATCATCATTATCATCACTGTATTTTTCTTCTTTTTCATCTTCAATTATCATCATTATCATCATCATCATCATCATATACCTTTTCCAGAATATTAACATCTTTACCTTTTATTTTTTATCTTAGAGTATTTCATACTAGCGTTTATATGTAAGGTTTATTCTTCCTAATTTTTTTTTTTCAGTTCTTTCTGTTTAATATTTTAGAACTTAACTATTAATTGGCATAACATAGACATTATTGTTCCTACGCGCTGTTAAGTTCTAAGATATACAGTTTTAATTGGCATTATATAGACATTATTGTTCCTACGCGCTGTTAAACTCTAAGACATACAGTTTTAATTGGCATAATATAGACATTATTGTTCCTACGCGCTGTTAAACTCTAAGACATACAGTTTTAATTGGCATCATATAGACATTATTGTTCCTAAGCGCTGTTAACTCTAAGACATACAGACAGACATCATCGTCCTCATCATCAATAGCAACAGCATTTTCTTCATCTTTAAATAAATAAATTACTTACCGGTGCCTTTTTAATCTATGTATCCAAAAAAAGAATATAGATTTCTTTGTATCTGCAAGTAGACTTGGATAGACTGTAAACAATTCGCACTGTATGACTGACACAATCGATTCTCGTGACCCAAAGTAGGTGGATGACTGTAGTCAAACTTAGAAGTTTGATATCGCATTTCCGTTACATACTTCTTGGTACTCAATGTATAGACGAAGATAAAATATAAGCTTAAAAATAGATTATACACTGGATAAATGGCTGAAGCGAAGCAAAGGCTGTTCATGCAAAGTATGTTCTCAAGCTTTATTACCTAGATGATGTAACTAGAATTATTTAAATAAGCCAATTATAAGGAATTAGAACAAAACAAAGTACTTTTAAATCCAAACAATTTCACAATCTATGTTTTCAGTTTTAAAGATTTATAAACAAAAACGTTTCACTTTTCCCTGATGTTTGTAATAAAAATATGTTACACTTCAGTTAATCACAAACAAGGTAATTGAAGTCGTAAAAGAGGTATGATGTGTAGAAAGTCTTCAAGAACCTAAAATCGCTATTTGTAACCTTTCATTAACTCTCTTACTTTTTTAATTATCACTTGCAAGAGCACTCTGGAGCGATTCATTGTCGTCTTTGAAGGCAACTATTGTCTGCCCATTGCTTATTTTTGTTATCGCTTATTGTCCACAACATGTCGCTTATTATCCGCAACATGTTGCTTATTGTCCGCAACATGTCGCTTATTGCGCTTCATATAGTTTTAGGATTAATATCTGAATTACCCATTGATGGCAAGATGTCGTAATATGAGATAAGAGTACACCCCTGATTTGTACTTTCCAGATCGCTCTTAATCGTATAAGATGTGCATGACTTTATTGCGTATCTTCAAAACGGTCTGAATAAGTAAGACGGGAATACCAGACAAGTTTCTTTTCCTTTAGTACAGAATTGGTCGAGAAGTTTGGTTGGTCTGTAAAGAAATATTAAAATGTGTGTGTGTGTGTGAGAGAGAGAGAGAGAGAGAGAGAGAGAGAGAGAGAGAGAGAGAGAGAGAGAGAGAGAGAGAGAGAGAGAGAAAGAGAGAGAGAGAGAGATCACTGTATAAATTATAAATCACCGTCTCTACATTAAAATCACCCGGTGCGTAATTTCATATGCGAAGCTTTCACATGCTTGTAGTTTCGGAGGCTGCAAGTCCTCGTCAGATCTGTGGACATATAGTTTGGAGGTTACAAAGTCCTCATCAGATATCAGGATATTTCGTTTTGTCTTGGAACATAAATATTTCTTGCCATCAGGAAATCACATCGTGCTCTAAAATACACTGATCATTAATATAAAACATATCCTAATTATAATTCCACAAAGACTATACGATGTGTTTTGACTGCAGGGAAAATCAACAGCATGAACTATGTTTAGAACTATTCCATGGCTTGTTTACCCCACATATACAATTTGTTTGTGGTGTTTTTTGTATGTTTGTTTGTTTGCTTGCTTTTTCCGTGTTTTTTAAGGATTTTATATACATTTTTTAGAATTTGAACATCTTTACGTTGTATATGTTATCTTGTTGTATTTCGTATTTACATTTATTTGGAAGGGTTTATAGTCCTAAATCTTTGTGCAATTCATTTTACATTTTTCGAGGTTTACCCTTAGTTGGCACCATATTGCCACTATTGTGCTGAGGTGTCGTAAAACACTTCCACATACATACATTGTTTGTTTTTTACAATCATTCTACTAAATTAAGGGAAGTGATTAATATTCAATGGGCTTGGATATCACAGAGGTAAAGCACTCGCTTTATACCTCTCCTGTGCCGGATTAGATCTCAGTTCCGACACATGCAAGCATATGTGGTCGCCTAAGGTCGAGTGTTACTAATAGGTGCTCCACTTTCTGTCATCTTTAAGACAACTTATACATCTGAGCTGTTATCAGTCGACAGAAGTTTTATAAAGTTTAAACCAATGATCAATTCTATGATAATTAGCGAAGGTTAAAATATGGTGTATCGGCAATTGATGTGAGGAAATTTTCTCTACATTTATAAATGAATCACTTATTTCAAGAATTACTGACGTTGTCGATCATTGATAAGTTATGGGTGTATAATATTTCAATTGTTCTAACGAAAGGATGATAGTATCTGTCTTTTATAAGCAAGAGGGCAAAGTTAAGTGTTGGGTTCCGGTTTCTCAACAAATATTACTTTATTGTTTTAGCACGAGGAGGTTACATTTTCTGGAAATGTTTAATTGGCACAGTTGAAGAGGTCAAGAGTCCATGCATGTTTGTTCTTGGTGAGGAGTGGGTGTTTTTTCTTGTTTAACCGACCCATTACAGTAGAAAAACATTCATTAATTTGAACATAGAACCATTGGACTGTTTTCATTCTTGGAGTTACTTGTGTCAATGTTTGCCTTTAACATAAAAATGTAGTTTAATCATATTAGATACTTATATGTAGCCATATATCTGACTCACTTCTCTTTTGGCCCCCACCTCTCTCTCTCTCTCTCTCTCTCTCTCTCATACAATAAACACACCCATCCCATTTCTCTTTTCTCTTCTTCATTGGTTTTCAGATGATTATCAGGTTGAATTCATTGTAATGTGTTCTTGTTTTAATTTGAAACTTATGTTTCATGTATGATTCTAGTGTAATTTTGATGAATGTCATATTTACACGTTACAGTCTCATATTTACAATCTCATGGTGTCCCACGAACTTGTATCAGATCACCTCTGTGTAATATGCCATCTTGACGTATCAGTTCATAATCCTCCATCTGTGTTTGCTACTAAGAGAAACCTCCGTATGATTAATAGAACCCAACTAACGCACGACATCCAAGCAAACCTGACAACTTTGTTACCTCCTTGAGGAAGAACAACTTGATCAGTGCTTGCGTTCATTGCTTGACAAACATGTCCCAGCAACCACGTGCAGAATATCCATTCAGAAGTGTTCCCCATGGTATAGTAGTGTTATGGACAAGCTTCGCACTGCTAAAAGAGAACGCCGTAAGGCTGTGAGGCTTTGGCTTTCATCCAGTCTTTCTATTCAGAAACAAATCTATGAAGCCACTAAGAAGAATGTCACCAACATAGTTCATGCAGTGAAATCAACCTATTTCAGTACTAAGATGACTGAAAGCTCCAGCTGCAAAGAGCTCTTCCATATTACTAAAAATTAATGACAAGGAACAAATAGACACCACTTCCAACAACCTTCTCCCCGTCGAACTTCAGGACATGTTTGCACATGTCTTTCGTGTCAAAGTGCAAACCATTAGAAATCAGCTTGACAATACAATTTCAATCGACTCATCGTCACCACACAGTTGTGATGCAGAATTGCCAAGGCAACCTTTAATAGCATTTGAGCATGTCTCTACGGATTCGTTACGTACAATCCTGATGAGAGTGCCCCAAAGTCATGTGAACTTGATCCGATTCCGACATCACTGCTGCCTAAGTGCTTAGATTCAATATTGCCTTCACTAACCGATGTTATTAATACTTCTCTCTCATCTGGGGAATTCCCATTATTTTTCAAAACTTCCGTTGTAAAGCCTCTGTTGAAGAAATCAACGCTTGACCATAACGATTTTATAAAAACTACCGCACTGTTTCTAACCTCCCATTCATATCACAAATCTTAGAAAATGTTGTTCTGTCCCAACTGGTATCTCATAGTCTTTTTAGCAATAGTCTTTTTGGCAATTTACAGTCTGCATATCGCCCTCGCCACAGTACGGAAACTGTCCTTCTAGCAGTAATTAACGACCTTCTCTGCTTTGGATAGTGGAAAGATTACAGTCCTCACTCTCCTTGATTTGTCTGCAGCATTTGACACAACAGATCATGATGTATTACTTCAGCGTCTCCAGCATGTATCTTGCATTCGGATACAGCCTTACTATGGTTCAAGTCATACTTAGTCGACAGGACACAAATTGTGTCCGTAAATGGAAAACATTCCAGCCCAGTTGATCTATGTTTTGGTGTTCCACAGGGGTCTGTTCCTTGACCCGTATTCTTCATTCTATACACTCAGCCCCTCTCAAGTGTCATAGATCGTCAGCCGGTGTCTCACCAATTGTACGCTGATGACATCAAAATATACAAATCTTGTCACCCAAGCGTAGAGAGGTGAATTTCCTATGTGAAGTCATGGATGACATGTAACAAGCTGCAGGTGAATGATGATAACACTGAAGCCATTCTGATCACCACACAAAGACTTTCTCATTCCCATCCTTTACCTCAAACAATAAGCATCAGCAACACCAACATTAAATTCACATTACGAAACCTAGGTGTCACTCTCGACAGTACTCTCTCATTACACCATCATGTCACGAATATATCTGGAGCTGAGATGTATTAGCTCCATTCTCAATTTTCTTCAAGTTGATGCCACAAAAACACTTGTGTTCCTTAGTACTGTTAGACTGGAATATTGAAATTTGCTTTTATCTGGTTCGCCTCAGTATCTAATACAGAAACTTCAAGAAGTTAAAAACACAGCTATTCGGATCATCCTTCGAGTACCAAGAACCGAGCACTCCTTCCCCTGTTATGTACCCACCACTAGTTATCTGTTCTCTATGCTACACTTCGTTCGCGGCCTCCAGTCCAAAATACCTATCGGACCTCACCCACGTGTACACCCCTTCTAGATACTTAGGTTCCTCTTCCCACACTCTTTTTCTCATTATTCCCACTATCAAAACGAAGTGCTACGGATAACGTTATTTTGCGTACCAGGGCGCAACAACCTGGAACGAATTGCCTGTTGAACTTAGACACAATGACACTGTGATCTCAATTAAGAGTGCTCTTAAAACTCACCTATTTCGACTGCAAGAACAGAGTTAAGACTTAGCAATGTTTCCTTAGCTTAATTATTTTCAGTATGTTTTTTGCTTGTAATTTCATGGTGTTTGTTTTTTGTAATCGTGTCCATATATATATATATATATATATATATATATATATATATATATATATATATATATATATATATATATATATATATATATATATATCCTTATGTGTTAACTAATATATTGTAAAGCGCTTAGAGCTTCTAAATATTGAGCGCTGTACTAAGTCCTCGTTATTATTATTATTATATTATTATTATTATTAGTAGTAGTAGTAGTAGTAGTATTATTTACGGCTTGACATGAAGAATATTGTTGACCTTACAGTGGTGTATCTCACCATTTGTTGTTTGGTTGTGTAAAAAGTTGCCTAATTTGATATTTTATATTTAAAAGTAATTTCACAAGGATCTCTTAACCTATTGCTTAAAAACAAAGTCTTCCGTCAGTTTTTATTCTCTTTTCAGAAACTCATTATTAGAAACATTCGAGGCATTTGATAAGACTGATTGCACTTTTAACCAATACATGCAGGGCCGGATTAAGGCCTTTGGGGGCCCTGGGCACAGCCAACATAGCGGCCCATAGCTATCTATAACGATAATATACGGGGGCCCCTTAAGCCCGGGTCCGATGCCCCTTGAGCCTCGGGGGCCCTTGGCACGTTGCCCACCTTGCCCAATGGATAATCCGGCCCTGAATACATGTAGTTAAGCAGGCGTGGAGTAAAGCAGAATCGGCTACCCCTGACTATCCAGTTGATTTCCAATCATTTTCAAGGGTCTCCACATATAGACCCTAGAACAATGTCATCAGTGGTCATACTTGTTTCAAATGCCAGATTTTACTATTTGTTTTAAACAGCTACGACGATTAAAATAATATTTTTTACATCTTAGAAAAAATAATTACAGAACATTGATCAATAGGAAGAGCAGAAAAATACAGGGTTTTCTGCAGTCTGTGAATTAGTAATGTGTGCTAAACACAACTGAAAATCTAAAATGTTTCTTGACTTTGCCGCTTGTATTTCATACAAGTAAATATATTGCTACTGAGACCTTAACTTGTCTGCTATTTGCTGAAAGAGTCAGTTGGAGAGCTGTCTTTTCTATGTTAACCTTTGGTTTTGATTTACTCATACAGTAATCAAGGCTATGTTAATCTTTGGTTTTTATCTACTCATACAGTAATCAAGGCTATGTTAATAAAACTCTTTGTTTATCAGTACACACTATCGTCATTTTCATTCATTTTTTGAGAGCTTATTTATTTACCTTCAAAAATTCAATCTCTGTAAAAGTCTACAACAGTCGTAAAATTGCACAGGTTAATAATTCACTACCACCCTCTTCATGTATATCCATATTCTTTATAAATACAGAGGAATACCAATACACCTCATCTATGATGATAAATATCGTGCTGTTAAACCCTACACATATATATGTACACGTATATGCATACATATATACAGACAGATAGACATACATATATTTAAGTACACACATAGATTTTCCGCATCTATCTCTTCAGGCGGTTCCAGCGTTCAACTCTCAACTGATATCGCCTTAATTCCCTCCCGCCAGCTTAACATCTAAATATCTCCCACAAGTACCTTTCATAATCTTAGATACAAAAATAAATTTATTATTATAAATTTATATTAATTTCAATAAATTTTAAAGAAATGGCAACTATTTGGCAAACGAAGTCTTTCAATATGATAACATTAATTATACTATTTGGCAAACAAAGTCTTTCAATATGATAACATTAATTATACTGTTAAATCATAACCACCATACTGCTATAAACCGTGCTAAAACAATAAAGTAATATTTGTTGAGAAACCGGAACCCAACACTTAACTTTGCCCTCTTGTTTATAAACGACAGATACTATCATCCTTTTGTCAGAACAATTATAATATTATACATTCATAACTTATCAATGATCGACAACGTCAGTAATTCTTGAAATAATTGATTCATTGATAAATGTAGAGAAAATCTTCTCACATCAATTGCAGATACACCATATTTTGATCTTCGTTAATTATCATAGAATTGATCGTTGTTTTAAACTTTATTAAAATTCTGTCGACTGATAACAGCTCAGATGTATGAGTTGTCTTAAAGATGACAAAAGCAAACAAACAAGCAAACAAACAAACAATACAAATAAATCGTATATATAGGGTAAATTAGCCATGGAATAGTTCTAAACATAGCTCATGCTGTTGATTGTCCCTGCAGTCAACACACATCGTATAGTCTTTGTGGAATTATAATTAGAATATGTTTTATATTAATGTAATTTCCTGATGGCAAGAAATATTTGTGTTCCAAGACTAAAATTAAATATCCTGATATCTGATGAGGACTTTCTAACCTCCAAACTATATGTCCTCAGATCTAAACGAGGACTTGCAGCCTCCAAACGACAAGCATCTGAAGCTTCGCATATGAAATTACGCACCGGGTGATATATATATCTGGACCATCGTCGCAAGCTACGAGCGAAAATTCGTGAAATAACGAGGGTAGCGGATTTTCGCCTGTCATGCGACGATGACTCTGGACCTATGAATGATGGTAAAACTTACAGATAAACCAACCAATGGAAACGGGAAAAAGACAGATAGAGGATAAAAAAATCTTGTGGGCGATAGCAATGTTAATTAAAACATAATAACAATTTATATTAACTGTATATAAATTCAAATGTTTGAATTACAACTTGTTGGCTCGTCATTCAGCGTAGTCTATATTCCACACTCGTTTCAATATACTCGACGGTGACTGAATGGCTACGCGTTCAGTGTTCAAGAAGATAACCATGCTGTGTTTGTAGCGCTGTACTTTCCTCACTTAAACGATCTTTCATGTTTAAATCATAAGTGTGTCTTATATTAATTTAATCAATATGAATGAAAATATAAGTTAAAAAAAGAAAAGAAGCAATTTCTCAATTTGCAAATAGAATTGTGAATAGCCGTAAAAGTTACAGATCTACATTTTGTAACGGACACACTGGGCAGGGATGTGAAGCGTTCACTCACTCCGTCAATACACAATTTCCTGTAGTCAATCTTAACTCCATTGGATTTGCAGGTATGTGAATTTGTATGTGATATAAATAAAATATAATGATAGTATGTACTCTGTATCTTTGATATACCACTTGTTGTATAAATTTTTCATTAAAAGGAAACTCGGCAAGCTTCGTTTACTTTTAATGATAAATTTATACATCTCGTGGTATATGAATGGTACAGAGTACATACAATATATATATATATATATATATATATATATATATATATATATATATATATATATATATATATATATATATATATAGCCAGTACATATTTTCAACTCATCTACAACAGTATATAAATCATGCTTAAAAAAATTTCCCACGTGAAGCGGCTTCTGCATAGTTGTGCTAAGAACGTTTTTGCTGCAAAAGTCCAAATAAAAAAATGCAAAACTATCTAAAAAAAATATAATCGCCTGAAAATCTAAATCAAGTCCTTTGCATATACGTACAAATTTAATTCGCTTTGGTCAAGTGGTTTTTGCGTAATTTAATTCGCATAGGTCAAGTGGTTTCTGCGTAATAGCGTTGATATGGTTTTACTAAAAACAATTGTAAGTTTTAAGCACCACTTGCACTTGAAATCCACTTGTCTATTTTTAATTATTCGTGACAGAAATCTCCAGCAGCTTGCTAAAATCCCTTATTTGTGAACAACTCGTCACTTTTTCAAAATGTCAATAAACCGCTTACCAATTGTGTTGCGATCATTGTGTGAAATTTTCAGTATGACATATGACTTTATATTTAATATTTTTTGTTAGCTTCTTTATATAATGATACAGTTTTCACCTCATAACATATATACTAATTAAGAACTACCTCATAGCATATATACTAATTAAGAACTAACCCATAACATATGTACTAATTAAAAACTGCATCATAACATATATACTAATGAAGAACTACGTTATAACATATATACTAATTACAAATTGCATAACCTTACAGTCCTTGAACCCAGTTTCATGAAACGTTTATTATTCATATAACATGTCTGTTTTGAGCCTAATATATTATGCCTTGTATGTGGACAATGTGCCATCCACGCGTACTGTATTGGCATTAACTTGTATGTGGACAATGTGCCATCAACGAGTACTGTATTGGCATTAACTTGTATGTGGACAATGTGCCATCCACGCGTACTGTATTGGCATTAACTTGTATGTGGACAATGTGCCATCCACGCGTACTGTATTGGCATTAACTTGTATGTGGACAATGTGCCATCCACGCGTACTGTATTGGCATTAACTTGTATGTGGACAATGTGCCATCCACGCGTACTGTATTGGCATTAACTTGTATGTGGACAATGTGCCATCCACGCGTACTGAGTGGTGCAATAGCGATTCGTTGAACTAAGGGTCGATATTCACCGTAAAGATGACCAATGTATCACCAAACTCAAGGAAACTCAAAATAGCACAGCTTCAAACCACAGCGTTTGTTACACTAGAATGGGTGGCTTTATTGAGACTGCAAATACATCTGTGTGCATTAAGCTGGAAGACGGTGCCCATGTTGAAACTCTGGATTGCAGAAACGGTGAAAGTATATGGGGAAGAAGCGCTTAATAAGGAGACTGTAGCCGACCAATCAACAGATTCCTACCTAACACTTCCTGTTTACCGTGATAGCTATACACAATACTCTGAAACAAAGTGGGGGGACGTACCATGGAACACACCAGTAATTTTTCTTTTTTGCAGAAATACTAAAGTTAATGATAATACAGTACGCGTGGATGGCACATTGCCCACATGCAAGTTAATAACAATACAGTACTCGTTGATGGCACATTGTCCACATACAAGTTAATAACAATACAGTACTCGTTGATGGCACATTGTCCACATACAAGTTAATAACAATACAGTACTCGTTGATGGCACATTGCCCACATACAAGTTAATAACAATACAGTACGCGTGGATGGCACATTGCCCACATGCAAGTTAATAACAATACAGTACTCGCTGGTGGCACATTGTCCACATACAAGTTAATAACAATACAGCACTCGTTGATGGCACATTGCCCACATACAAGTTAATGATAATACAGTACAGGAACGACACCAATATAATTAAACAGTTCAGCGTGTTATTATTCGTCCCAAGCAGGAATCGAAACCGTGCCGCGAGTAAGGGCACATATAACCAAGCTCTTATGCACCAGCTCTCTAACCCACTCGACCATATACTCATCCCCTATCAATGATGGAACAAGGTCGAAGGAAAGTACTCGAGATAAACGAGAACTCGCTCGTTTGGCAAGCAGAATTTAACACTCAGCTATATGCACAAACCCCTCTCTCTCTCTCTCTCTCTCTCTCTCTCTCTCTCTCTCTCTCTCTCTCTCTCTCTCTCTCTCTCCACACACACATATATTTATATGTGTGTGTGTGTATTTAATGTCGAAGTCAGTAAATCAGTTAGTTAGTAATTCAAAAAGAATAGTGCTAGCGTGTGTGACAATAGATAATTGATTCTAATAAATCGTAAAATCGAAAACGTTGTTTGAGGACTTTCTCGAAACCAGAATCATTTTCTATTTTAGCCATGTATAGCCCCCACTCAGCTACAAGCAACGTAAACCCTGATTTCTCCGTTGCATTATCCGCTGTCAGACCAGGGTCTACACTATTCTGCAATCATTAGTAAAAGAAAAGAACGTTAACCCTGATTTTCCAGCGCTTGATGTGACGGCAGGATCTGGGACTAAACTATTCATTCTTGGTTATGTGTTATACACGAGAGCTAACTTACGGTTATACATGAGAGGTAGCTCCGCGTTTTACGAGAAAGCTACAGAGCTACGCGTTATGTACACTAAAATATAGGCTGCCTCTTCTGAATTCAAAATACTAATTTTTCAATGTAGGCTAATATTTTACCTCTTAGCCAGTCACACCTAGAGGAGACAAACTTGGATATATCCTGAGTTCTATTTCATTTGTGTTACTTTCGTACATCGTATGATTCTCGGTTATTGACTGGTCTATAGCTTTTATGCCGTCACGGAATTCCTGCACCTGTAAATTATTCATGAGATAATTAAACTTTTATCAGATACATACTGAAATTCAAAATTGTCATACGCCACACGATAAGTTTTACATGATTCGTAAACGGAATGGATTATAGAATGTGTAATTCAATCAAACAAGACGGGGCATATATCAAAGGAATGAAATCTTATTTCTTCCTTCGTTATTTATCTATCTATGTGTCTGTCTGTATGCTGTGGGCTTATGCATACATTTCATCTGTCTGTCTTTATGTATGCAAGTATGTATCTGTCCATGTAGATTTGTATCTGTCTGTCTGCAAGTTTGTAGATATATGTGTACCCGTACATACAAATGTATACTCATACTTGTTTTTCTTTTTTCTTTTTTTTTTTTTTTTTCTTTTTTTGTAGCTTAAGCCTAGTACTCGAATTGATTTGAGAATAAAATCCCGTTTTGAGCTGATTTGCCTTCTGTTTCTTGGCTATGTAGCTAACATTGTTCAAGCGACAGCTGGAAGCAGATTTATTTAAGAAGATAGAAAACTGGATGGGTCGGAAGACCTACTTCAAACGAAAAATTATTCTTTGATGTGTTGAACAACATCTTGATATGGAATCCTGTGTTGACCTTTATCCTTTTGATACAACCGAAACGAACCTTCTCTCCCTCCAGTTCAAAGTACCCTCCGGTCTCTGTCTAATTTCTGGTCTAGCGTTCTAGATTTAGTAACAGACATAAAGCACGAAACAAATCAGATGTATTTTTTTTGAAAACTCATTGATTTAATTAGTGATAATTCATTTTTTATTTATCTTTCTAGATATGATAGAACATATATAATTGATTTACAATTTGCAATTGCAGTGAGAGGTCTAATATGATCTGCTTTGCCCGCAGCAAATACACTCAGATATGACGATTGGTTGAATGAATATCTCTGTCGATAATAAAAACATATAATGTGCGATGTTTTCAGTTTATTTCGTTCATAAAATGTAATAAGCAACAAATATTGAAGTATCTATTTCTAATTTTAATTGTTTATTTTTATTTCTAATGTTTTCTAGCCATAATTGCAACAACAAGAAGAAGACGAATGAGTGAAGATGATTGTGCAAATAAAAGATCTGAAGGATTTGTTGTTTGCACGGGTTAGTAACCACTAACCTTCAACTCAGAGCAAAATCACATGTAAGAACTGAAGACTGAACGGATCTTTATTTCTAAAGAACTTTCATACCTAATAGAAACATACCATTCTCGTTTGCGATAACTGCTTTCTCTTCAAAAAGACAATAAATGCACAGAAACAGGAGGAATATATTCATATCTGCTCATCACCAGCGCACATATGAAAACAACAAACCTGCAATAATTTGTATCATTATTAATATTGTACAAAATCAGAGAGAGAGAGAGAGAGAGAGAGAGAGAGAGAGAGAGAGAGAGAGAGAGAGAGAGAAATAACCCATGTAATTATAATCCGGACGAAAGGACAAAAGAGAAACTGAAAGAAAAAATTAGGTACTGATATATATTTTCTGATATATCCGGATAAAAATAACTGGTGTCAATTATTGCCTGAATTAAAACAGATAGCGGAACTGGTGAAAAACAAAAACAAAATGTTTTTTTTATATAATAAGATTGTCGTTATCCCAGCTCTTGTACCTCATTTAAATAGACAGATTTTGGGTCCAGTTAGATCTAATTCCCTGGAACCAGAATATCCGCCACCTTTTGGGTCAACCTACCGCACATGCTCCTCACGGTGGGTTAACTCCCTTGTTTAGGATAATATCATCGCCACAGCCATGTCAATTTTGTGGTATAATGCTACCTTGATTTGAATTTAACTCGTGTGCGGCCATTCGGCCATGTACGAGTGCACACACCCAATGCGTGCGAAGCACGCACTAGGGGATTGAACTGTGTGCTTAGCACACTTTTAATTCTCGTCAAGTGAGTTGCCGGGCTGCAACCCACTTGACTGATTACTGCGTGCAGTGCACGTTATTTACACACCACTCCCACGCTGCATGGTGTCCCCACTATGGGGTTGCATTGAAAGCGCGATATGGGAGGGTGTGTACAATTAGTTATACCTGTATATAAGAATGGAACCACAATGTTTACAGGGTGACGTGGTGCGCACGGCGCACTACTTAATTGATGTCTGGAGTGGCAGGCTGTACGGATTCGGCAAGGGAGGCGCGAAGCGTGCGGAAAGTACTAAAACGCCATGACCGTAATGATCAAATTCTGCCCAGTTAACTAAGTCGGGCTGTCCCTAATACCAATTTTGTGTTAGCCACATATTGTAATTGCGATCGCATTTAAGCAGTTTTAAGAATTTATCTAATCCCTGTCATTTTTTAAATTTAGTGTTCATTGTGTACATCCAATTTTCCGAAATAATGTACATAATTTCCGGGTTAATGTACCCCTATTGATAAAATTTTGGGGTCTTAATTTGAAAATAACAAGTGATTATTTTGCAGCCTGGAGAAAACTGTACGCTTTGATAACTGCATCACACTCAATTTAGGTTGCATTGGCTGCGATCTTTTCTCTGCAATGGCTTTAGTGCGAAATTAGAAGATTTTGCCAAATACGTAAAAGGAAAAGTTAGGAATTTTATACTTGCAGTGATGGAGCACAAGGCTGATTGTGTTACAAGGTAGCACGTGGCAGGCGTCACAATATATAGATGACGTCACAATGAAATGCATTGGAGTCGCCTTAAACAGTCTTGTTTATGATTCAGTTTCAATCTTTGATGAGAGAAGTAAAGTAGGATCCAGTCAAGATGCTTGTTTACTAATGTGTGGAGACAATGTAATAAGGTTTAGATGAATCAGAGATCAAAACAGCCTTACGACAGCAATACGTTCTGAAAGAGTATGAGCTGTGAAGAGCGGGTCTACCGAATTATTGTTAGTGACGGAAATAATAATTTCTTGCATGTTATAATATATCGCTACAGAAATACGATTTATCCTGTGTATATTGTATGTTGCACACAAACAATATTTACAGAATTATCTATTTGTATACTGTGTTAATCACCTCCCTTCCTGGCATGAGATTGCCTCTATCTTTAAGGGAGTTTATTCGACAGTGTCTGACTGAATGTTTATTTGTCTTAATTTAAAATGATTTCACAGAAATAGTTGTCAATCAATTATCACAAAATCGTGTACTAATATAAAATAATCAAACCTATATTTGTTTTGTTTTTTTGTTGTTGTTTTGTTTTTGTTTTTTTTTTTTGTTTTTTTTTCTTTTTTTGTTTGTTTGGTTTTTTTTTCGTATCATAACTTTTATCAGCTATAAATTAATAAAACAATTCATGTTTTCACTATGCATTGTTAAGCATAATACGTATTATAGGGATGTAATTCCTTTTCTAAACAAATTCTCTCTTTTAGTATTATATAGGTTGTTTCAACCTAAATTCAATTCTAAAAGAGACAATTTGTTTAGAAACACGGGCTGCTTGAAATCAATTAAGGATGATTGTTGTAGTATTTAGAGTTTTGAAATATTTAAAATTTTACGATGTGAGGGGTCTAAGCGATCAAATAATGTATCAATTGGTGTGTATTTTTCTTGCGCTACACTTAACTGAATATTTCTCTCCAAGTAAGAGTCATTAAATATAAAAAGTGTAGCAAAAAGTAACATGTAAACTATTGTCCATAAAATAATATTTATAAATTTGAAGGTCATAGACTCCTCTCATCAAATACACATAAAAGTGTATGACACATAAAAGTGTATGTTCGTAAACGCATGTTTGTCAGTATGATACAATTATGGAGCTCGCATCGGTTTCCGCAACAGAAAGCTTGCGTGGCCAATTCTGGGCAGGTTATAAATCGCTAAAGACTTCCCAGGTAATGTATACTTTTTGCTAAGTTTATATTTTTCTCTCACATGGTTGTTATTGCAATTCCAAAAATTCTATAAGCATGTTTCTTCTTCGTTATTTGATAAGAGACAGAACACGTTATTTTACGTCTAATCTCTCCCTGAGTTCATAGCGATACGACACACATAGATAATGTGATGGTCACTTCACTTCGAGCTGCACAGTAAGCGTCGTTTTAGAAGAAAAACAAATTAACAACCTTAATCTTTTCATGAATCAGTTTCATTTGTTATGACGGCATGACCCAAAAGATTTCAGACAGTGATATCAAGGGAAGTAATTATGACAGCATGACCCAAAAGATTTCAGACAGTGATTTCAAGGGAATTAATTATGACAACCTATTACATCATATAAAATCTATTTATAAAATGCTTATACTCGTGTTACACCCATGATATTAAGTGATCATTACATGATTCATTGTCTGGGGTGGGATGGGGTGGGGTGGGAATGAAAACCAAGCAAAACTAATACGAAATCACTTAAAACACAGCAACTTCAAAAACCTTTTTCACAGCAAATTTGTTAACTATGTGGCTTTCCGTTATTAGTAAACTGAGTGTTTAAATGCTGATAAAACCTGCAATTCTTTAGTAGTGCATTTCCCATTATAATTAAACAGCAACTTCTATATTTGCACACTTCGTATTTACAAGCTTCATTCGGTCTGACAACACCACACCTTCTAAACAATTACTTTTGTGTTTTCCCTTGTTAACCCCAGCCCCCATTTTGTAATATGTACATTATCAAACAGTTTTTGAAATCCTTTAATAGTCTGTAAAACAAAATAACTTAGTCATCCTCAAAAAGTATTTAAAACAATAATTATTATTCGAGTGATAACCCAAATTCACCAATAGTTTATAATGGCATTCCCAGATCTTCAATAAACAACGAAAATAGTATAGGGGAGATAACTTCGCCTTGTCTCAAACCTAAATGAATTCAAATATAGTGCATGATTATCAACACATGATTTAACTGTGGCATACATGGATCTTAATACTTTCAAAATGTACCCCCTCACTTCAGATTAAAATGAGTTATATCCGATAAACCATTTCTAAAAGATTATAGAAAGTCTTTCGAAAGTCAACGAAAGAACAATAAAGTATTTGACCATTACTGATATACATATTTACAAGACTATGAAGTATATACATTGGATCAACGGTTCACAACCCTATCTTAAATCCAAACTGATCATTGTTCATTTTATTGTAATTATTTTACATATTCACTAATCTTTCATAACTAATGCATGTAAAATTATTTGAATTACAACTTACCAGATGTATAACCAGGTTGTTTTTGTGTTCAGAATTATCCCCAATTTTAAATAGTGTAATAATCACACTACCCTCTCCACCACTACATGCATCAAGTATCAAATTAAAATATTGTGGTCGTTAGATGCAGAGTGTCCCGTATGCAACCAAGTGTCCGAATGACCGGGACCACGAATAGCTTCTTTAAGTGAGTAGAGGCTTCTTTATATTCATCAATGAATCACATCTGTTCTTTATTTATACGATACATTGTGTGACACGTTATGATTGCTTGCTTTCATATTTTATATTGTTCTCGTAAAAAGATGATAGTAGCTGTCATTTACAAGCAAAGGGGGAGGGGAGTTGAGCATTGGGTTCCGTTTTCTCAGTAATATGACTTGATTGTTTCAGTAGGAGGCAGTTACGTTCTCCATATATTTTTAATTTTCACAGTTTAGTGGTAATTGATTGATGCATATTTCTTTGTGGTCAGTAGCGTTTGTTTTTTGGGGGGTTTTTTGTTTTGTTTTTTTGTTTTTGTTCTTATTTGTTGCTTTTGTTTTTGTTATTTATTTATTTTTTTTTATTTTTTTTTTTTGCTTGTTGTTGTTTTGTTTAATTTATTCATTACAGTAGACAACCATTCATAAATTCAAATGAACAGCCATCTTCTTGTAGCTACTTATCTCATTGTCTCTGTATTCTGTATTTTGCTTCTCACAAAAAAAGATATTTTTTGTTTATTCATACTATATATATATATATATATGGGTCTTGGACCATTCAGTTGAAATGAAGTATTCCATTATTCCATCAGTTAGTATTCCAATGCATATGTTAAGATTGATTGTTCTTATATACATGTAGTTTAAGTAGTCGTAGAATAAAACAGAATTGGCTATCCTTGATCAGCGCGTTAATTTTCAGTCGTTTTTTTAGGATATCTAGATTTATAAGGCATTTTTAGATTTACGTTACCATACTGGAATACAACTGATATGTTTTACTATTGATTTTAACGACTGAAATAGAATCTTTCACCCACCACCTCACCCACACACCCCAAAAAGAGAAATTAGTTTTTGGTTTTGGATATGTGTTGTACACCACAGCAACACAAGTGGGTTATTTAGTACCGAAGCAATTGTCGTCCCCACGGACACACCACGGTAGCCGACCCAGACATGTCCAATAGTAGGATTCGAACTCACACCCTTTCGGTCTCAAGTCCTGCACACTAACCACTAAGCCACCACAGTTCTGAACATAAGTATTGTGTGCGCTGATATAGTTTAAAATGTAAAATACTTGTTGGCTTCAGTAGGATCAGCCCCCTGCTTGTACTCCACATAGACACAGTTCTTTCTACTGATAGCCTGCTTTTAACTTTACTAAGAAAGGTCTCTGAAAGAACTTTATATTGGATGTCAATGTTTTGTTTTGACCATCTTATACTTGAATGAATACGATACTAATAAAGCTTCTTTTCTAATCTGAAGGGGATTTTGAGTGCCCATAATCTTTTTATTTGATTTCTGAGAGCTTATTTCTTACCATCAAGAAGCCAATCTGTCAAAGTTGACTCCAGTCGTAAATTGCATATGTTAATAATTCACTATGCGGGTATTTGCCACCCTCTTCAGGTTATCAAAATTCTACATAACGACAGAGGGATAGCAATAAACGTAAGACATAATGATAAATATCGTTATAAAGTGTGCGCGGCTATCTCTTTACTCTGGGTCAGCGTTATACTCCCAGTTGATCTCGCATTCATTCACTCCTGCCAGCCTAACATTAAAATATATCTTACTCATGCAACTTACAAAACTCAATATAAATGTAATGTGTTATCTGAAATTCTGATTAATTTACCTAAATTTCAAGTACAGAAAGGGCGCCTGAATCGCGAAGATTCTTTATATAGTGTACAAATGAATTGCACTGTGAAAGGATGTCAATCTTCTGACGATAAATTGCTTCTTTATTTGGAATAATTTGTTTAGCGAACATAAATCATAGATTGGGGACAAACATTACTTTGCATCAGTGACAAATATCTACTTTGATAGTTTTCAGAATGAGTGCATTTAATCAAATTATTTTCCGGAGAGAATAGCAGCTAGGATTAGGAAACGGTAAGTTAATTGACACAAAAGGCAGTCATTCTTTTCTTTTCTTTTTGTGCATCTACCTTCCTGCCTTTTTTTTTTTTTTTCTTTCCAGTTATCTTTATTGTCGTGTTAAGCAATGGCATTTGTTGGTGGTGAAGGGAAATTATAGGCTAAAAAAAATAGTTAAGTTCCATATTGAGTAGGAAGGAATGGTCAACTTTTTACTTGGAGCAGGTATGACTTTTTGCACCTCAAAACAATGTAGGGTATACTTTTACGTGAGAACTAGGGTATAATATACGTCCCATAAAAGGGTACATAAGTGTACGTTGCCGAGTGGAATTTCCCCAGTGATACCTTTAATGGGAGCGCATAAGAAATTTGAAACTGGAAGTCCTTGAACAGACAAAAGTAAAGTTGTGACACTCAAACGATCTCCGTGGATGTTGTATACTATTAAATGATTTTATTATTTCTTTTGCAATAATTCGAGTTATATTTTAAATTTTATTGTGCATGATGTAAAAGCAGAACATAGTCCAAATTATATTATTGCACTTTAATCTCACCCTAGGTTCAGTTAGGTCAAACTGCTCCGTTAACGTTTCGAGAGAAGCGACAGCGCATCCTATTATTGCGGTAACAATTATTATTCAGTGATTCCCGTGAGAGATGGCTTTCATGATATGTGATACTTATTTATGTCGCATGGTCATGACGTCATTGATTTTTTCGTGACGTAATAACGTTAAGTTCTTAGCGTCATGCAGTTGAACTATGATTTGTACAATTCTACATTGCATTTTTTCTGTTAATCAAATAGCAAAATAGTATAGACCTTTGTTTCGATCAATATGAAGATTTATGAACCAGTAAACGTCATATTGAGGTCTACTGGTTCATAAAGCTTCGTAATATATACTTTAGGAACAGTACCGTTAAGTTAACATTGTTGCTAGGGGTCAATATCCAGCCGTATTGACCGTACTTAAGTACAAATATTCACTGCTTCCTTATATGGTAAACACGTGCCAGCATTCGATGAGCTACTTCTGGCTACGGCCAAATATAAATGTCTACAGAAAAGTCAAACGCTGATCACGTCATAAATATGACGCACACCAGAGGCCAGCAATGACAGTAACCCTTTCTACCTAACGCCAGTGCAGGAGAATTGACCATCTGAGAATGATAATGTTTGGTATTGCTCTTTATATACAACAGAAAATCGGGCATTCTGCGCCACATGACCTCGGGTCCAATATTTTTTAATACTCGGTGATAACCTATACCAGTTGTTCCCAACCTTTTTGAGTATGAGGACCTATTTTTAACCTAAAATAAGTGCACGGACCCCCGCATGCTAATAGTTGTACTCTTAGGCTGTGTCGGGGACAAACTTTGAAAAAAAATTTGAACATGCCTTGCTCGCAGCGGCGGGGATAACAGAGGAAAGCAAGATCTGGCTTTAGGACCAATAGTTGCTGCGAAGCTATGTGAATTCGCGGACCCCTTGGAATAACCCCGCAGCCCCCCAGGGGTACGCGGCCCACAGGTTGAGAACCACTGACCTATACATATTCATCGAAACAAAAGTCTATAATTGTATAACGTCATATGCCTACGTCAAAATGTAATATTTACGTGATTTCGGGCAGTAAACATCATCGGAACATCATCATGTCATTTAGATGCGAGACCAATAGCTGCGACTATCTGAAATAGACTCAAAGGTAAGTATAGGTTATTAACTGAGTATTTAAAAATATTGGGCCCGAGGTCATGTGGCGCAGAATGCCCGAGCTTATGAGGGCATTCTACACCACATGAACGAGAGCCCAATATTTTTGAATACTTAGTCAATAACCTTACTATTATATACTTAAAAAAAACATGAATATTAATTTTTCTGTCATACTATAGAAATAACACAATTTTGAAACAAGGAATTATTTCAACGTTTTATTGAGCATTTTACTTGTTGTTCATTTAACGAATGAAATCTGAACACCGGGCAGTAATACACAGTCTACTTTACTGCTATGGAAGTGGGCGCGTATATGGGGTGATTCTCATTCAGCGATGAAGGAAACTAAGTTTGTTAAAGAGGATGCTAGTCAAGGAAACACAACGAAATATTGATATAATGAACAATGGTCGTTATGATTTGCCTTTATTCAATGCTGTTGCCATGGAGGCGGGTAAATTCGAAATATGCAGTGTGCGTCAGGATTATTGTCAGGGTATTGTGGCCCATCAGTCTTGAATAATACCTGAAAAAAAGGATATCAATTAATTTTGGAGTCGCTTATGTTTGATTAAAATTCTAGTACAGGATAAAACAACGCTGTTGAGAGTGGATAATAGTGCCCTGTTTAGGTGCAAGAGAAATTATTTATAGATACGTTGTATCAAAGGTCACTCTCTCTCTCTCTCTCTCTCTCTTCTCTCTCTCTCTCTCTCTCTCTCTCTCGATCATATTTATTTTTTATTTTTCTCCTTGCAATTTAAATCTTTGGATGTTTTCAGATTTTTTAATTTAATTTAGATGATAGATATTTTTATTTGGATCAGAGCTAGATCTACTGATTCTTCAGCTCTGTTGTAAGATAGGAAGAGTTACAGTCATTGTCGGCATCTGATAGCCATCAGATTTACGACGTGTTCAACGTTCCAATTTTCCGTCGACATTGTTATTTAACCGTAGCCAAAAGTAGTTGATCGAATGCGGGCACGTGTTTACCATATAAGGAAGTGGTGAATATTTGTATTTAACTACGGTCAATACCGCTGGATATTGACAGGTAGCAAAAACATTAAACTAATGGGACTGTTTATGAAGTATATAATAATCAAAGTTATACTTTCCAATTGGTAATATTTTGGCGGACGAATATCTGGCTAGATGTGCGGTGAATAGATTACTCATAAAAAGATTAGTCTGTACCAACCCCAATACGTCCATTATATATCTATCTAACCGTTGCTTGGGTGGGATGCATGCTAATATGTCTTCATTTGTGACGTGAGAATGTTTATTCATGCGTCATACAGTGAACATTAAATAGATAGGGAAATCCCTAGGAACAGACAACCACATACGAACATTCATTGACTTTAATTTCAATGGTAATATAGTAAACCACTATTTTCAAAGGTCAATAAAAATTATTTTTAAAAATCCTTTCACACCAATAAAACAAAAATGTTGATAACTATCTGTTTATAAATAAAAAATTTATTTTATGCTAGTCCGTGAATAAGTAGATTTTCAAAGAGAAATAATGTCGATAATTCACTGGAGTGAATTATCGTGTTTATTTTTTCACTCAAGGCCGGGTGCATCTATAACAAGTGGTTGCAGCTTTGGCCACGAAGAGACTGAAGCAATTCTGGACAGATGCCATAGCGTACGCACCATCCGCACGCACTATCTGAAGTATATACTCGTCCTGGATTTGCACATATATTCTTGCAGTAGCAAATCTCTATATTTGCCGTCCTCGCGCCGTCTTGGCATCTTCCGAAGTCGTCTGCAAAGGTGGGCAGGCCCACTAGCGGACGGAGATGCGTGCGGCCTGTGTGACAAGCGAGGTAGTCCACGTCTGCAATGTCGGCGAATAGTTTGCTCTAGTAGGCATCTTCGCGAAGCGGGTGTAAGGCCATGGCCTTTTCGGCACAGATGCTCATGCTTCGGAACATGTACTGGATGCATGGTAGCTAAGGGATGTGTGTAGCACCAATATAGTAGTGGAATCAGTTTCTGCTACCAAACGCTCTAAAAGAACTGCTACATCATACACCTATGCTGTTCTTGTCGAAACAACTGTCAAATGGTACACACACCCAAAAATGGTAGCTGAAATCAATAGCATACACAATTATGCGCTATAGCAAGCTTTCTGTTCTGTCGCTGGGAGGAGCAGCGGGCGGTTTAGAAAATGGTTTACCGGTGTCTCAGCTGTCGGAAAAACGGCGGAGAAAGGACGGTCGGCGAGACCAGGCTACCCCGTACCCGTACTTTGAAATCATCATGTGATGGGATACATGTATTCAATCCAGTCACGCCCATTTCGGTTTCATACTATTTGGTTTTCTAGTATAGATTCAACCCAGATACAAACATATTTAGTTAAGAAAGTGTATTAGTCATATCCCTTTATTATCACAAACAGAATGAAAAGTTATAATCTAAGGGTTCACGTCGGTAACACTTTAAAAAAATACTACCTCCATGTATGTTGTCTATAATTTGAATGCCTTATATATCCCTTATATGCATTGTAATCTAAAGATATAAATTAATTGAAATTCATAATGTCTGATTGTCCTTAGTTGAAGAAAAATGTATCTGACTTCCTTTTATAAACAGTTTGATGAATTACCTTCAGTGTTTGCAGGAGAGCAGCATTTCAGATGGTATTATGACATCTTAACCATTCTGTACTTTTCAGTTTATCTTTATTCTGTGGACTAGTATTATTCAAATCAGTGCCGTCTCGTATAAAGAAATGTAAGCAGTAGCGTACTAACGGGGGGGGGGGGGGGTGGCGGACGGGGCGGTTGCCCCGGGCGCCAGACGTCTTGAGGCGCCAAAACAGCTGATAAAAATTCTGACCTCGTATTCTGGCCATCATCGCCCCGGGCGCCATTTACCCTTAGTACGCCACTGAATGTAAGGACTTACATCTGTCATTATATTCGTGTACTCTACGGTTCTTAATTTTGACATATTCTAGCAAAGAAGAACACCTCAAAAATAAGAATCTGCCCCCGTCCCCTTTCAGTTCATTCTTCCCTAAAAGTGCGTTATGGTTTCACGTAACATGTTTGTAAATCCACTCATTACCAACTGCAGTCAAAACATAGGAGCATGCTTAGTTGCGTAGCGAGGCAAAGTGCCGCACAAGGCCAGCTACCAAAATTACGCCCCCACTCCATTCGTATCATTTATTATATATACAGTACTCTTACCAAATTGCCCTCACTTCCCACCCCCACCCCAATAGAAAGTGCCGCCCGGGGCCGCCCCTTCCCCCACCTCGCTACGCCACTGAGCATGCTACTTTCTTACACTGTTTCATTTTTCTTCCTGGACAAATGGATATAACTTTACACTGATTAATCCGCCTACACACGATATGACTACTGTACTCTGAATTCACCACATGCTGTGTACATGTATATAGAGGATACATTTGCTTGTATCGAGTGAATAACATATATTTCATCTAGTGGGTGAAAAGACCGAGTTTTTCACCCAAGAGATAAAACACGTGCAATATTCACTCGGAACTAGAAGAATTTCTTTTTCTTTTATGATCAAACGTATTGGCTAGCAATATGTATCAGAGATTGAAGTAGCAGATTTCTTACGGTATCCCGCGCGATAATGTCAGCTGTTTACCGTTTATGTTCTGCCGTGTTTTGTGTATATTCGCACGGACAATATCATTAGTATCATAATTCTCTTTCCTAATTCAAGGCAATAAAGGCAAAAGAAAAAAACACATAGAGAAAAAAATTGATGAAAACAAAAATATGCAAGATGTGGGATTTTGAACCTGGTTCGCTTGCATGAGAGGTGGACATAATTTCCACTCGACCAAAAAAGTGACAGCATGACGGATTACACTTATTACTCATAATGTTATCTATGTCTATTGACCGCAGTGACAAAATATGTTTCATATTTCACTCCAATGAATTATTAAAATTATTTCAATTAGAAAATCCACTGATTCACGGGCTAATATAAAATAAATGTATATATTCAACTCAGTCATCTCTCATTGTCCGGCGAGTGGTCTAAGGCGCTCGCCTTTACAGATCACTGACATCTCACCTCTGTCCGCGTGGGGTCGAGTCTCGGACTCAGCCAACGTGGGTATTTGAGAAAGCTTGCCAGTAGCTTCCCCTGTGTAAGGTTCTTCCTCCACCAAATATACTGGCCGCCATGTATAACCTATCATGTGCTGAAAAATGGCGTTAAGCCCATAACAACCAACCAGCCAACCTTAATGTAAATAATAGTGCCAATTTGCAGATAAATAGATGTCATGCAAGAGCACCAAATACTTTCCTTAGCCAATTATTTACTTTGAAGTTATCCTAGTTTGGGAAAATTGATAAACTCATGTCTGTTATGCCCAGCTGTCAAACTTAGCATCAGAGATTTATTTCAATTTATGTATTCTCAAATTTGGGTTAAATAACATGTATAAATCTTTATATTGTGAATTTCCTGATATAATAGATTAAAACGAAGACATATTGTTATTATTATTATTATTATTATTATTATTATTATTATTATTATTTCAGTTCCAATTCACAAAAATACCATGCTTCATCGTCACATTAATCTAGCAGGAGTCAGTGTGTTTGTCTGAGATATTCATTCCAATGAGATGATCCATTCCAGGACATGCGCACGTGTCTTTTTATCCGACATTTTTTTTTTCTAAATAAAAAAGTTGGTTAGCGGCAGAAAAGTTACAGCAATGGACTGATGTACATGATTTTAATCATCTTGAGATTGCATAGCTTTTTTTAAAAAAAGTATTGGATACATTTTGTTGGAGATAATGAAGATTGAAGTATATTAATACAGAGAAATATCTGCTAGGCTCAATTTGAAAAGAGAGATAATTATTTCACATGGATATTCAAATAGGGGACTTTCACATTATTATCACTGGACAATCAATATTTTTGTTACCACTTTAGTTGGACTTGTTTCATATGTTTTGTTTTTTTTTATTCAGAGTACATATAAGAAAATTAACAGTGAAAAATGGCAGCAGTTGGAAGTTATTCTCCTAAAAACAGTTGTGTGCAATGCCCCCCACCACCCCTTTCAACCCCGCCGCATTATCATTACATATCATAATGATCGCTTCAGAAATAGAACACACATATTTTACACCATAGCAATATACATTACATAAGAAAAAAAACTTGAAATTTGTTATGATAGTGTATGCATTTTCTTCCTAGCATATTTTAACGGCGTAAAAGGTCAAGAAATATACAGCATGCAGGAAAACAACAGTAATTATAACGAAAAGTAGATAACTCTTTTCACCATATCGTTATACATTGACATTGCGTTAAATAAAAACATAAAAAAAAGAGAAATTACGGTTTAGTATTAATTTTGTTTTGAATTACATATGGGGGGGAGCACCATAATCTTTTCAGTGCTTAGGGCCTCTAAAGGTCATAATCTGTTTAGGTTCTGGTGAGTCTAACCTTATGTTTCAATTTTTTTTTACACATTTTACATTTTTTAAGTTTTTTTTTTCAAGAAATACCTTGTTAGCATGGTTAAGCGAAATTCACTTAAGGAAGACAAATACAATTTAGTAAACGTATTGCTATTTTTTTTTTTTCGACCTTTTGGATTTTTTTTACTTAAACTTGTTGGGGTCTGCATACATATTGTTGTTATTATTATTATTAATATTGCTTTTTATTCCAAGGTTCTGTATGCAGCAGTGATTTGTGCATTGTGTATTGCTGAGGGAGGAATATTTAGCATGTGAGCAAGATAGATCGATTATTCCACCTAATTACAATGAAACATACCCTTGCAATTTCTTGTGTATTGAATTTTAACGCCACTTTAGAATTGTGATCACATATAGTGCATCAGTACTTTATGTATACAGCGCACAGTAACTGGAATGATTCATAAGTATCTTACCTGACAGTTAAAACTTGCACATAGTAAAAAGTCAATACCGACTTTCTTATTTGCGTATCAATTTGCAAATAAACTGTATCAACGAAAGTTTGGAAAATAATCTATTATATAAAAATGTGAAAAGCATCCATCCTTTTTTCACCTCATCAATTTGTGCACACAGGGACTGTGCACACTATATAAGTTCCTTGGTAACAATCAGTCTTTATGTTCACTGTTTACGGATTTGATAGGGGTAAGAGTCGGGGTAGATGCATAAAACTAAAGAAAATTAGAAGAAAAGTATTGTAAATAAAAACAGTGTTATGTGTTGTAATAAAGAATAGCTGAAATGTGGCATTTTCTACGTGTAAACTAGCTCTTGTCGTAATAAAGAATAGCTGAAATGTGGCATTTTCTACGTGTAAACTAGCTCTTGTTGTTCGACAAAATAAACATAGAAACGATTTATTTTACCCAGACGGCAATGCATTTATCAATTCTTCCAAGGCTGCATTCCTTGCATCACATCCACTCAGTAAAACAGTTAAAACATCAAATGATGCAACACTAGATTTAAAGTTTCGGCTATTATTTTCTCCAATAATGTGTTTCATTGACAGAATTATTTCATATCAATATAGAAATTCCGAAATCGCCTGCACCTCAGTCATTTTGTTTACATCATGTACGGTGCACTCCGCCAATTTGGTTTTGGGACAGGTCAAGTTTGACAAAAGCTTGTATCTTGCATTACTGTAGCCAAACAAAGTTCAGGAGACCAATCTAAGAATGTTATTCCTCTTTTATAAAAAGAATACCCAAGGGGAGTAAATTTTGCTAGAAGAGAAGAAATTCCGTTTAAAATCCTATTTCGGCGTTAGGGCCGTAATGGTCTCGTTCGGTCTACGAGATCGAGATTTCGATAGCCTAGATAGGTGTTTAATAAACATTCGAAGACGTTTCAACCATAAAAAAAAATGCCTGCACTTTTAATTTTGAATGTTATTCTAGCAAAGTTTGAATGAAAAAGGAAGAAATCATTCAGTTTAAGTAGAGTAAACCATTGTTTACGTTGATGTTAGTGATGATACGTCATCGAGTTGCTGTGATGTTATCAAAACTATTGTGACGTAATAATTACCACAAAATTGAAGGCAGTGTAAAATTGCAACTATTTACATCTATGTCTCTAACTTAAATGAGACGGGAAAAGCCAAGAACGTTGCAGTAAATACTGACACTAGCGACATCATGGTAATGTATATTACTAAGAGATGCGGAAATTATATGGTATATTTCATGGAACATTCTAAACTTGAAACCACTTGCACCTTTCTAATGGTTTGTTAGTATAGCTTCATAGTCTCGCAGTTTAAAATCAGAACTATCCTTGAACTGCTATCGTTCAGATTTGTGATCGTGAAAATGACACAAAATCACTGCATATATATTTATTTTTGTTGTTTTTTTTTTGTTTTTTTTTTTTTGGTAATTTTTGCATCTCTATCTTAATTATGTACATATTCTGAAAACGGAATATATTTTCGGTTCCGAGTGTAAATTTTACACACAAAAAAACCTCCATAAAACCAAAACTTAACCAGAATGTGCGGCCAGCCAATAGTCTTTAAACACCCTAAAACCGTGCCTAAAGCCGTGCCTAAAACACCCTAAAACAATTTAAATTTAACCCAACAGTATAACACATATTGATGCAATGAAATCTTTATTCTCTCTCATATCGATTTTATATTGACTACCAATTGATATTTTGTCAAAACATGTGAACATGTACTTGTGTATGTGAAAGAAAAATCTGCTAAAATCTCATTCTATGGTAAACATAGAGAACCTCAGTAAGCAGAAAACCCCTCTATTTCAAAAATATAATTTGGTCCCAATGGATTTCTGTTTTAAGAGGTTTCTATGTATATAGAGAATATCGAAGATACATATAGAAGTATACATACTTTGTCGCCTACCTATCCAACTACATACAAACTACTTACCTTCCCACCTACGGATTATACTAGCGTATAAATCGGGTTCACATGCAAACAACATAGACCCTGATCTGCAGTCGCATAACGCGCCGGCAGATCAGGATCTATGTTGTTTGTTCTACTTATTAGTCCTTACAAACTGCATAGACCCAGATCTGCCGGCGCATTATGCCACGGCAGATCTGGGTCTATGCAGTTTGCAGTTGGTATCGGATTATACGCGAATATATACGGTACGTTACGTACTGCATTTGTGCAGACACGTATGTGATAAAGGAAGGATATCTATCTACCTATCTGTATGTCTGTCCGTCAAAGTATGTCTCTCCGTCTGTGTGTCTCTATGTATGTATGTATGTATGTATGTATGTATGTATGTATGTATGTATGTATGTATGTATGTATGTATGTATGTATGTATGTATGCATTTGCATGCATACATGTTATATAAGGTGGGTTTTGTTGTTGTTTTTTTAATTTTATTTTACTCAGCTAACCTGTCTATGTGAATTGTTCAGTTTATGATGCAATACACTGATAAATGCCAGCCAGTTTGGTATTCCGCTCTTGAAAACATATTTCCAAATGTTCACTCATTTTTCCAAGTAATGCTTTCCTTTTAGGACCGCAAAGAGGACGAATATCGGTCATCCGAGAGAAGATTCTCGTATGTAAACCAGACAGTGAAGGGGATCACAACTAGAAGAATGTCTAAAGAAGAAAAGTTTTGTGCATACTGGAAACAAATTAAGAACAACATGCCTCAGCAAACACAGGAGGAAAAGGAATCAGAAGTCTGGCGATGGTTGAAACAACGAAAATCAATACAGTACAGGTAGTATTTATTGCTAACCTATTTCTTCTGTGATAAATGTATGGACTATTCCCTTTTGTTATTAAATGTGGATTACTTCCCTTTTTAGAATTAGGATTCCCCCCCCCCCCCCCCCCCACACACTCCATACTATCCACTCACTCGTTTCTTCATCTCGCCTTTTTTCGGAGAAAAATGCAAGAACAGGCGATGCTGACGTAGCCGGCGGCGTAAGCTACATATTCAAGTTTTTGTGTAAGTCAATAACACTAAAACTACCTGTTCGATGAAACTTGAGGAGTGGGAAATGGTGTGTGTGTGTGTGTGTGTGTGTGTGTGTGTGTGTGTGTGTGTGTGTGTGTTTATTAACAAAATGAAATCCCCATCAAAACAGGGTGCAATGTGGAGGTTATTTCTGCACATTTTGATAGCAGTCAATGCACATTTATCATGCAGTTTGCTTCTATGCCTGAAGATCTACTACACAAGTAGACATCTAATTTTTTTAAAACCTACATTGCCTTAGGATAATGCACCTAGGTCTGTCCGTACCCCAGCCCTGGGTTATAACTTAAAAAATATTGCGTTCCCCACCCTATAATCACATATACAATTGCTCAGCATGAGAAGGCTAAGTCATATATGCAACCAGCATGAGCATATTTCTTTTTCACTCTCTTTCTACTCCCTGGGGACTGGCTCCTCGGATATAACTTCGAAATTATTCATAGCCCCACCATTAAAGTGTATATACACAATTACTTAGCATGGCAAGGAGAATAATCTGACATACCGTATATACTCGCGTATAATTTAGGTCCAAATGCAAACAACATAGATCCTGATCTGCCGTCGCATAATGCACCGGCAGATCAGGGTCTATGTTGTTTGGTCTACTGATGAGTCCTTACAAACTGCATATACCTAAATCTGCCGGAGCATTATGTGCTGGCAGATCGTGGCCTATGCAGTTTGCAGTTGATAAGGAATTATACGTGAGTATAGATGGTTATCAGTATCGTTTCCTTGCTTTGTTCTTATCCCTGTGGGGTCTTGCTACTGGGTCATAACTTCGAAGCCATTGATATCCCCACCCTGTTACCTCATATACACTTTCATTGTGTGAAAGGCCAAGTTACTCTTGCAGCCAACAGTTGCCCCATATGTCTCCCCCTACCCCTGGTTACTTGATAATGGGCCAGAACTACCCAACCCTATGTCTCCCCCTACCCCTGGCTACTTGCTACTGGGCCAAAACACCCGACCCTATATGCAAAATAGTTTTGCCCATATCCAAGTTAAGATTTCTTGTGCTGTAACATTTATCAGTTCCCGTTTTTTAAAACTAAACTCTAGATTTCATGTGATCAGTGAAATGTACCATATGAATAAACACACACAACGGTTCTACAGTTTTTGCTGTGCACGCTTTTGAAAAAGGCAAACCTTAAGTAACATAGCATTCTATTTCACGTAATCATTCGGATTAGGCAAAGAGACTGACATACAGACAGATAGAGACAGAGGGACTTACAAAACAAGCAACAGGACATACAAAATTGTAATAATAATAATAATAATAATAATAATAATAATAATAAGTAGTAGTAATTTTTCATGATGTATGTGTGAGAGTTGGGTTGATATATCTGAAATAAGCTGACCAAGGTTGAGGTAAAAAATCTATGGCGGGAAATGGAATACAGTGTTGCTTCTAGGGCGCGGGTTTGCGAGAATCCCGCGGTTCACGACAAGCTGGCCCAAACAGAATAAGCCCATGCGCCAAAATCCCGTAGATCGATTGACTCTGGTTCAAATTCTATATTTGGATGCGGATATTTTTATTATTTTTAATTGTTTTTATTTATTTATTTTTTTAATCAAAAGAAAAAGAACGACTTTGGAAAAATGGAGTACAAAAGATATATATTTATGTTCTCATATCACGAAGTAAAGTCTTTCAACAAGACACCCCACCCCACCCCACCCCACCCCTATTGGGGTAATACTTATCTATAAAAAAATAAAAATAATCAGATAATCGGGAACTTTCAGACATACATTTGGCGATCCTTTCAAACTTGAAACTATTTAAACCTTTCCGCAAACGAAAATAGGTCAATATTAAATACAGAGAAAACAAACATTTGTTTCTGGCAGTCTCATGCACAGTATGATTGGAACGGTTTAAATGAATTTGATTCCTGTATATTTCTTTGTTCTTGGCATGTTTGACATTTAGAGACTATGATCTCGAACAAAATTCCATTTTCACATTCCCCACTTTATTTCCAAGCCTGACAATAAAAGAGATACAACTCCGGCTTTCAATATATTTTTAGCTTAGAAGCTCATTACCTAGGTGCTAATGAAATAGGGAAAGATTTTACATTTGCACCGTTTCGTGTATTGGTAGTCAACCTAAGGCTCCTTTGACAGTCAGGAGAAACGCAAGTTAACGTGGAATGTTGAAAAGAATTTTGCTGGATTATTTTAAACGAAGAGACAGGGAAAGAAAATCTCTTGTTGAAACGGAATCAAACGATTCGAACATAGCACCCAGGCGCAGCAAGTGCCATCAATAAAGCAAATATTTAAGCATAACATCCAATCGAACTGTCATGGGCAATGGTTGTGGTTAGAAAAGTCAGAGATGTGGATACCGTGTAAACTGTGTGAAACACAGGAAAACAAGCACTTTTACTGTAGGATACACAAACTATAGGACCAGTACATAAACAGGCACATAAATTCAGCTGGTCATGTGGCAGCTGTACAAGCAGAAGCTATGAAAAAGGAGTTTGAGCAGGTAATTTCTTGACCAGCTAAATCTTGCTTTTTTGTGCTTTCGTTCTGTATTGGTATCGCTGAATTCCATACCACTCTGGGCCGTTTATCAAGTTCTTTCACAAAGTTTGTCTTCTTGGGGTTTTTTTGTGTTTCTTGTTTTTATTATTTTCAAAATTCAATAATTTTTCTTTTATAACTCTTTCCTACCTGTCATTCTTATCTGTACCTTTTATTACACCCATACTTGACATACATGCACACCATAAAAAAGGAACACGTTTGCAATTGGTAAATATCTTTTAAAATCGTGGATCAGGTATACAAGCTAAAAAAAACTTGCTTAGATACAACAAGTCACTTAAAATATGTTCTTCTGTGTGACCCATATTTCTCAAGTAAGAGAGCCACATTTGTCCCATTGAGTTTAGAATTGGCCCACTTTTGGAAAGGGGATCGGAGAGTTGGACCTAAAAATTATTTTTTTTTAAAAATAATTTAAAATGTTGTGTCCCCAAATATGGAGGGTGGGGAGCCCAATATCCCTTGCCCTTGGAATTCTACGTGAAACACTACTGGTATTAATGTTTGACAAGTTAAAATTAACTTTGTTTGCGTATGCTCCCATTTGACCTTTACGATAAAGACGAATAGCTCCCCGTGTTAATTGCATTCTAGTATTTTTTGGCTTTACAAAATAAAGTTAAGAAGAATTTTAGCTTGTAACTTATAAATGTAAACCCCAAACCAATGGTTTAATGCAAATGAAGGAGATAAAATCAGACACACACTAGACACACAAACATACTTATGTACTATTATAAAAAGAGAGGTATGGATTTAAGTTTTTGTTGTAAAAGACACAAACAAAGACATACAGAAACATAAAACACATAGATTGGCAAAGGAATAGTATATAGTGTTTCAAAGAGAATTGGATGGCTCTGAAAAGGACCGTTTGGTTTTGAAATTTAAAAAAGTTATGGACTTGATAACATCAACTGCAACTGCTTTACACCTATTCCGCACCCAAGTCCTACTCCTGCTGCTGTGATATTAGTAGTGGTGGTGGTTGCAGCTGTTGCTGCTAAAGTCTTGGTGGTGGTGGGTTTATGTGTAGGTCTCTTTTTCTTCGGTTTCTCCAAAGAAGTTTGATACATTTTTCTCAAGTGTTTTAACCATGCCAAAATGTATTGTAAAACACTAGAAGTTTCATTTTCAATCTCTTCCTTCTGTAGATTGTTCAAAGTTTTTCTCTCTTTTTCTTGTTGCTTCCTCTTTTCCGCTTCTTATTGTTGTTGTTAAAGAAATGTTTGTTCTTCTTATTTTTTGGCATTGCAAAAAAAGTCTCTAGCTCTTCCTTCTGTTTCTTTCTGAAATCATCATAGACTGGTAATGATGAAGGAGGTGAAAGTGCTACTACCGACAAAAAATACTTGCGAAGGTAAGAAATCGCACAAAGTCAAATTGAATGCATTCTCCTATAACAACAGCAGCAGTTATGCTGTCCCTCCGAGTATAATAGGGGCCCCGGATGGCCAAGTGGTCTAAGGCGCTCGCCTTTACAGATCACTAACATCTCACCTCTGTCCGCGTGGGTTCGAGTCTCGGGCTCGGCCACCGTGGGTATGTGAGAAAGCTTGCCAGTAGCTTCCCGTGGGTCGGTGGTTCTTCCCGGGGTTTTCTCGGGTTCTTCCTCCACCAAATATACTGGCCGCCATGTATAGCCTATCATGTGCTGAAAAATGGCGTTAAACCCATAACAACCAACCAACCAACCGAGTATAATAACGATCCATTGCAGGCGTACCCCAACACAACGTCTTCATTTCAGCCATATTATAAGATTACAAGGATCAGAAGAAAAAAATATCTTAATTTCATACAGAACTCTTGCCTTGAATTCCTATTAAAATACATGCTGACTTGTATTCCTATATTCAGAAAAAGAAAGACAGTAAAACTGATTTTTGTAATGTGTTGTTTTTTTTAAATTTCGTTATAATTTGTTTTTCTTCAGGAAAATACAAAACGTCAACTTTTCTATCTGAGGTGGTATCAGTTTGGCCCAACACTTCCAACTCAAACAATTATAAACTCCATCATGTCCGTACTATCTCTCTCATAATCTCTCTCTCTCTATCTCTCTATCTCTCTCTCTCTCACTCTCTCTCTCTCTCTCTCTCACACACACACACACACACACACACACACACACACACATGTTACGATGCACCACTTCGATGTACTTTTATGTCAATATATTTATCAAGCAAACGAAAATACGGGATATCAGTTAGACGGCAGTCACTTGACATTCTGTCTTAATAAAATAGTACAACATAACAGAAATCTTAGCACGTCAAAATTCTGGTTTTTATTATATGCTTAATATTGAAATATAGAAAAATATTCGTGATATAATTTTCATATTGTTTCATTCCTATATTTTCACATGTGAAAAGTATATCCTTATATTTTCACATGTGGAAATGATCGATTTCCCATCATGCCATGCGAAGCTTGATTGTTTGTGCCTACAGAAGTTATACATGCAGCAAGAAAAACGAGCACTTTGTGAACTAGAACAAATTAATGGAAACTGCATTACCTTTCGAACACGGAAATATTTTTTTGCTGAAGAAATTTGACTCGACGCTGTTAGCGTCTCTATGAAGTTATTTCCCCTTACCACCTTGACAACAATGATAAACCAGCTGTGATGCATTGCTGAATCGGACTTGCTTTGTGATCAGATAGAGTAAAATAATGTACAAAATGTAACAAATGTCCTTTACTGCAAGAGGTTAGGTCATCGTAATAATCCTGTCTTAAGTTGCAGATATTTATATGATTAGCGAATGAAATGTAAATTTACGACACGTGGGGTGGGGGCGAGGGGGGGGGGATCCTGCAAAATTAGTTTAATCTTCTTAGCTTCGATTCAGAAGCAAGTTTGGTATATAATAAAAAAGGAAATTTTCTTTTCCTGCGTAAATATTGGATGTATTTCATCTTGTGGTTCTCGTTAAAATATAACTTTTTTGTACCACACGATGAAATATATCCGATATTTACGCAGGGAAAGAAAATATCCTCTATAAATCTGGCATAAACTTCTCTCCAAAAATATACAGTGCCTAATTTCAGTGATCTTTTATGCTAATATATTGACCAAGCAAGCGAATAGGGCAGCCACTTAACATTCTGTCTGAATGAATAAAATGTTACAACGTGAGGAGTAATCTTAGATTATATATCTATGTATATATATATATATATATATATATATATATATATATATATATATATATATATATATATATATATATATATATATATAAATATTCATCATTAGATAAAATCTTCAAAAGTGCTCCTGCCGACTTTTTATCGAAGGTCGGCATATTTATCAAGCTTTTTCCTAACTCTACATCAGAACTGATGAATGACAATTTGAATTATATTTTTGGCAAACACACGACGGGCTGCCATAAGGCTGTTATATTTCTTACTCAAACCAGCGATTGAGAGTGAATGCTTCCTTTTTTGGAAACTTATTGTCTGTAACATATGTTTATATGTTTGTTTGTTGTTGTTGTTGGGGGGGGGGGGGGGGTGCTATATTTTTTAGTGATTGGATTCAATACATTTCCATTAGACTTCAGTCAGACCCATAGATGGTAAACGTACGCCGTAATATTCATTTCAGTCAGAGTGAATATATAGCCATATTTGACATTTTCCGCCAAAATGGATTGTTGCATTATTATATTTCTAACCACACAGACTCATCCTGAGAAAACGACGTAATATTCATTTCAGTTAGAGAGCTGACATAGCCGGATTTTACATTTCCAGCAAAACAGACGCCGCGTGTGACAACATAGACCAATTTTTAGACATTACATTTTGACGCTATAAACCCACAAGCAAAATGGAATATTCTGATTCTATGGATTATCTCCTCTCTCCATCTCTCTCTCTCTCTCTCTCTCTCTCTCTCTCTCTCTCTCTCTCTCTCTCTCTCTCTCTCTCTCTCTCTCTCTCTCTTACACACACATATACATTTTATAATCGCTCGCTGTCTCTCTCTCTCACATAATGGAACAAATAATAATAATAATAATTAATAATAATAATGTGTTATGATCTGTAGCCTTTTGAGTAAGGTGTGAAGTTATAATTATTGTCAATATAGAATATATGGTAGAATGATTGAGATTCAAATCATAATTGTCACTGTTCCGCTTTAAGCTGCCAGTTTCTCTCTCTCTCTCTCTCTCTCTCTCTCTCTCTCTCTCTCTCTCTCTCTCTCTCTCTCTCTCTCTCTGTGTTTCATACACACACATTGAGAGACATACACATGTTATAATTTCTCTCTCAGACACATCATGAACATTAATAATAATATTAATAATAAAACTAATTATGTTTATGGTCTGTAGCAGGTTGAGTAAGGCCCGCTCTCTCTCTCTCTCTCTCTCTCTCTCTCTCTCTCTCTCTCTCTCTCTCTCTCTCTCTCTCCTAATTCCAATGATTACGTGAAATAGAATGATATGTTACTTTAGTTTTGCCTAATAAAACGCATGCACACCAAAAACTGTAGAACCGTTATGTGTGTGTGTTTATTCATAAGGTACATTTCACTGCTCATATAAAAGTTAGAGTTTAGCTTCAAAAAACGGGAATTGAACTAATAAATGTTACAGTAAAAAAAATCTTAACTTGCTTATAAGCAGTAATATTTTTCACTACGTGTCTTTCAAATATAAGGCAAAACACAATTTTTGTAACAATACATTGCTACGTATGTTACAGAGGGTAAGTTTTAAGAAAAAGAAAAAAGCATTCACTCTTACTCTGGCTGGTTTGAGTAGCAAATATACCAGCTCATACGTTCATACGCTTTCGAAAAATATCGCTGCCGGTAGGCTGTTTTGATCCCAGGGTCATCTAAACCTTAGTACATGGTCTTTGTGCGTTAATACAATGGCACGTTGACTGCATCCTACCTTATATTTATTATCCTAGATTGAAATCCAAACAACAAAAAAAGGCAGAAGGAACTAGTCAGTGTTTGGAAGCCCAGAATTTCTTCGTTGAGTCGTCATTGGTATAATTGTGAAGCCTGCCGCGTGCTACCGTGTATCATCATCAGCATTTGCTCCATGACTGCAAGTAAAGAATTCCTTACTTTTTCTTCTACGTATTTGGTCAAATCTTAACATTCTACACCCATGGAAGAGAAAACAAATGCAATATAAAGTGAGTCTGATGCCGTTACCGGAGCCGCAGCAGCTTAGTTGGTAGAGTCGGTTTGGTGTGTCCTTGAGAAAGATACCTGGTTCCCATTACCTCGGCTTGATATAGCCAATAATGTGTTTAAAATGCCGTTAAACCCAACCAACCAACAAACAAAGAAACAAACAAACAAACTAATGCAGCGTACGGTTTCTCCAGATGGCACGTTAATCCGAAGTTACATCGTTTGGCATTAGTATTATTCTAACCAAGGGAGGTAACCCACTGCGGGGAGTATGTATGACATCCTAAGTCTCGAGCATGTGGAATACTTCAGGCTTTATTAACATGATCTTTATGTGTCAACCAAAGGTAACATTTGGTCGAAGTGTGTAAAGAAATCAGAGCCACTTTGACAAGAAAACCAGTCAATGTAAATAGCTACTGCTTCAGTGTTGTTGGTGCGCTGCATCGTTTACAAGAAATATTGCTTATAGTAAAATTTGACAACGTTGCCACCGTAACTGAGGATAACTGTGCCATAGTTTTGGAGTTGCAGACGTAAATCGGTGTTTTTACTATAGTAAATTTAGTTTG